>BLSH010490272.1:658107-673346 GCA_018402905.1 Glandirana rugosa
TCATATGTCGAGTCGTGGTTTCCCCCCACCTGTGATACTTGCTGCTAATACCCCACCTTTGATACTGGCTGCTTATACCCCACCTGTGTTACTGGCTGCTAATACCCCACCTGTGATACTGGCTGCTTATACCCCACCTGTGTTACTGGCTGCTAATACCCCACCTGTGATACTGGCTGCTAATACCCCGTCTGTGATATTGGCTGCTAATACCCCACCTGTGATACTGGCTGCTTATACCCCACCTGTGATACTGGCTGCTATATATACACCACCTGTGATACTGAGCTGTATACTGTGTCCTGTAATGCTGAGCTGTATACTATGTCCTTTGGTGCTGAGCTGTATACTGTGTCCTGTGATGCTGGGGCTGTATATGCTGTCCTGTGATGCTGGGGCTGTATACTCTGTCCTGTGATGCTTCGCTCTATACTGTGTCCTGTGATACTGAGCTGTATACTGTGTCCTGTGATGCTGAACTGTATACTCTGTCCTGTGATGCCAAGCTCTATACTCCTGACACAATATGTGGAATACAGGGGACAGAGTAGGTGGATTCTATAAGGGGTGGGGCTTATGAGAAGTAGGATGGGCCAAAAAGGAAGGGCGGGGCCAGGCACCCCACAGCCTGAAACTTCACCAGCCGCCACTGCCTTGCGCTCCTCCACCTTTCATTATAGGATGTCCAACAGATGCTCTAAGTACATACTCATGTATCCCAGACCATGATACTCCCACCACCATGCTTGACTGTAGGCAAGACACACTTGTCTTTGTACTCCTCACCTGGATGCCTCCACATACGCTTGACACCATCTGAACCAAATAAGTTTATCTTGGTCTCATCAGACCACAGGTCATGGTTCCAGTAATCCATGTCCTTAGTCTGCTTGTCTTCAGTAAACTGTTTGTGGGCTTTCTTGTGCATCATCTTTAGAAAAGGCCTCCTTCTGGAACGACAGCCATGAAGACCAATTTGATGCAATGTGCAGCGTATGATCTGAGCACTGACAGGCTGACATCCCACCCCTTCAACCTCTGCAGCAATGCTGGCAGCACTTATATGTCTATTTCTCAAAGACAACCTCTGGATATCCAATCCAACATGCCAGCATGGGGTGGGAGTGTCATAGTCTGGGGCTGCATGAGTGCTGGGGAGCTACAGTTCACTGAAGGAACCATGAATGCCAACATGTACTGTGACATATTGAAGCAGAGCATGATCCCCTCCCTTTGGAGACTGGGCCGCAGAGCAGTATTCCAACATGATAACGCCCCCAAACACACCTCCAAGACGACCACTGCCTTGCTAAAGAAGCTGAGGGTAAAGGTGATGGCCTAGCCAAGCATGTCTCCAGCCCTAAACCCTATTGAGCATCCGTGGGGCATCCTCAAATGGAGGGTGGAGGAGCGCAAGGTCTCTAAAATCCACCAGCTCCGTGATGTTGCCATGGAGGAGTGGAAGAAGACTCCAGTGGCAACCTGTGAAGCTCTGGTGAACTCCATGCTCAAGACGGTTAAGGCAGGGCTGGAAAAAAAATTGTGGCCACACAAAATATTGACACTTTGGGCTCAATTTGGACATATTCACTTAGGGGTGTACTCACTTTTGTTTCCAGTGGTTTAGACATTAATGGCTGTATGTTGAGTTATTTTGAGGGGACAGCAAATTTACACTGCTATACACGCTGTACACTGACTAATTTACATTGTAGCAAAGTGTCCTTTCTTCAGTGTTGTCACATTAAAAGATATAATAAAATAATTACAAAAATGTGAGGGGTGTACTCACTTTTGTGAGATACTGTGTATATATATATATATATATATATATATATACAGTATATATGTGTAAACACTATGAGAAAGGATATCTCTGCTGGTGCCAAGAAAAATGAGCCTCTGGACCACTTGATACATATATTGTACATAGCAAGAGTCTGATCATCTGCAGTGAGGTCCTCTCAGGGAGGGAATTTAAATTCTAACTTATTGTATATGTTATGTCTGTGTTGAGAGGACAGATGGAATGTATATATTGTATATTTTTGAGTGAATTTATATTTTTTGAGTGAATAAGTAATTAAGTACTTTTTCAAGTCAAGAGTAATTATACAGCACCTTAAAATCTTTAGTGAGCTATAGCTAGCATTTAACCAATCCAACATGCCAGGTATGCAAGTTGGTATCCCCAAGCAAAGGAGCTGTGAACATGCAGTGCCCCTGATCTTTGGATACCAGCCCACATACAGTACCCTTCAGCAGTGGAGGGTTGCTTTGAAATTGGTTTCACCAAAAATGGTGGTCCTCCTCCTGTTGCACCGGGGTGAATTGAAGAGACTACTGCTGATGACACTGGATCAGATGCCACAGGACATTTTCAGACATGGCTGAACCTTGGCAAGGAACCTATTAGTTAACAGAATTTTGTTTGGTTTGGTCTATTTTCCTTTAGATTTTCACTTACCTACAGTGTTAGGGGTTAGATGGACCCTCAAATCCAATTCAGCTGGAAAATGGTGACTGCCTACTTGCCTCTCATGGGGTACTAGGTAGGTGCAACATTATTCCCACCTTTGCCAGAACCCCATCCTGGGTGCTGGGAGCAAGGTATTTTATATTTTCCCTACTGTTTATAAATTGATGTTTCACCAATATTTTAGCTGACCCAGTTCCGTGCTTATTTCCGACTTTCCTGCGATTTTATTTTTGAATAATCCTGTATGAAACATTCAGATGTAAACTTCATCAATAATATCTCATGCTAATTTGGGAACAGGAAGAATTCTGTTCTTCCTATGACATAAATTATTTCACTAGGGTCTAATAAGGCTTTTAAGAAGACTTTTAGTGATATCATCCTTGTAATAAAAATACACTTTTTTTTACCAAAAAAGTAAAAGGAACATGTACATAAGACAAGAGCACAAAAGAAAAAAGGAAGAAAAAAGGCGGACTTTGAGGGTCTGCCACTGAAATTCCTAAATAGGAAAGGACTACAAAACTTACATATAGTTAAAAGATATATTTATTGGAAATACATTAAAAAGTTTCAGTAAAAATAGAAAAAAGAGGTACACAAATATGAGTATAAGGTATACTGTTCCAAATTTAGATACATGAGGAGCTGAACATAGAGATCCGTATAGCAGGCCCACAGATGGTATCCAAAAAGTCCATGGAAGCCCTTAGCGGTTGGAGGCCAGACTACCAGAGTATACAATGTCAGCATATCCATGTACTCATTATTATTTTTTATATAATAGTTTCATACGTAAATCAACATTTACTCACTGTACAGGTCAATCATGATTCAATTTGAAAATAAATAACATGTTATCTTAAATTCAAGATAGACATGCATGTATGCTTCATTTCAAAAAGGTATCAAAATAGGGTATCAAAAATGAATTGCTTCATAGACATATGTACCAACAACATAGAGGGCGTCCAAGAAAATCGATGCATCCAGTTCAGAGAGCAGTGCACCATGTATGCAAAAACAAGGGGGGAGGAAAGAGGGAGGGGGAAAGGGGGCAGAGGGGGAAAGGGGGCAGAGGGGGAAAGGAAGGGGAGAGAGCTGGTAAAAATAGAATAGACAAAGCTAGAAAGCTCAAGAAAAACGCCCAACAGCCCTATTTGAGGGGCCTCATCCAAAGAGGGCGGCCTGCCAAAAAATGAGTAAATTGATTATATAAATCTCATATATCAAAAATTAATTAATTATTCATTGCTAATTACTAATTAGAATAATATCCATGTCTATATTAAATTGCTATGTTGACATCCCTGAGAAGGTATCAACAAAATGAAAATGGATTTATGAATATGTATATATGTATAGAAACTATAAACTATAAATAAATTGGAAATATATATCTATTTAATTATTTTAAATATATGATTACATGTTTAAATATTTGATTAGCTTAATTTAGATTAACTTTGGCTAAATCAGCGGAAATGGATAAATATATATATATATATATACAGTATCTCACAAAAGTGAGTACACCCCTCATATTTTTGTAAATATTTTATTATATCTTTTCATGTGACAACACTGAAGAAATGACACTATGCTAGAATGTAAAGTAGTGAGTGTACAGCTTGTATAACAGTGTAAATTTGCTGTTCCCTCAAAATAACTCAACACACAGCCATTAATGTCTAAACCGCTTGTGAGATACTGTAGATGAAAGGTACATTTTATTGATTAATTATTTATTTCATTATCTATCCATTTATTATTTTAAATCTGTATTAATTAATTAATTCATTATTCAATTTTTATGAATTATAGATGTAAATATGAATATAGACATAAATATAAAGATAAATACAAATAAAATATAAATATATATGTTTAAATGTAAAGGAGTAAATAATAGCGGGAACAAAAATGAGTGGGCAATTTACCATTATATTATATCAAGTAATGGTCAAGAAAATCATATTGTGCATAAATTTACTTATAGCAGCGGTCTTAGCAGGATAACGTATAATGCCGCTTGTCAGTAAAACATTAACACTAGGTTGTGACGGCCTGATAGGATCGTAGCACAGTGTGGTATAAGGGCAGGGATACCCCCGATTGAAATTAGAATACGGGGAAGAAAAAGACAAGTGCATTGTTTGTTATTTGCTAACAGCGTGTGCGACCAATCCTAGAACAACAGGTAAAAGGCACAAATAAGTATCTGTATATGGAACAGGGATCAAATGTTCCCAGAAATACATTCTAAAAAAAGGGGCAACAATTGCCATCAAAAAGCAGGGGAGTTATAAGCCTCAAATACTAACCTCCACTTCAAAATATAGCCCACAAGAAAGCCGGTCCTCCTGCAAATGCTGCGTCCAAGACATGTACGGCATATGCTGGGATTAACAGGACATCTCCCTTAAATAAGCTGAAATGGCCGCCATTAGGGAAACCCCTCCCCGCGCCCGCCACGCTGGGATGCAGTGGCACAGCGGCAGGTGGGTATGTTCTTGGACATGCATTGCATTGGAAGCCGTGCAGCCAAGAAATGGCGGGGGGGTCAAAGATCGATCCCCGCTTTGGTCGCCATGGAACTGGCGCATGGCGACTTGTGATGATCATACAAAAAGATGTCACATAATAACCCCCTCAATGCGCACATCAAACAAGGTGCCAGGATCGTGTTAACCCTGCCCTATGCTCTTATACGATTGGATGTGGTGCCACGCCCTGCAGTATATGTCTCAATTTTCTCAAACTCATATATATAAGACAAACATGTCTATAACAAAAAAAAGTGGAGTTATTTTTTGATGTAGAGGATGTAGCAGATGTAATCACAGAAGTGGAGCGTCTGCAGATTTTAATAATTTAACAGTGACTAAAGAACGAAGGAAAGCATAAAGACTCAGAGAAACAGGTTGTATTTGCCAGCAAGTTGCTGTATCACATTTTAGAGCTGGTCATATTTGCTGCCACATTGCCACTCTTTATAATATATATAGCTTATTTGTCAGCTTACATTCTGAAGGGGTTTAACTAGATGGCATAGTAGAATCTTAATATTTTTATGTCTGCAAGAGCTCAGTCTTGGGCAGCACCTGACTGTTTGTAATATCACCAGGGGCATATAATTTCTGTAGGATAAAAGTTCTGTTCTCCTTTTCTACTCTTTGTCAGCTGTTCTGCTTTTATTTTCTGTTGGCTGACTGCTGTATGATCCTATAGTTCAACTGGTTGACATTCTATGCTTCTTATCTATTGGCTGACATCCACTCTATGCTCATTTTGTACAAGGGAGGGCTGGGAACTTTGGATTTGGAGGCAAATGCAACCAACTGGTACTTCTATAGGGATGACATTTAATTCAAAGAGATATTTGGGACTTTTTGGGTGCTTTACATCACACTAGGTATATTAAAAATTCATCATTTATTTTAAACATGATGAAAAACTGTTAGTATTGTGCATATCAACAAAAAACAAAGAAAGTACATATCTATACAGTTGGAGAGTCATATCATACAGTTCTCATTTGACATGGTTGGCAAAATTCCCACGTTTCGCCTATTGGGCTTCTTCAGGATATGTTTGTCCGCTGCAAGTCCTGCCATTCCCTTAGTGGTTACTCTACTACTTTGAGAAATAGCTTTGGATTGATCTATTATCATCCAACCTAATATTGGAGTTTAGTGGGATCACAGGAGACACATATAAACCAGGTCAATGTGATATAAAGAACGGCTATATGGGGGTAGATCTCTCACAGCTGTGAGATCAGCAAGGTCTACAAAACAAGGGTGCAGCAGTAGGCAGTTGGTTAGCATGTATATGTTATACTGGTATTTCCATAGGTTTAGTTATTGTAATCAAACAGTTGTAATTCTCCTACATAGTCTCCAGACGCTTGCCATGTGCTGCTCCATTTGTAGACATTCACCCACGTGGCTCCAGCGGGATAATTTCCTGTTGGTTCAAAACAATGTCCCACACAAAGGGGTCGATTTACTAAAATTGGAGAGTGCAAAATCTGGTGCAGCTCTGCATAGAAACCAAGCAGCATCCAAGTTTTTTTTTTTTGTCAAAGCTTAATTGAACAAGTTGTAGTTAAAAGCTGATTCCAACAGAGTCCCTTCGACTCTGCACCGTCTATTCCCGCAGGCCTCTGGTCTGTGCTGGTGCTGTGGTAGGGAGGAAGGCATGATGCTCCACATTTTCTGGAGCTGCCCCAGGCTACAGCCCTTCTGGTGGGGGGTGACCCACACCATTAAACACCTGACGAGTGTGGATTTGGAGGACAAGCCGGCGGCTTGTCTACTTCATCTCTCGGAGTGGCCCATCAAAGAATATAAATCTTCACTTACCATCCACCTCCTGAATGCAGCCAAATCCTGCGTCCCTCTCTGCTGGAAGTCAGAACACCCTCCTTCGTTGGCCCTGTGGTTCTCCAAGGTAAACAAACTGAGAGATATGGAGGACCTCACCGCTACTCTGCACAATAGGGAGGAGACTTTCTGCGAGACCTGGAGACCGTGTCAATATTTTGTTTACACAGATACCTATCGCGAGGAGCTTGCACATAAGGACTGATAACACCTGTTCAGGCGGGGGGTCCCGAACACGGGCCACGCATTCCCTAATCCCCCGTGTATCCTGTTTTTGTCCCTTTCCACCTTATGCTATCTATTTATCCTGCTCTCTTCAACCCTTTGTTTCTTGGGCTCTGCCTGCCCCTTCTCCTCCCCTGCCCTCTTTCCCCTTTCTTTTTTTCATTTTTTGGGACTCAATCGGCGCCAGTCTTGTCAAATGGTAGGGGGTTGTTCCTCCCCAGACGCTGCTACACCGGGCCCGCATTCCACTGTCCCCCCACCATTTTTTTTTTATTAAATATCTATATTCTTGGGCTAGAGAAAGATCTCTCAACGAGATGATGATCGTTTGAGACCTATGATCCCCCCCTCTCTCCATTAACTTGTTGAGTTTCTTCTTTTTTATTCAAAATGTAAAAAGCTATATGACGGGGCGAAAGGATTGTGAGCACTGCCACAAACCGTTCCCGTGGAGGAGGGGGCGACCGGAATACATGATACGACTTTTTACGGGCCCAGGGGCACATAGTCTTGGGGCCCTTCCACAAGCAGTCCAGTCGACCCCTTCCTCTTCCTCGGGCATACCGTAGAGCCACTGTACTTTTGAAGGGATGTGGCACACTTCTGTTTTGTACTGTTCCGTTATATATGTCATACACTATATTTACCACTGTTTATACACTGTACCTTTCGTAAGAAATAAAGGAATTACAAAAAAGCTGATTCCAATGCAGAGCTGCACCAGATTTTTCACTCTCCGGATTTAGTAAATCAACCCCAAAGTGTCAGAATGATTGGTGATCTTGGTAAAAGTTGGGTGTAGTTTTCGAAAATATTGTTTATTTTAACATACTTTTTCACATGTTAAAAAAGGGCAAGCTGTAAAAAAAGAAATACCTCATGAACTGAACAGAATGAGTGCCTCCATGTAAAACTGATATGGACTCCACAAATAAAATACCATGCCATTATCAAAAATGATCATTCTCTTACAACTTTTTTAAAGCACACCATTTCTCAAGGTTTTACATCCTTTCTGCATTGACTTCCTTTGCAGCTCTCTGCATTTGGTTACCTAACATCTTAGATCCACTGATGAAGTAGATGCTGGAAGACTTCTGCCAGGTGCTCTGATCACCAGTCAGAATGGCCATAAAATGCCCAGCATGTTTCATTGATTGTGGGTCCCCCTTTGATTCAGATCTAAATGGTGAATACCCAATTAGCGCCCCCAGCCCAACAGATACAAGACTGGTGGGGGAAGGGAAGGGGGATGTTTCCTCCCCATAGCCAGTACAGATCTTTTTACTCTAGGTGGGCAGCCACAGGTGCTTTCCTTTGTCCATGAGATTTCTTGAACATTCCATGCTGCACAGATTACTCTGAAAAGGGTCCAGAGTGGTATAGAACAAAACACATTTTTAAAGAACATTGCTGAGTCTTTACAATTTTTAATAAACATTTTTTGAAAGTGTCACATGATGCTTGTGTGCTTTCAGTTTGTTCTACAGTGTTTTATAAAGATCCATAGTCTGAAGTAATCAGCCAAAGCTTGGATACTGTATATTACAAATGCAACAACAAAAGAGAACATTTTTCTGGAAAGATGTATTCCAGTGTTTTCCTGAGCCAAGAGTGCTTTTTTACTCACTTGACGCACTGATTGCTGCTTGCATCTACTACACAGTAGCATTATGTACTATTCTATTAGATACAAGCGTGAGACTGGAGAGAAAAGAACACTCTAGAACATGAGTGCTTAACCTGTGGTCCTCCAGCTGTTGCAGGACTACAAGTCTCATCATGTCTCTGCCTTTGAGAGTCATGCTTGTAACTGTCAGCCTTGCAATGCTTCATGTAACTTGTAGTTTCACAACAGCTGGAGGGCCATAGATTGAGCACCCATGTTCTAAAGATATAATACAGTGTTTTCCTGAACCAAAAGTACTCTTTTACTCACTTGAGCACTGATTGCTGCTTGCATCTAGTACACAGCAGCATTATGTACTATTCTATTAGATACAAACGTGAGACTGGAGAGAAAAGAACACTCTAGAACATGAGTGCTTAACCCGTGGTCCTCCAGCTGCTTCAGGACTACAAGTCTCATTATGTCTCTGCCTTTGGGAGTCATGCTTGTAACTGTCAGCCTTACAATGCTTTGTGTAACTTGTAGTTTCACAACAGCTGGAGGGCCACAGGTTGAGCACCCATGTTCTAAAGCAGCCTTTCTCAACCTTTTCAACACCGGGAACCCTTGAAATAATTCTCCGGTCTCGGGGAACCCCTGCTAAAAATGTAAAATCTACAACTCATGATACATTAGTGTGATGGTCAATGAGAAGAATGCTCCTTACACTTGTGGTCATTGAGAAGAATTACCCCCTTACAGATACCTAAAAAGTTCAATGGTGTCATTGGGAATTTATCTGAGAGGTAGAAAATGACCATTGCTCAAGGATCCCCTAGCAACCTCTGGAGGAACCCTAGGGTTCCACGGAACCCTGGTTGAGAAACCCTGCTCTAAAGTGTTCTTTTACCTCCAGTCTTACATTTGTATCTAATTGAATAGTACATAATGCTACTGTGTACTAGATGCAAGCAGTCAGTGCTCAAATGAGTAAAAGAGTACTCTTGGTTCAGGGAAACGTTGGAATATGTCTTTTCAGAAAAATGTTCTCTTTTGTTGTTGCAATTGTAATATACAGTATCCAAGTCTTTGCTGCTTCCTCCAGACTATGGATCTTTATAAAAAATTGTAGAACAAACTAAAAGCACACAAGCATCATGTGACACTTTCAAAAAAACGTTATTACAAATTGTAAAGACTCAGAAATGTGCTTTAAAAACTTGTTTTAAAAACTTTTTTTTAAAAAACTTGTACTACGGAATGCTGGTGATTAGAGCACAGGCAGGTTAGACTGGGATAGACTGGGATAGTTTTTCTAAAGGTAGTAGGGTGGACACTATTGCTTTTGTGGAAAATGTAGAGTCTGCAGATCAGCCATTAGGCTCAGGTGCGTTGGCTGTTGCAGACATTAACCTCCTCCAAGCAGAAGGACCGAGTAAGGGCACGTACATTGCAAACGCTTTGTCCACAGCAAAACAGATGAGTAATGTTGAGTGTCAGAATGACAATGTACTGGATAATGACTTGGAAAGGCTTAATGTTGTTGAAAATGAGAGGATGAGTATGACACATGCATTTGGCAGTGCTCAAGGGGAGCCGCAAATTGTGTCAGTTACCTATGAGGTGGAGGTCTCTTTAAGTGTCTCAGCCTCTCGAGCCTTAGCAAAGGAGCCCCTCCATGTCACTAGTAAGGGAAAGTCCCTAAAGTTCTGTGTTTATATGTGAGATGTTTAGAAATAAGGGAGATGTTATGTGAAATGTTGGAATTGGTGAAAACCCTTTCTTTGTACACCTGCGTGTATCCACCACAGACGGGCGGCCTGGTATGGCTTACTACCAATCAGTGGAGACAGGTGGTACAGGAGATGTTAAGCAATGTTGGTCAAAATTAGTATCAGTTCCTGCAATGTTGGTTACTTGTGTGGAGAGTGGTCTCACGGTTCTCGGCGCGAGTGCTTCCAGCGGCTGTTTTGTATGTCAGTATTTTGTTGAACTTTTGCTTTAATTACAGCCTTTAGTCTGTTGTGATGTCTTTACTAACTTTGCACCTCTAGACTTTGCAATATTTGCTCACTCCTCTTTGCAGAACTGCTCAAGTTCAGTTAAATTTGATGGCGACTGTTTGTGGACTGCAGTCTTCAAATCATTCCCCAGATTTTCAATAAGGTTTAAGTCTGGGCTCTGACTAGGCCATACAAGGACATTCACCTTTTTCTCCTTTGTTTGCTGTGTGCTTTGGGTCATTGTCATGTTGGAAAGTAAACCTTCTTCCCATTGACAATTTTCTGGCAGAGGGCAGCAGATTTTTCTCAATTTGATGGTATTTTAGCCCCATTCAATTTCCCTTCTATCCTGATGAGTGCTCAAGTCCCTGCTGCAGAGAAACACCCCTATAACAGAATATTACCACCCCCCATAACCGGATATTACCAGTTCCATGCTTTACTGTAGGAATGGTGTTATTTGGATAGTGAGCTGTATTAGATCAAATCGTTTGGTGTTGAGGCCAAATAATTAAATTTTAGTCTCATCTGACCAAAACACCTTTTTCCATGTGGCCTCAGAATTTTCAAGGTGCGCTTTGGCAAAGTTCAGTCGTGACTGCATGTGGCCTTTCTTGAGGAGTCTTTTTTCTAGCAACTCTCCCAACAAGCCACATTTGTGGAGAATTTGTGGTATTGTTGTCATATGCACACAATGACCACTCTACATAAATTGTCATAAATTCCTTCAACTGCTTCAGAGTTGCTGTAGGCCTCTTGGTAGCCTCTCTGACCAGTTTCCTCATGGCTCTTTCATCCAATTTGGAGCGATGTCCTGATCCAGGGAGGGTCTGTGTTGTACCTAATACATTCCACTTCTTACTAATAGACTTCACTGTGCTTCTAGGCATTGATAAATTCTTTGGAATTTTTGTTGTATCCATCTCCTGACTTGTGCCTGTCCACAACTATATGCCAGAGATCCCGGTAACAGTGCCTTGCCACCCATAGTTGATTGTTTGCTTCAGTTGCACTGCCAGGGACTGAAATGCACCAGGAAAGCTATTTTCACGCTGAGCTAATCAAAATGACCACAGCTGATCACAGTCAAATTGCTGTGTGTGTCATTGAGAAGATTAGCTACACCTGATTGAGTTTACGAGTAATTTTTATGAGGGGGTGATCATTTTTTCAACTTAGTGATTTTGAATTTTTTACATGTTTGCATATTTGTCATGCTATAATAGAAATAGAACATGTATAAAACAGTATACCAAATAAAGGCCTTGTATGTCGTTAAAAAAATTGATATGAAAATTTGTCATAGGGTAATTGTAAAGTTAACTTATACATGCAGCCTCCATTGCATTTGCCCTGGGCATCTCAGGATCAATGACATCTAGTCAAGAAAATATAATTAACCACTTCCTTACTGGGCACTTAAACCCCCCTCCTGCCCAGACCAATTTTAGGCTTTCAGCGCTGTCGCATTTTGAATGACAATTGCGCGGTCGTGCGACGTTGTACCCAAACAAAATTTTTATCATTTTTTTCCCACAAATAGAGCTTTCTTTTGGCGGTATTTGATCACCTCTGCGGTTTTTATTTTTTGTGCTATAAACAAACAAAGAGCGACGATTTTGAAAAAAGAACAATATTTTTTACTTTTTTGCTATAATAAATATGCCCAAAAAAATATAAAAAAGAAAATTATTCATCAGTTTTGGCCAATATATATTCTTCTACATATTTTTGGTAAAAAAAAAAATCGCAATTGGTGTATTTTGATTGGTTTGCACAAAAGTAATCACATCTACAAACTATGGGAATTGATTTACTATTTTTTTTTTTACTAGAAATGGCGGTAATCTGCAATTTCTATCAGGACTGCGATATTGCAGCGGACATTTCGGACATTTTTGACACATTTTTGGGACCAATGACATTTATACATCAGAAATTTAAATGTCCACTGATTACTGTATAAATGTCATTGCTAGTGAAGGGGTTAACACTTAGGGGGCAGCAAAGGGGTTAACTGTGTTCCCTGGGTGTGTTCTAAATGTGGGGGGGGGCGGGGCTGGTCGGGACATAACAGATCTAACTGATCCCTGTGACAGGGATCAGTAGATCTGGTATGTCCCATTCACAGAACGGAGAACTGCCGTGTTTACATCGGCGGTTCCCCGTTCTGCAGCTGCTACAGGTGATCGGCGGGTCTCGTGCGGACATCGCAGCCCAGGCTGCGAGTGCGCATGGGGAGCGTGCACAAGGCAGGACGTCCATAGACGTCCGCCGGGCATTTCAGAGCCGCGCTGTAGCTGTCTTTCGGCTATAGCGCCGACCTAAACTGGTTAATACAGCACTGAAGACCGGATATGTTAAGAAGATACAACATACTAGAATTTTTTTGGTAATAAATGTGGTAATTACAACAGTTTATATATTTGTAAAATTGTGTTTTATCTTTTTCTGTTTCCTTCTTCTCACTCTCTCTGAGCCACTGCACATGCATGTGTAAATTTCAGCTTGAGCTACTAAGTTTTGAAAAGATTTTTACAGCAGGCAGTGCTGGTTTTAGGCAAAATAAGGCATTTGTCAAAAATTAAAATAGATTCATACCTACAGTATGTGTCGTTATACGTACGTCATTCTCAATAGTACCCCACAGCACTTGCGTTGCAGTGTACCACAATGCATGGCAACACAATATCTTGCATTGCGGTGTGCTGTTACAAAAAAAAGTGAATGCACCTTTTTGGTGCATTTTGGTGATTTAGAAAGCCATGCTAAAAAAGAAGGCGCTGCCTTAAAGTGATTGTAAAGGCTCGCTTAAAAAAAAAAAAATAATAATAACAAACATGTTATATTTACCTCCTCTGTGCAGTTGGATTTGCACAGAGCAGCCTGGATTCTCCTCTTCTCAGGTCCATCTTTGCTGCTCCTGGCCCCTTTCTCCTTTGAGTGCCCCCCTGAGCCAGTAGCTCTCTATGGGGGCACCCAAGCCGAGCCAGAGCTCTATGTATCCATTCAGACACAGAGCCCTGACCCCGCCCCCCCTCTCCCCTGATTGGCTGACAAACTTTGATTGACAGCCTCGGAAGCCAATCGCGCCGCTGCTGTATCTCAGCCAATCAGGAGGAGTGTACTGGATTGCTGAGGGGATCGTGGACATCGCTGGAGAGAGAAGGGGCTCAGGGTAAGTATTAGGGAGATGCTGGGGAGGCTGCTACACAGAAGGTTTTTTATCTTAATGCATAGATAAAAAACCTTCTGTCTTTACAACCCCTTTAAAGCAATGCATGGTTAGGCATTGTAGAAAACGCATTTAGTGCCCCATAACAGTGTGAATTCAAACCACCACCTCCTGCAATTAGCAGCTCTACACAGATACATCAGCCATAGACATAGTGTTTGACACTGTATATTGCTTCTATGGCATGAAATGTGTTAGCACTCTTCCTGCTCTATTGTACTTTTTATGGATATAATGTTTTTTTATCACAGGTACATAAATAGCACTGACAATTTACACAGTGATTCACTTTAGTCCCTTCCCTCAATGAGCTTACAATCTGTAGCTCCCTCTTAGCCCCCCAGCAGGCCTGGAGAGGGGCATCCAGGTGGTGGCTGGGAAGCTGATAAATAGTCTGGAGTTCTGGAGAGATTGTCCTTCCCCAGGAAGCAGGGTTTCCAGCCTCAGGGTTGCTGTTGCCCATGACGCAGCCTATGGACTGGGTTGCTGTCCTGTGAGGTCTCAGTGGTGCATGGACCTGGAAGTAATTTGGAACTGATTGAAGGCCTTCTCCAGGGTGGAGGGAACTGAAGGAGGAGCAGATTTAGTGAGTACTTATAGGGTTCATTCACGTCAGTACATTTTAGGTGTAGTATGGGAAAAAATGCAATGCCTTGGAGAGGGTGGTGTCCTGGGAAGCTGCCCAATTTGCCTACCCCTAACACCAGCCCTGACAACAGCAAGGATATTGAAACTGGAGTCTATTGCTTCACCTTCACCTATAGATTGAATGGAGAATGCAATATTTCATGCTTACTTAACTAAAAAAGAATAATTTTTAATATTCTTATCTAATATTCAGCTGCCTTTGATACTGTCGACCACCCCCTCCTCCTCAAAAACTTTACTCCCTTGGTCTCCGGGACTGTGCTCTTCAGTGGCTCTCGTCCTACCTATCCCATCGCACCTTCAGTGTCACTTACAATTCTACCTCCTCCTCTCCTCTCCCCTTCTCTGTCGGGGTCCCCCAAGGTTCTGTTCTTGGACCGCTCTTATTTTCTATCTACACCTCTACCCTGGGTCGGCTGATAGCCTCCCACGGCTTTCAATATCATTGCTACGCCGACGATACCCAAATATACCTCTCCACCCCCCAACTCACTCCATCAGTCTCCTCACGCATCACTAACTTATTAACAGACATATCTGCCTGGATGTCTCACCACTTCCTCAAACTCAACTTGTCCAAAACCGAACTCATAATATTTCCTCCCCCAAATGCCATTTCCCCTGACTTCACTGTCAAGAGCAATGGCACAAC
>BLSH010490272.1:673754-706810 GCA_018402905.1 Glandirana rugosa
GTCATAAATATATCGCAGCTGTCAAACGCGTCGCGAAATGTTATAATCCCGTCTGTCATGTTATGTTATGTTAAGTTATGTCCTCCTTAGTCTCCCGGGACGAGTCATCTCGAATGTTAGATCCTCCCTCCCAAACTCGTCTCCAAGACTTCTCCCGAGCTGCTCCCATCCTCTGGAACTCCCTACCCCAAATTGTCAGACTATCCCCAAATCTTACCACCTTTAGGCGATCCCTGAAAACTTTTTTCTTCAGGGAAGCCTATCCTGCCGCCACCTAACAACTGCACTTTTTATTCTCAATCAACCCATCCCCCCACAGTTATTTCCCTCTCGTATCATTTAACCCTCCCTCCTAGATTGTAAGCTCTACTGAGCAGGGCCCTCTGATTCCTCCTGTATTGAATTGTATTGTATTGTACTGTCTGCCCTAATATTGTAAAGCGCTGCGCAAACTGTCGACGCTATATAAATACTGTATAATAATAATAATAATAATAAAAAATATGCAGAAATAAAAAGTGAAAGAAAATATGTACAAAACTGCTACACGTGCCCTTTAAGACATCTATGCTTGTGTTGTTCATGCAAATGATTTTGTAAATTCATTCCCCAGAGTGAGGATGATAGCCAGTCGTCAACTTCAGAGGCAGATGAGCTTTAGCTAATTATTTATCATAAAGAGGTATATGGGTTATAGATTCAGAATTATTAGACCTCCTTGGTAAACAGGATAGTCCTCAGCTGGAACTCATGGTTAGGAATGGAGGCATTCTGCCAACCATTGGTAAACATTGAAAAGGGCTTCTGTGCAAAAAACAATATAGCACTGAAATATGCGCATGATCTGTTGCCTGCATGTATTCTGGACAGCCTGTGTTCATCGGAAAATCACAGGGAACAGTGTATATACTATATCCTTAGAAAAACAACATAGGCTGGAGGCAATACTCTTGAGGCTGGTTGTACATTATAGAGTATAGTTTGACCTGCATATTTACTTCAGTTATCCAGTATCCTTTCTTCTCAATGCATACCCTGACCATCCTGATTCTTGGTATCCTCTGTTTGCCGAAACCTTTACTATGGCCCATGACTTTGAACTTCCTGGTACTGGCTTTTGGTTTAACCCAACTACAGAACTTCTCTACTTCTTAGTCTCGCATGTGACCACCATGCTTGACCCTTTGCCTGATCC
Organism: Glandirana rugosa; assembly: GCA_018402905.1. Lineage (NCBI taxonomy): Eukaryota > Metazoa > Chordata > Amphibia > Anura > Ranidae > Glandirana > Glandirana rugosa. The sequence goes on from BLSH010490272.1 coordinate 674,950, forward strand.
TCGTCCTGATCATTGCATGATCCTCTGACTCAGGATAACTCTCAGGGACTGATTCATGATATGCATCGCATATTAGCTCATTATGAAATATTTACCTTAGAATGACACCTTCCAACGGCGCCTGCACACCGCTAAGATGGCTGACATTTTCCCTGGAGTTTCTTCCAGGTTCGTGGGCTCCGGCACTGTAAGTGGCTGGAACCGTGATGGCGCCACTACCACGCATGCACATGGCAGCCGTCGTTTACTGCACAGGGCTAGGAAGGAACGGCACCCATGGCCGTTCCTTCAGAACACATGCGCCAGTGATGTCACTGGCTGCATGTAATGCAAATATCTCCTAAATGGTAAATGTATAGGAGATATTTACACTACCTATATGCAAGCCTTATTATAGGCTAACCTATAGGTAAATGTCAGCAGAGGAAGTTTATTTCCTCTTTAAACCACCCGGAGGCCCACATTTTTTTCTTGAAGGAAATTATTACCATGTTAAATGTGATGGCTGCGATTGTTTTCCTTTTTTATGTTTTTTTTCCCTTTATTTTCACTAGGCCATCCAGATAATAAAACACTTCCTGTCTTAGGGTGTCATTTTGGGTGGAGATGCAACACATATGCCCTTGGACAGTAGCATTGCCAGCTTGTGGATGTTGTGTTAGATGCACTAGCAGATTTAGAAGGACTAATAAATTAAAATTGAACACTTTTTAAGCAGTTACAACAGTTATGCTTTTCCTTTTGGGAGTTTAATTTTAAAAAAAGCTGACCATTGTAAGTACCCTTGTCAGTGTTAAATAGTTTGTCTCAACCCTCTAACTGCCTCTTTTCCTGGAAAGGTTGGCCTGTTCAAGGAATTTGAAAAAAATAACAGACTTCCTGGCAGGACCACCAGTTTAAAAAAGGAGAAAGCCTAAAAAAGAAAATGAATGGAGCCACAACATCTAAGAATTAGTAAGCTGCAATTTAATACATTTCTGTTTTTAGTTTTAAAATTTAAAGTTGTCACTTTAGGTATCCTTACACGTTTAGATTAGATGATCAGCAGGTTCCAGGGTGGATAAAAATCAATGATTTTTTTTTAAAAAAATAAACAATCTGATTTTTTTAAATTTAAATCTGATTTTTTTTAAATTTAAATCTGATTTTTTAAAATCAAATTTATTTTGATAAAATGCTTTTGAAGTAAAAATCTATCTAATAATAGTTTTCTATTTAAGATACAGTAATAATTTAGTCTATTCAGCATGAAATGGAGATTAGTTATATAGCATGAGGCTGCATATTCTGCAATATTTACATTTTTGGTAAACAAATTCAATCAATCCAAGTTCTGCAAGCTGAGATAACATGCACTGCATTGATGCATTCACACAATTTCATAGTAACAATTTAAGAAGATCAGGAATATTCCTTTATCCTATTATTTTTTTCATCTATGTACACTACAAACTGGATGATTGAATCGGTTCTGATATCGCTGTTTTACTAACCTGACAGCTTATTATTCTAAATAGGAAACCTTCATTTTATTTGCAAATATTAAAGATTTTAACTACCAGCAAGAATAAGTCCTTACATTTAACCGCTTGCCGACCGCTGATCGGCAATTGACGGCGACAAGGTGGCTCGTGAGCGCAAATCGTCGTCATACGACGGCGGCCGCGCTGACGAGCCTAGTGAGCGCGCGCGCACCCGCGCGCTCACTGTGTTCGGGGAGGGCCAGGGAGCGGGTGCGGCGGCTTCGATTGCCGCCGGCTACCCGCGATGGCCCCCCCGGAGCGAAGGAGCGGAGGTCCGTGTATGTAAACACGGACCTCCGCTCTGTGTGAGGGGGAAGGGATGTGATCACAGCCTTCGTGTATACGAAGGCTGTGATCGCTCCCCTTCCCCAGCTAGGGCAGTCCCCATACAGTTAGAACACGCCCAGGGAACACAGTTAACCCTTAGAGCGCCCCCTGCAGGTTAACCCCTTCACTGCCAATGACATTTACACAGTAATCAGTGCATTTTTATAGCACTGATCGCTGTATAAATGCCAATGGTCCCAAAAAAGTGTCAAAATAGTCCGACATGTCCGCTGAAATATCGCAGTACCGCTAAAAATCGCAGATCGCCGCCATTACTAGTAAAAAAAAAAAAAATAATAAAAACCCCAAAAATGAATTCTCATCATCCGTAAACGCGACCACTTTTGCGCAAACCAATCAATAAACGCCGATTGCGATTTTTTTTATCGCAAATATGAGGAAGAATATAAATTGGCCAAAAACGGTGAAAAAAAATGTTTTTTTATATATTTTTTTTGGATTTGTATTTTAGCAAAAAGTAAGAAATTTGGGTTTTTTTGAAAAATGGTCGCTCTTCTTTTGTTTATAGCGGCGATCAGAAATGACGCAGAGGGGATCAAATACCACCAAAAGAAAGCTCTATTTGTGGGAAAAAAAGGACGCAAATTTTGTTTGGGTACAACGTCGCACGATCGCGCAATTGTCATTTAAAGCGACGCATCGCCGAATCGCAAAAAGGGCTCCGGTCCTAAAGCAGCAAATCCTTCCGGGGCTGAAGTGGTTAAAGAGCACCTGTCAGGTCTGATCCAGCGCCTGTTAGCGGGCATCCACTCACCTGCTGCCATCACGTCCCTCACCTTGTTGTGTCACTGCCGCATCACCAGCTGTCCCATTAAAGTGAATGGCACTGTCGGTGAGTCAACAGCGGGTCAGAGGAGGAGCAGCTGCAGGACAGAGATGACAGTTGCTCTTTAAAAATTATTATTTAAATCAAGTTGTTTTAAAAACAGCCTTTTTACTAGTGATTTAAATCATGATTTAAATTGTGATTTAAATCAATTTGTTTTAAATCAAATCCACCCTGTCCGGTCGGTTCGCTGACCAGAGTGTTCTGGCGGGGGGGGGGGGGGTTGTCCCCCTGCCAGAAAACAATAGCACAGCAGGGGAGATCGCTGTACTAACATTGGAATGTTAGTATAGCGGCTCCGACCTTAGCTGTCAGTTTTTTGCGTTCAACAAAAAAAAATTTGTAGTGTGTACGAGGCTTAAAGCAGAGTTCCACCCAAAAGTTGAACTTCCGCTGGTTGGATTCCTCCCACCCTTAGGTGTCACATTTGGCACCTTTCGGGGGGAAGGGGATACCTGTCCTTTTCCCCACATCCGGGAGCCCGGGCTGCGGCCGTCAGCAACCCGGCTCCCTCCTCCTCCCTCCTCCTCCTCCACCGCCAATGAGACAGCGCAGCAGCGGCTCGCACATGCGCAGTAGGGGCCTGGCCGTGAAGCCAAATGGCTACACTTCTGGGTTTCCTTAACCACAATGGCGGCGGCAGCACTCGTCCAGCCGATCCGAAGATTGGTGGGCGGTGCCAACATCCCTGGACTCCAGGACAGGAAAGTGTCCTAATGCTAAAAGTCAGCAGCTACCTTATGTATAGCTGCTGACTTCTCATTTGGAAAGGAGCGGTGGCAGGCGGCGGACCTCCGCTTTAAGACAATTCTTTCTTGCCATTTTGACTATAACACAAGTAGCATTCTCCCTTTGTAGCTCACTGTATGTTAACTTAATTGCTGGATTGCTTCTTACAGCAGTAATGCCAGCTCATGATGACACAACCAAAACTGGCACCACTCAGGAGTCTGTCATGGTCACTTTTTTACTTAATAGAAACATTCGCATTTAAATTTCACCGATTTCCAGTGACCATGCTAACATCTAATAACCTGAAAGATTTCAGCAGTTGACCCTTATATTACATCTGCTTTGATCTTACTTAGACTCAGAGTTTGTTGTATTTTTAAGGAAAAAGTTTGTCTCAAGTTTCATGGGTTTATTTTAACTTCAAAGCTCCTTTTAAGCTTTTAGATAGATTAATTCAGATATTTATAAGGGATGTTGCAGCTTGCCAGAATTTTGAAAAGATTGCACCATCTGCTTTGTTCAAACACGATGTCCCAGTTTTCAGATTTAATTTGATTCTGATTATCTTTTCCCTCTGATGATTTTTTATAGAACAGCTAATTATTTAAGTGTCACCTCCAAATAGGAAAACATGATCAGCATGTGCTAGTATTGTTTTTATTCAAGTTTTGCTGTTTATGGTTATTCATCTTCTTAAAATACATTAGTGGTTGTCTTTATTTTTTTGTAATTTTAAGTGAGTAAGACAATATAATTTGAATATTTGGGGTTCATAAATTTAAGTAACTGAGGCATTAACATATATCAAATAACTGGATGTTCTATATATGAACCAGACAATCTTATGTTCCATCTAAAGTCAGATTGGAATCACACCATTGATCCCATATTTTTTAGAACTTGAGGGGACCATTTTTTTTCTCTTTTATATATAATCTCATTATGTGGTATGATCATATTAACCAATACGTTTCACTGTGATACACAAAGAGGAGATGAGTTAATCAAGAGCAAAACCTTACAGGCCAAAACAGTCCCTGGAATTCATAAGGACCAGAGCAGACAGATTTTGTGGTTCTGAATGTGCCAAATTCATGTACAGTACCAGTCTAGAAGCTCTACTTGAATTTGACTCATGCTGTGCCACTTTCAGAATGCACAAGGCACTTTTGCAAAATCGTTCTGAGCCAGTTTTTCTCTCTGTACGCCAAAAGAAAGTTAGTCTTAATTAACTCCACTTTTACATTTGGCGCATTCAATGCAACACAATGTAAAAGCATTGCATTTTAGAACTACCAGAAGTCGCTGTCAGAACCAAAAGTGTCACAAATGCTTCATGAAATTGGTGCAATACATTAACAATAGGGATTAATGCCAGAAAAGTGGAGCCGCAGCTTTATGGAATTCCCCCCAATGTTTCTCTAAGAATGATGAAGAGGAAACTTATGGAAGATATCTGCAGCTGTCAAAATTTCCTTTTGTCTGCTCGTATTTGGCAAGTGGAAATTAGCCTAGGATGAGTGTGAAGTCACATCGGGGGGGGGGGGGGGTTGGCGCCGTCAGGCAGGGTTGAAAGGGAGCTGGTTGTGACGAAGCACGCTAGACGTGTGAAACGCGTTACCTATCTACTTGTACCCAGCTCCATGTACATTTTTTGTATGATCTTCTTGGAATTCAAATAAATTTTTACTTTGCATCAAGCCTGGAGTGCCGCCAGCCTCATTACAATATATCTACTTGTATCTGCCGCAGCAGCAGGGCGAAGCACCCAGGTGACAGCAATTTACCACACACAGTGTTTGACTCTCCTGGAGCAGCTAAACAGTATTTGTTGAAAGGGAGCTGGTTCTCCTCCCAGCGAAGCCAGGAAACTGTGGGGAATGGAGAGTAGAGACGGCCAGATCACACAGCTTGTATCTGAAATGCTGGCCGCTGTCAAACAAAGTCCCACCTCCGCACCGGCTCCTATGATAGACAGCACACAGGCCCAGTGCCGGGAAATTGAAGTAGTGTGATGTCTATCATAGGAGCTGGTCAAGGAGGCGGGACTTTGTTTGACAGCAGCCAGTGTTTCAGAAGATGTGTCACAGCGGGAGATCCTCTCTGTAATCCAGCCAGCTCTCCTCCCTGTCATTCTTGTGCAGAGATAGGCTGCATTCTTGAGCACTAATGAGGCTGGAATCATGGGCACTGATAGGCATATGCTGATGGGCACTGATGAGGCTGCACTGATGGGCACTGATAAACTGCATTGATGGGCACTGATGGGTACTGATGAGATGGCACTGACAGGCACTGATAGGTTGCACTGATGAGGCTGTACTGATGTGCACTGATAGGCTGCCTTGATGGGCACTAATAGGCTGCATTAATGGGCACTGATGAGGCTGCATTGATAAAGTTGTTGTTAATATTTATTTTTGTAACTTAATTCTGCATAAAACATTTAACAATGTAATTTCATGAGATAATTTTTTAAGGGCATGTTTGGGGGCAGGGCATGGTAGGGATTGTTGGGGCAACTATTGAGTAGCTCTTAAGGCCTGGCTCGGGACTTGAAATTTCAAGCCCTTCTATCTGTATATACACCCCAATGGCTTAAGAGGCATAGACACCAGGAATGGCACAGTAAATGGTTAAGTTATAGCAAGCGGTATATTGCAATAGGGTACACAATAGAAAACATATACTATATGTCAGGAACCATGAATCAAACAAAGACAGAAGTGCAGTAAAATCACACTTTTTAATAAAAAGGTAAAATGTCATAAACAGAGTAAACGTGGTCAAAACATAGCCAGGGTTCAGTAACCAGAGTCCAGAGATCAGTGATGTCAACCAAACGGAATGCAGGGTCAGGAGCCAGGAGGAGCGTCAGCCGAGCAGGGTCTTGAATCCAGGAATCAGAAGGGAACCTCAAACAGGCAAAGTCTTTCACAGGAACACACAGCAGAGATTTCTCCAGAGATGTTGACCAGGCGAAGGCGTCTGAGATCTGATCCAGGCAGTTTATATAGCTAGGAGAACTGGCTAACGAGCAGGATATGGACATCAGGTGAGACAGAGTGAAAGCAGTGACTGGCAATCAACCTTCAGCTGAGCAGCTTGCTCTGAGTAGAGAGGGCTGAGCCCAGCCCTGACACTATAATGAATAAACGGTAGGGGAAATATACTGCAATGGTTAAACAAAAGAGATATACTGCAACAATTAGGCAATAGGCATAATATGCTGCAGTGCAGAAACAATGATTGTTATAAAACACAACCCCTCCTAAATCCTATACTGAGCAGCCCTGTCTAGGAGGAGATGTAGATATATACCATATTAACAGTTCAGCAGTCAGTAATATGATACTCTATTTTTTCTGTTGCCAAGCTTGTTGGGGCCCAATCAGTGTGATGGAGTGCTCAAGGTAATTTCCCTCTACAAACTGATGCAAGCACTGTCTCTGTAGTTCTTGTAGACAATTCAGAATTGGCCAGCAGCCTTTCGCCACAGGGGATATCCTTCTGTTCACTGGCAAAATGTATGCAGGTCAACGTCCAGCTTCTTAATTGGGCATCAGACTCAACCAGCATTCAGGGTGTCCTCTGATGCTCCAGAACGGCTGCCTCTGTATCCCTCTTTCTCTCAGATGCAGCAGTCTTCTTCCTGCCTCAATCTCTCTGCAAGTCATCCCCTCTTCCGTGGCTTGGGAAAACTTACCACACTCCTCCTCTTCAGTGCCTCTAGAAGCTGAAATTCAAGAACAAACTGTAGTACAGGGGAATACATCTCCCACAGTCCATCCACATTTCTCCTCCATGTCTCTGGCAGTTGACATCCTCAGTCCCCCCCCCCCCCCCCTAGTGGAAGGAGGTCGACTTAACTCCTCTTCCACAGCTGTGCCATTAACGGTCTCTGCCACTGATCAGACACAAAAATCCTTTCCCCAAACCTGAGCAAGCTAAGCAATGTACACTGGAAACTGGCATTTAGGTTCATGATGTCACTCCTCCCTTGCCAGTTCTGCAGGCTACAGGAAGGGTTTGAATATTTAGCCCTAATGATCAAAAATGTGTAGGCTTGAATATTAAACATTTACTCTTTCTAAAGTTGATCATAGATCATACAATCTCCTTGTACACTCTGCCTTAGGTCTACCAACAACTATGTAGTGTTGGGGCCTGCCTGATTGGATACAATTTGAAGTGATTGGGTCCTGATATTATACAGTTTTGGTAAATCAAGAGCTAATAAAACATTTTACAGTCTGATTGAACAATTTGCTTAAGATTTAACAACAACCATACTGTGTAAGTACCTGCCTGATTAGATATAAAATAAATGCAATGATTAAAAAAGGTCCTTGCATGATGATGAAAGGTTGAACATAAATCGTATAATCAGATTGTGATGTGTATGGTCAGCTTTAGTGATCCTTGGTTGTTAAAGGAGAAAGGTCTCATGAAGTCTGACAGTTGCTCTTCTCCCAGCTTCCTGACCTCATGCTAATAATAAACAATGCATTCTGAAGGTGTATAGTAGCATTACTGCATTACTATTACTAGTTAATTACTACTTAATTATTACAGGGTTCTGTGTTTGATGCTGTAATGGATACTTAAGAGCCAGGAGATAGAGTCTGTTATCAGCATGACTGTGGGCAGTAGCTGTCAGGCCACAGGGGTCACCTAGTCTCTAACTTTAAAAAACTAAACTTAAAAAGGCTAAATTAGGGAGTACATTTAAATATTTCATAGGCAAGCTTGCTCCAAAATAAAACAAAAATCAGATGCTTGTATAAATCTAATCGTGACAATTTTGCTTTAATCTGAAGCAGGCCAAATAAAGAGTGCTTGGATGTGCTGGCATGATCAGAATACGCTCAGGCATTTTTCCAGGCTGTGCTTCTCTAAATATCCAGGAGGCCAGATTTGAAATCTTTAAAGAACAATTCCAGGCATCAACATATTATACATAGTTACACTGGTCCAGCTTGGACAAATGTAGCTATATACTGTATATACCACTCCAGTGATTTCCACTTGCTCCTGGGTCCTGTGCCGAGCAGCTGTTCTCCTGATTGGATGAAGTGGAGAGTATGACATCACCGCCCCACTTCTCCATCTTGCCCAATCGGAGAATGCATTGCATTGCATTCATTTAGAAAATGCAAAGCATTCTCTGAATGTCACCAGTGCCTACTGGCTGACCTCTTATGTTCAGTAAGTAGAGGTGCAACCACTCAGCACTGGACTGAAAATGAGTAAAAATTATTGGAGCAGTGGTGTCTACTTCAGTGATTTTCAGCTTCCACAAACATTGGGCAGGTACAGTATATACATAGTTAACATTGTTCCAAGCTGGGCCAGTGTAACTATGTATAACATAGCGATGCCTGGAATTCTTCTTTACTCCTTGGTTAGGACACAGTGTTCAAATCTAGTTTGCAAGGAGAAATAACGGATCTTGGGAATTACACTGAGCAGCAATAATGGTGGTGCTTCCCTCTATGTAAGTGGGTAGATGTCACCAAAAAACATTTGAATAAAAAAGAGGAAAGTCACCACACCAGCTATGATTCAAAATATAATTTATTGAACCAGTTAAAAATATAGCAAAGTATACATCACAGAAAGAACCAGTGTCCCTCTTGACCCAGACTAATGCGTCCTGAACCCCCCCCAGATACCCCCCAGATACCCACCCACATCCGCACTCCAACCCTTCCATCCCACCAAATGCCAACCCCTAAAAGACCCTCTCCCCCCACACCAATCCTATCATCAGCGCAGCTATCCCACTGGGCTAGTAAGATGGCTGTATGCATCCATTTGCAGGTAACAGTGTGACTAAGGGGCTGCATCCTCTGCTGTAACATGGAGATTCATCATAAGCATCTCAGGGCAGCCATGCAGGGCACGGGGGAGGAGAGGGCCGAGACCCAACTTCAACATGTTTCATCCCACAGGTGGAACTTCCTGGGGACGTATAGGGGAAACAGGCTGTAGCTAGCTGCCTTATATCGATTTGGGCTTCGCCCAATGTCCTTCCCTATCTTAAAGTGCACAGCTCAGCAGGGCCTACATAACCTACATCATGCCCTGGGAGCATAGATAAAACACTACCAGATGAGATTGAGCAAACTTAGTGCCTTTAGAGGAGTAAGGCACTCCACATATTACAATAAACACACACCTAAACAGTTACTCTTGAGACAGATCCCAGATTATTAACTCCTCCAAAATAATTCATAAATAGGGGCATCTACAAGTAGGGAACCCCATAGATCTAGTTTACAACTGATAAAGAGAACCGCAGTAAAAACTGGGTTAAACAAAGAGAACTAAATAGGGTTTTCAGTGCTGGAACTTTCAGAAAAGATTATTTAAAAAGGTAATGCAACATTTAATTTTTTTATGTTGTGCTATGTGAGTGGGAACATGTAATACATATAAAGTAGATATTATCCCAATTTGGCTTCAAAAGTGGAAATACACTTTAGTTTAATTCCTAAGCACCAGAGAAGTCAAGGCTTTTCCAGTATCCAAACTGATTGGGGGGAGGGACCCAACTTTAACATGTTTCGTCCCAAAGGCGGGACTTCCTCAGGACATATAGGGGAAACAGGCTGTAGCTAGCTGCCCTGTATGGCTCTGGGCTCTGCTCTGCCCAATGTCCTCCCCTATCTTAAATGCCTGCATAACCTACATCATTCCCAGGGAGACCTCACTGTTCCACCAAAGTACAAGCAATTATACAGAAACAAAAATATAAATACATAAATATACAAAACACTACCAGATGAGAGTGAGCAAACTTAGTGCCCTTAGAGGAGTAAGGCACCCCACATATTACAATAAATACACACCTAAACAGTCACTCTTGAGACAGATCCCAGATTATTAACGCCCCCAAAATAACTAATAAATAGGGGCATCTACAAGTAGGGAGCCCAGTAGATCTAGTTTACACTTTATAAAGGGAAGCACAGTAAAAACTGGGTTAAACAAAGAAAACTAAATAGGGTTTTTCAGTGATGGAATATTCAGAAAAGATCATTTAAAAAGGTAATGTGACATTTTTATTTTTTTTTACGTTATGCTATGTGAGTGGGAACATGTAATATATATAGCATAGATATTATCCCAATTTGGCTGTAAAAGTGGAATTACACTTTAGAGTTTAAAGTTTAATTCCAAAGCACCAGAGAAGTCAATGCCTTTCCAATATCCAAATTAATTAGGACAGCTAGAACTCTAATGAAGAAAACCACTTTTAAGGAACCTATAGATATGAGATGGAAGACATCATATGGCCAATTTTGGATGGACCAGGGGAAGACCCACCCTGTTTTTGGGTTGCCTCAGTCTCTTCTAGATGTTGATTGATCTCATGTTTGGTATTTTCATCTGACCACCTGCTATTCAGGAATAACAGCGGGTTGGAGGATGATGCAGTAATGCGCATGTACGACACAATTAGAACTAGGCAACCCTTTAAAAAACACATTATTAGTGGAATTCTCTTCTCTATAACAATCTTCCATTTGGAGTACATCAATGTGGAAGAGTTTAAAAAAAATAGGATTTTTATGACCACATTTCTTCGTCTTCTTCTTCTTCTTCAGGTAATAGATTTATGGATCTAAATCAAGAAAGAAAGTTCTGCTACCATTAACCTAGAGGAACCTCCATTCCCATGTTTCATGTGTCAGTCTTGATCAGGTTTGTATTCTCTTCCAAGCATGTCATGTAATGTAATGACAATATCAAGGGCATATTTGATGTTGCTGAAGTGACACACATTATGCAAACAGCCTACAATCTGCATGCACTATGTGATGGAAACCTATTGGCCTTTACTCCTACACATTGTTAGAGAAATGATTCCTCAATGTTCTTTTCAGTGTTTGGCTCCCTTCATACACATATGACTGTAATCACACTGCCAGCAATTGCTAGTCATTATGAATACTGCATAAATATGCATGAACTGGAGAAAGGGATATGTTTATTCAATGGTGATAGCTTTATGTGGATTCCTTGTTAGAAAACTTGCAGTGCTACATGGTGAGGCACTATGCTGCTGGCAAGACTGTACTGATCATACTAAAAGTGTGCCACCACCTTTTACCAGCTGTGGTGTAGCAAAATTGAAATTTTTAAGAGAGCCAATCTGGTTGAGTCATGCAAGAATTGGAATTTTTTGCCTTAAATTGTTGCATTTGTGTAGACTTAAGCTAGATGTGCATGCTGAGCCTTTTATTTGTTCAGTCAAGGGGTTGCATGAAAAAAAAAATTCACAGAACCCTGCATCACCACAAGCAATGTTGATGCAGTGATCTCTCCCGCTGTGTCTTTGTATTCTGACAGTGCGGACTGTCTGTTGTCTACAGGCAACAGTGAAGCATGAAGGAGGTTCCTTGCAAATTTGGGGCTGCATTAGTAATGGCGGTGATCAGTGACTTATAATGGGACTGTGATAGTGCTGCGAGCAATCTGACACTAACTGACACTTTGTGAGAACCGGCTGACACCGACGTTACCAATGACAATAATACAGAGATAAGTTCAGTGCTAATAACATATGCTGTCACTGTACTAATGACACTGGCTGGGAAGGGTTTAACATCTAGGGGCAATCAAAGGGTTGACTGTATGCTTAATAAGTGTAACGTGTGTGCTTTTACTGAGCAAGTTGACTGTGTTATCTCCCTGTTTTGCAGGGAGAAAAAATAAACAGCCACATCTCTGCACTCTACCAACACAGGGCTTTCTTCTGTCATTCGCTCAGCCGATCAGCAGATCCTGGTTATAAAAAATTGGTTATAAATAATTGACTGGGACCCGCTGATTTTCCTGTGATATAGTGAATGACAGTACAGCCGGGGTGGTAGATGAGCGCCCCTACCTGGAGATACCAAATCTCATACAAGTACATGATTTGATTGATTTCGCACAGTCACAGTATAAATTATGACAATCATCCAAGTACAGTGCCATGTTTGGATCACCTTTAGTAAGCATTGCGTTATATAACAGTACTGTGTTTCCTGCTAGATTTTCTGTAGTTACATAAAAAGTGAGATGGTTTTTCAACTCAATACTATCTGTGAATAATGTAATTGCTTTACATCTCAATTTGAAACCCCTTTGCAAAGTACTAATATAAATTAATGATGTTTTTAGTGTAATTGCACAAGTCCCCCAGTCCTTTCATCATTTCAACAGCCTCTCTGCGTGTGCTGTAATTAGCATTAATTTCCATGGACATGTTAGAGCGATTCCCCTGGGTCTATGTGCTTTCTCTTGCTGAGATGCTATTTTTGGTGCTCAGCAGTCATTAACACCTATCACATTCCACATCCTCAAGGTGAGCTTATAAAAAAGTAAACCTATTTATTTCCATTTGCCCTATGAATACTTAAAATTGCAATCTTACAGGAATGCTTTGCTTGTTGTGTAACAATTATTTCACTGACAGATTTCCTGACTTCCATAAACGTGAAACTCTAGTTTTAAAAAAATGATGCCCAAGAACAATAAACATAAAAATGCAGCCTATTCTGCAATACTCATCTTCAATACGGAGCTGTCCCCTACAGCAATTATTTTCCTCCACTAGATGTCATCAGTCTCTAGGGTTACAGCAACATGAGCCCACAGTCCAATCTGGTCACAAGACTGTAGAAAGGTATGTATAAGGCCCCTTTTAGGCCCCTTTCACACGGGGGTTCCGTTCAGGTCCGTCTGTTTTTCAGGCGGACCTGAACGGACGCCCCATTCTCCTCTATGGAGCAATGAATGTCAGCGGTGACATGTCCGCTGACACTCACCGCTCTTCGATCCGCTCCATGCTCCATAAAGTCCGACGGATGGAAACTCTATATTTCCATCCGTCTGGGGAGCGAATCGGATGACAACAGACAGATGGCGCGTTGTCATCTGATTTTCCATAGAGGAGAGCAGGGCTCTGACAGATCTGTCGCTGCACAGTGAGCGGAGACGGATTTGTCATCCGTTGGCTCAGCGGGGATCAGCGCATCGATCCCTGCTGAGCAAAAACGGACCTGGCACACGGACACGCCCATGTGAAAGGGGCCTAAGGGTCCTTTCACACGAGCGGATCGTTCAGGTCTGCCTGTCAGTTTTTCAGGCGGACCCGAACGGACGCTCCATTGTCCTCTATGGAGCGATGGGTGTCAGCGGTGATATGTCTGCTGACATCCAATCTGCTCCGATCCGCCAAAAACAGATGGATGGAAACCCTATTTTCCATCCGTCTGGAGGAGCGGATCGGATGAACACGGACAGACGGTCCATGTCCATCCGATCCTCCATAGAGGAGAATGGAGCTGTGACAGGTCAGGCTCTGCATAAAGTGCAGAGATGGTCCTGTCATCCGCCGCCTCAGTGGGGATAAACGGATGGATCCCGCTCGTGTGAAAGGGGCCTTACACTTACCGACGGTTCATTTCATCAGTTCAGTTCAGTCAAAATGGATGAAGTATTCATCAGATTTTCATCAGTGCTCATCAGTTTTTCATCCGTTTTTCATCAGTGATCATCAATTTTTCATCCATGCCCATAAGTTTTTCATCAGTTTTATTATATCCACTACCAATGCAAAAATGGAAGAAAAAACTGACCATTTGTCAGTTTATATCCGTTTTTCGTCCAATCCGTTTTTTTAACTTTGATTAGCTTTGGTCGGTTTCAAAAAACGGATGATGACTGGTGCGGACGTAAACTGATGTAAATGGATGGTCATCCATTTACATCAGTTTTTCCATAGAGATGGATTGATGTCCATTTTTCATCGGACAATGCATGGGTGAAAAACGGACAAACGGACAGCATGTGTGAAAGGGGCCTAAAGCAATTAAAAAAGAAAAAAGCTTCAGGCGTGAAGGAGTTTTTCTCTAAATTCCAGCTTTCCTATGTACCAATTTGCCTTTTTTGGACATTTGTTGTTTACAAGTTTAAATTACTATTTTTGCTAGAAAATTACTTAAAACCCCCAAAATTATATATGTTTCTTTAACACAGACCCTAGAGAATAAAATGGCCATCATTGCAATATTTTATGTCACACTGTATTTGCGCAGCGGTCTTTCAAACGCAATTTCTTTAGAAAAAAATACACTTTCATGCATTAAAAAAAAGAAAACAGTAAAGTTAGCCCAATTTTTTTATATAATGTGAAAGATAATGTTACACTAAGTAAATAGATACCTAACATGTCATGCTTTGACATTGTGCATGCTCGTAGAATGGCGACAAACTGCTCCTTTAAATCTACCATCAACTATGTAGTGCAAGGGCCTACCTGATTGGATACAGAGTCTGCTTATATAAACAAGGCGGATCCCCGTTCTGCCAGATGACATGGCAGAGATCTTCAGTTCCCAATCATCGGGAACAGCGATCTCTGTCATGTCCCTGCCAGCCCATCCCCCTACAGTTAGAACACATCCAGGGAACACAGTTAACCCCTTGATCGCCCCAAGTGTTAACCCCTTCCCTGCCAGTGTCATTTATACATTGATCAGTGCATTTTTATAGCACTGATCAATGTAATGTCACTGGTACCCAAAAAGTGTCATTTGGAATCAAATTTGTCCACCGCATTGTCGCAGTCCCGCTAAAAATCGCAGATCACTGCCATTACCAGTAAAAAAATAAAAAATAAAATAAAAGTCCATAAATCTGTCCTGTAGTTTGTAGACACAATAACTTTTGCGCAAACCAATCAACATACGCTTATTGCAATTTTTTTTTTTTTATACCAAAAATATGTAGAAAAATGCATATTGGCCTAAACCTAAATTTTTTTGGATATGTATTATAACAGAAAGTAAAAAAGTTTTTTTTTTTTTCAAACTTGTCAGTATTTTTTTGTTTATAGCGCAAAAAATAAAAAACGCAGATGTGATCAAATACCCCCAAAAGAAAGCTCTATTTGTGGGAAAAAAAGGAAATCAATTTTGTTCCGTTACAACATCGCACGACCGTGCAATTGTCAGTTAAAGTGACGAAGTGCCATATCGCAAAAAATGGCCTGGTAAGGAAGTGGGTAAATCTCTCCGGGGTTGAAGTGGTTAAAGAACTATATTAAGGGGTCCTTCCACATGGGGAGGGCTTTGTTGGAGTCCGCCTGCTCAGTGGGTAATCTGTCTGCTGATTCCTGCTGAGCAGGTGGGTGGATGGTCCGTGTCCCCTCCGCTTATGCAGAGCAGACACAGGCACAGCTCACTCTCCTCTATGGCGATTGGATGTAAACGGACTGTCTGTCCATTTACACCTAACTGCCATCCAATCTGATCCACCAGATGGATGAGAAATGGATCCCCATCTATTTGTTAGCGGATAGCATTGGATCAGGTGTCGGCGAGTGTATATGGACAAATGTTTGTTTTTACTTGCTGCTCCATTGAGGAGACTGGAGAGTCTGATGGGCTCAGTTTTTCTGCCTGACCTGACCAGTCCACTAGTGTGAAAAGGGCCTAACATGTTTAGTAAGGAAAATATTTCATGTTTAATGTTGCTTTTAAAACATTTATTATTTACCACCACTAGATGAAGCTTTAGGCTCCTTTTCAGAAGTTTGCCAAGCTACACTTGAAGTGATTGTAAAGGTATTTTCTTTAAGTGTTACTAAACCTAGGAGCTTGCATTCTCTATATCTGGTCTCCCACAGTACACAGAATATGAAAATGCAATTATTTTAGTAAATATAGACAGCTGAATGCCCTTTCTCATCAGCAGTATATATCAGTCTTATGACTTCTATCAGTTCCTGGTGAAGCTTGTAGGAGGAGTTTTCACACTGCACCGAGCCATCCTATGAGGCTGCAGGGCTCCTGGCCCTCTGTCTGGACAGTGCTGATTGGCCCTGTGCTGAAAACCTCTCCTAAAATACAGAAAATTACATTTTCTTTCCTGCTTGTGTGATTGGCGCACTGATTTTCCCAGAAGTCTGCCCTAAGATACAAGTCAGATGTTCTTTATTAGAGTCCTGCAGGTGCAGCAGCTGATTGATAATTTTGAAACCACTCCCATAAGATTAATTTACCACATGGACAAAGACAAACACACAAGGATTTCTTCAGAATGACAAAAGGTAGGAATCTGCAACAAAGTTTGTTAAAATCCTGGTAATATACAAAGATCACCCAGAGGGGAATGTTTTTTTCTCAACACA
The DNA here is from genome assembly GCA_018402905.1 of Glandirana rugosa. Lineage (NCBI taxonomy): Eukaryota > Metazoa > Chordata > Amphibia > Anura > Ranidae > Glandirana > Glandirana rugosa. The sequence goes on from BLSH010490272.1 coordinate 691,568, forward strand.
AGTGGAGTTACGCTTTAACCACTTGCCGACCGGTGTCTGACGGCGGCAAAGTGGCTCGATATCGCAAACCGACGTCATATGACAGCAGCTGCGATATCTCTCACTGTGAGCGCGCGTCTCCGGAGGCGCGCTCGCACGCTCACTGTGTTCGGGGGGGGGCCAGGGAGCGGGTAGGGCGGACTCGATCGCCGCCGGCTACCCGCAATGCCCCCCCCCCCCCCCCCAGTGAAAGAACAGAGGTCCGTGTAAGTAAACACGGATCTCCGTTCTGTTAGAGGGGGAAGGGTGGCACTCACAGGCTTCCTCTATATGGAAGCCATGATCATCCCCTTTCCCCAGCCAGGGCAGACCACATACAGTTAGAACACACCCAGGGAACACAGTTAGCCCTTAGAGCGCCCCCTGCAGGTTAACCCCTTCACTGCCAATGGCATTTACACAGTAATCTGTGCATTTTTATAGCACTGATCACTGTATAAATGCCAATGGTCCCAAAAAAGTGTCAAAATGTTCAGACATGTCCGCTGCAATATTGCAGTAAAAATCGCCGCAATTACTAGTAAAAAAAAAAAAACCCCAGAAATGAATTCTCATCATCTATAAACGCGGCCACTTTTGAGCAAACCAATCAATATTGGTATTGCAATTTTAAAAATATGAGGAAGAATATAAATCGGCCAAGACCGATGGAAAAAAAATGGTTTTATATATTTTTTTTTGGATTTGTATTTTAGCAAACAGTAAGAAATGTGGGTTTTTTTGTAAAATTGTCGCTCGCGTACATTCACTGCTGCAGAGTATCGCTGTTTCGCAAATCACTGTCTGGCCACAGCTAAAAAATGGGGAAAAATGGGGAACCGCCGATGCAAACATGGCGGTTCCCCGCGCTGTCAGGCAGCATGACAGAGATCTGCTGATCCCTGTCACTGGGATCAGTTAGATCTCTCATGCCCCTGACAGCCCAGCCCCCTTACAGTTAGAACACGCCCAGGGAACACAGTTAACCCCTAGATCTCCCCCCCCAGGTTAACCCCTTCACTGCCAATGACATTTATACAGTAATCAGTGGACATTTACATTTTACGATCGCTCTATAAATGTCATTGGTCCCAAAAAAGTGTCAAAAATGTCGGACATGTCCGCTGCAATATCGCAGTCCCAATAAAAATCGCAGATCGCCGCCATTACTAGTAAAAAAAAAAAAATTGTAAAAACGCCAGAAATTATTTCTCATGGTTTATAAACACGGCAACTTTTGCGCAAACCAATCAATGAACGCCGATTGCGATTTTTTTTTTTACCAAAAATATGAGGAAGACTATAAATCGGCCAAATCCAATGAATAAATTTGTTTTTTTATATTTTTTTTTTTTGGATTTGTATTTTAGCAAAAAGTAAGAAATATTGTTTTTTTTTTTTTTGCAAAATTGTCGTGCTTTTTTTGTTTATAGCGGTGATCAGAAATGATGCAGAGGTGATCAAGTACCAACAAAAGAAAGCTCTATTTGTGGGAAAAAAAGGATGCAAGATTTGTTTGGGTACAACGTCGCACGACCGCGCTATTGTCAGTTAAAGCGATGCAGTGCCGAATCGCAAAAAGTGCTCTGGTACTAACGTGGGAAATCCTTCCGGGGGTGAAGTGGTTAAAGTGTAATCCCCAAAATATTTTTTTTTATTTGCTCCCTTGCTTTTCTGTAAAATATAGAATTGAAAGTGACTGTAAAGTCTTGTTTTTTTTAACCGCTTGCCGACCGCTGGTCGGCAATTGACGGCGACAAAGTGGCTCTGTAACGCAAAACGCCGTCATACGATGGCGGCCGCGATACAGAGCCACTGTGAGCGCGCGCGCGCCGCCGGAGGCACGCGCGTGCTCACTGTGTTCGGGGGGGGCCAGGGAGCGGGTGCGGCGGCTTCGATTGCCGCCGGCCACCCGCGATGCCCCCCCCCGGAGTGAAGGAGCGGAGGTCCGTGTAAGTAAACACGGACCTCCGCTCTGTGTGAGGGGGAAGGGCTGTGATCACAGCCTTCCTGTACGTGAAGGCTGTGACCACTTCCCTTCCCCAGCTAGGCAAGCCCCGAGATACAGTAAGAACACGCCCAGGGAACATACTTAACCCTTAGCGCGCCCCCTGCAGGTTAACCCCTTCACTGCCAATGGCATTTACACAGTAATCAGTGCATTTTTATAGCACTGATCGCTGTATAAATGCCAATGGTCCCAAAAAAGTGTCAAAATGTTCCGACATGTCCGCTGAAATATCGCAGTACCGCTAAAAATCGCAGATCGCCGCCATTATTAGTAAAAAATAAAAAATAAAATAAAAACCCCAAAAATGAATTCTCATCATCCGTAAACGCAACCACTTTTGCGCAAACCAATCAATAAACGCTGATTGCGATTTTTTTATCGCAAATATGAGGAAGAATATAAATCGGCCAAAAACGGTGAAAAAAAATGTTTTTTTATATTTTTTTTTTTGGATTTGTATTCTAGCAAAAAGTAAGAAATTTGGGTTTTTTTGCAAAATTGTCGCTGTTCTTTTGTTTATAGCGGCGATCAGAAATGACGCAGAGGTGATCAAATACCACCAAAAGAAAGCTCTATTTGTGGGAAAAAAAGGACGCAAATTTCGTTTGGGTACAACGTCGCACGACCGCGCAATTGTCAGTTAAAGCAACACAGCGCCGAATCGCAAAAAGGGCTCCGGTCCTAAAGCTGGAAATCCTTCCGGGGCTGAAGTGGTTAATAACAAACATGTTATATTTTCCTCCTCTGTGCAGTTGGTTTTGCACAGAACAGCCCGGATCCTCCTCTTCTGGTGTCTCTCTTTCCAGCTCCTGGCCCCTCCCTCCTATCAAGTGCCCCCTAGCGATTCAGACATGGAGCCCTGCCCCGGCCCCGCCCCTCTCTCCCCTGATTGGCTGACTGACTTTGATTGACAGCCGCAGGAGCCAATGGCACCGCTGCTGTTTCTCAGCCAATCAGGAGGAGTGTCCTGGACGGCTTAGACACTCGTGGACATCGCTGGAGAGAGAAAGGTCTCAGGTAAGTAATTAGGAGGTGCTGGGGAGGTTGCTACACACAGAAGGTTTTTTATCTTAATGCATAGAATGCATTAAGATAAAAAAAGCCTTCTGCCTTTACAACCCCTTTAAGTTATATTTGTTCAATAAGTGCAAAAAATATCTGTTGATTCTGCCAGAAATATTGTGCCCTGTGCACACTTCCTGTGTTAACTCCAAGAAAATAATTAGTCCTCCTAGTTCCTATCTTGGAGCTACAGAATGATTAGTGTTTATATTATATTGGTAGAGTGGGTGGCTTTGAGTAGCTAAGCAAAAGAAAACTAGGCAGGGCTGACACTACTCTACAGTCTACAGATATACTGTGTCTTGTCAGTCCACAAGAGGGCATAGTAGCTGAGCACATTTCGGGCAGATCTGTCAAGCAAAATCATATGGCTGGCTTATGTCTTTTTTCTAGCAATGTGCACACTTATCACAACGTGCTGTCATAATGTGATCTTATCAAAGTCACTATTACATATCCATAGAAATGCCCCAAGTGTCAATGCCTGACTTGCTGATAGGATGAGCAATGGGTATCCTAATTTTTCAATGTCTGTACACCTTGGAAACCTGGCATCGACCTCCCTGGCACATCCCTCACTTGAGTCTGAACAGAGGACCAAGCTGTCAAGTCTTCTTACCCATAGCAACAAGGAAATAATATAAAGCACAAGCCAAGGCTCCCTTTGACTGGTATTCCTATGGTAGATGCAGTGGTATATGTAACTGTACTTTTCTAAATTGAAAAATCCCCAGCACCTTTCCGGCAAACTGCAAAATGCGTATCTCGCGTCATTGGATATCTAGCGCAATAGCAGCCAGAATGATAAATTTCTCCATAAGGGGAATCAGGTCAAATCTCTGCTTGTATTTCATTTTCTGAGCCAATGCCAGTAATGTAAATAATCCATGATGTGCCAAAGCCCCTGTCATTAAAAATGATCTTTCTGTATTGTAATAGATCATCAAAAGATATTGAAGAATTTAAATAGCAAGTCATCTATTTAAAAAGTAATGCAACAGAAGCTCTGTCCTGCATGTGCAGGCTACGGCAATGATCCCCTCTGATCCAGTCTGCAATAAGAATTCACTGTGCTGTGCTCACTTTCAATGAGAGATCATGGTATATGCATGCAATTAAATCACAATATATGACATTATTAATTTAATGTATGATTTATATCCGCTGCCCTCCGTGGCTAACTCTCATCTATCTCCAGCCTCTTACCCATGTCAACTGGCTAACCTCAAAAATCTCAATCCCTAAATCTCAAAATAAGTAGGGATATCATATCCACAAAAGATAGACTAGGGCTGTGCGCAGAGAGGCAAAAAGGAACAGTGAAAAAAATGCAAAAAATATATGCGTTAGATATGTGTATAAAGAAAAGAAACACCTGCAAGTGATGAAAACAGCTGCTAACACGGGCCAATAGGTAAAAAAAACAAAAACAATCAATACATATATAGTGCAGCACTATCAAAAATTACACATACAGTATCTCACAAAAGTGAGTACACCCCTCACATTTTTGTAAATATTTTATGATATCTTTTCATGTGACAACACTGAAGAAGTGAAACTTTGCTACAAAGTGAAAATGTCCAAATTGGGCCCAATTAGCCATTTTCCCTCCCCTGTGTCATGTGACTCATTAGTATTACAAGGTCTCAGGTGTGAATGGGGAGCAGGTGTGTTAAATTTGGTGTTATCGCTCTCACTCTTTCATTCAGGTCACTGGAAGTTCAACATGGCATCTCATGGCAAAGAACTCTCTGAGGATCTGAAAAAAAGAATTGTTGCTCTACATTAAGATTGCCTAGGCTATAAGAAGATTGCCAAGACCCTGAAACTGAGCTGCAGCATGGTGGCTAAGACCATACAGCGGTTTAACAGGACAGGTGCCACTCAGAACAGGCCTCGCCATGGTCGACCAGAGAAGTTGAGTGCACGTGCTCAGCGTCATATCCAGAGGTTGTCTTTGGGAAATAGATGTATGAGTGCTGCCAGCATTGCTGCAGAGGTTGAAGGGGTGGGGGGGTCAGCCTGTCAGTGCACAGACTGCACAATGCATCAAATTGGTCTGCATGGCTGTCATCCCAGAAGGAAGCCTCTTCTAAAGATGATGCACAAGAAAGCCCGCAAACAGTTTGCTGAAGACAAACAGACTAAGGACATAGATTACTGAAACCATGTCCTGTGGTCTGATGAGACCAAGATAAACTTATTTGGTTCAGATGATGTCAAGCGTGTGTGACAGCAACCAGGTGCAGAGTACAAAGACAAGTGTGTCTTGCCTACAGTCAAGCATGGTGGTGGGAGTGCCATGGTCTGGAGCTGCATGAGAGCTGCCGGAACTGGGGAGCTACAGTTCATTGAGGGAACCATGAATGCCAACATGTACTGTGTCATTATTGGGATTTCCTAACAAGGAAGGTGAGAGGGGCTGTGGGATTTTATTGGTACCGACATAAGCTTATATAGTCAATTTCTTTAAAAACATAACATTTATTTGTGTAGAAGAAACATATTAAAAATGAGATGTATGCTCAAAAACATGAACAGTATACAAAGATGATATATATTATCATACGGTCTATAGCAATGTGTTTCTCAACATGTTTCGCGGGAAATCCGCTTCTTCAGGAGATTACCACAATTACTTTTGACCAGACACTGAAATGATAAAAATACTTTAATATACAAGCCAAACCAATAAGTAAATACATAAAGGGTCCTATAAGAAGGCCCACAATGTATAAATATATAACACCCAATCTTTTGTCACAGTGATACACAAAATCCCACAACTGCTTACCATGTAGATAGAACCACAGAGGTATAGTGCTGAGAGCCAGATTTATGATATTATATGTACTGTGTCATATGGAAGCAGAGCATGATCCCCTCCCATCAGAGACTGGGCCGCAGGGCAGTATTTCAACATGATAATGAACCCAAACACACCTCCAAGACAACCACTACCGTGCTAAACAAGCTGATGATAAAGGTGATGGACTGGCCAAGCATGTCTCCAGACCTAAACCTTATTGAGCATCTGTGGGGCATCCTCAAATGGAAGGTGGAGGAGCGCAAGGGCTCTAATATCCACCAGCTCCGTGATGTCATCATGGAGGAGTGGAAGAGGACTCCAGTGGCAGCCTGTGAAGCTCTGGTGAACTCCATGCCCAAGAGGGTTAAGGCAGTGCTGGAGAGTAATGGTGACCACATAAAATATTGACACTTTGGGCCCAATTTGGACATTTTCACTTAGGGGTGTACTCACTTTTGTTGCCAGCGGTTTAGACATTAATGGCTGTGTGTTGAGTTATTTTGAGGGGACAGCAAATTTACACTGTTATACAAGCTGTACACTGACTACTTTACATTGCAGCAAAGTGTCATTTCTTCCGTGTTGTCACATGAAAAGATAGAATAAAATATTTACAAAAATGTGAGGGGTGCACTCACTTTTGTGAGATACTGTATAACATGATCTCAAAAAATTAAAAAACATTATGACAATACAGTATATATACGTGACATGGTGAAATGTTCAAATTCATCAATAAAAGTACAAAAACTCCAAAAGAAATTAGAAAAAAAAAATCGGTATACTATAAGAATATATTCCAGAAGAGCCCAGAATGTCCCAGAAGAGCATATTCCATGGGAAAGATAAACAAAAATGATTAGTACCATTGGATTGGCGTAAGGCCAATGTGGTGCCCATATTTAAAAAGGAATCAAAGTCTTTACCAAGTAACTATAGACCTGTTAGTTTACCTTTTATAGTCAGGGAAGATATTGGAGAGTTTAATAAAAGACAACATAGATGAGTTCTTGCTGGAAAAAAATATTTTAAGTAACAGACAGCATGGATTCATGACAGTCAGAAGTTGTCAGACAAATGTGATTTATTTTTATGAGGAGGTGAGTAAACCCCTAGACAAAGGATTGGTTGTGGACGTGGTATACTTGGATTTTGCAAAAGCGTTTGACACAGTTACCCACACAAGGCAAATGTGCTTCCTAGGCCCTGCCTGAGTGCCAGCCTGTACTTCCTAAACTCTACCTGAGTACCAGCCTCTACTTTCTAAACTCTACCTGAGTGCCAGCCTCTACTTCCTAAACTCTACCTGAGTGCCAGTCTGTGCTTCCTAAACTCTATCCGAGTGCCAGTCCGTGCTTCCTAAACTCTACCTGAGTGCCAGTCTGTGCTTCCTAAACTCTACCTGAGTGCCAGTCTGTGCTTCCTAAACTCTACTTGAGTGCCTGTCTGTGCTTCCTAAACTCTACCTGAGTGCCAGTTTGTGCTTCCTAAACTCTACCTGAGTACCAGCCTGTGCTTCCTAAACTCTACATGGGTGCCAGTCTGTGCTTCCTAAACTCTACCTGGGTGTCAACCTATGCTTCCTAATGTCTACCTGGGTGCCAGCATGTGCTTCCTAAACTCTACCTGAGTGCCAGTCTGTGCTTCCTAACCTCTACCTGAGTGCCTGTCTGTGATTCCTAAACTCTACCTGAGTGCCAACCTGTGCTGCCTAAACTCTACCTGAGTGCCAGTCTGTGCTTCCTAAACTCTACCCGAGTGCCAGTCTGTGCTTCCTAAACTCTATCTGTGTGCCAGCCTGTGCTTCCTAAACTCTACGTGGGTGCCAGTCTGTGCTTCCTAAACTCTACCTGGGTGTCAGCCTATGCTTCCTAAAGTCTACCTGGATGCCAGCCTGTGCTTCCTAAACTCTGCCTGATTGCCAGTCTGTGCTTCCTAACCTCTACCTGAGTGCCAGTCTGTGATTCCTAAACTCTACCTGAGTGCCAGTCTGTGCTTCCTAAACTCTACCTGAGTGCCAGCCTGTGCTTCCTAAACTCTACCTGAGTGCCAGTCTGTGCTTCCTAATTTCTTCATTAATGTCAGCCGGTGCTTCCTAGACTCTGTCTGACTGACGACCTGTGCTTCCTGATTGCCAAACTGTGCTTCTTAGACTCTGCTTGCATGCCAGCCTGTGTTTTCTGAACTCTGATTGCCAGCCTGTACTTCCCACACGCTACCTTATTACCAATGTGTATTTCCTGGACTCTGCCTGAATGCCAGCCTGTGCTTCCTAAACTCTGCCTAATTGCCAGCATGTGCTTCCTAGACTCTGCCTGAGTACCAGCTGGTGTCAGAAAGCCAGCCTGCACACTCTAGACTCTGCCACAGTATATATGTATAATTATTACGTATCAACAGGTATGATGAACAAGTGATATTGGTTATATGTATAGGATGGGAAACCACTTCATCTGCTCTTGGAGGACCCCTTTAAAATCAAACGGCCACAAGAACAGAGGTAAATTCTTGTAGTTAAGAAAGCAAACAATTATAACATAAACTTCTGAACAGCACTTGACACACAGATTGGACAATATAAGTCCAGGCAGGAGGAGGGTTCAGAAATGACTTGAACTCTAGTGTCAGTCCCCTCTCTCCTTCCCCCTGGCACCACAGTCTCAGAAATTGCTGGCTTCAACTTATTACTCCAATTCAGTGCACTGAGACAACCCCCTTTAGTATAGATTTGCCTGCAAGCAAATAATGTCACAAACACTAACAGGGCACTGTAGTCACTTTATGGTGGTGCACTTGTAGATCTTCTTATAGCAGCGCAGAATCAATACTTCCAATTTGGTCACCCGGCAATCAGTATTGTAATCCCAGAACAAAAAGGAAGAAAGGATAATGAATAAGCACTTTATTGCTGCCTGATAGCGCCACAAATGTGCAGTCTTTTTGTAACTTGGATATAAGAGTGAGCAGAGGTAAAGCAGAGTTCAGAGCTAAGAGGTTCTTTTGGGCACATAGCCCTCTCACCCACTCCAACGTCAGTAAGGCCGCACAGGAACACCACTGTCCTTTTCAGTTGAGTGTCCGACTGACACTGTCCCACCAAGATATATCAGCTGTCCCGAGTGCTTAGAGGTCCTCAGGGCTCTGTCAGATCCTGAAATTCCCCCATCAGCTCCTTAATACTGCACTCCAGGCCCCCTGCATTCCATGCGGCAGCTCCCTGTCCTCAAATCTGAATCCTTCCTCCCTCGTGGTGGCTCTGGGCTCTCAGGAAGTTTACTTGCAGTAAAAACCTTCCCCTCTGTTACAAAGGCTGCTGGGTGTTGTAGTTTTCAATCCATATCTCACAGCACAACCACTTCCCCTGCAAACTCCATTTCCCAGAGTTCCTCTCTGCTCCTACAGTCTCCCCTGATTGGCTGAGTTCAGTATACCAATCAACAGTCAAAGGAAAGAGCAGAGTAGGCTGTGTCTCTGCATGTGTCCGTGAAAAACAGAAAGGGGGGGGGTGAAATCGCTCCTCAAGGCTGGCGTGGAAATCCCAACAACCGCATCACACTCCCCCACTTGAGAACCTTTGGTCCCCCAAAGGTGGTAATGTCTGTAACCTGTTACGTGCGTTACAAATGCACGCGGAAAAAACAAGTTAATTTACACAAAAAATCAAACAGTCTGTCTTTATATGAGTAGAATCTAAACTCAAGCCACTCATATCACGGCATAAAGTTGACAGAAGGACCTCCCACCAACTGTCAATGGAAAGGGGGTTGCTCTGTTTACTGGTCACTAATACTGGTGTGATCAGCCTAGATGTGCCAGGGGGTGAGCTAGGGTTGTCCTCCACCAAAGTGACGGTGGGAAAATTGATTTGAGAGTCCTTTGAGAGGTGAGGACAACCTCTTCAGAGTTTTCGCCCAAAGTGCCGTATGTCAGTCTCTTAGGTGGACGGATAACTCGCTTCTCTTTCTGTCCCATTCTTCCTGGACTTCTTTTACAACAAGGAGATCAGAACCTTCAGAATCTGCTGTCGACGTGAAGGGCTGAACATCTTTCAGATCCTCTGAAGGTTGACTCTGAGGCACAAACTCTGGGGCCCCTGGCCTAAGCATTGCAGTGTCTGTCGTTTTTGGAAGAAAGGAGGGTGAGGACCCAGATTCTGACATTTGGGATGGCCACAGCCAATCTATCCCCATCTCTTCATCTTCATTGTCCTCATCTTCTACATCCAAGGGTTCTGACTGAGACCTAATCACTGGACGGAATCTTGGTGCGGTGGTAGGCCTGGGCTGTGAATCTGACTGAGGGTACACAGACTGCTTCTGATAAGGGCAGTAAGTGGTTACAATGCCAGGTTTTCAGTGTCCCGGTACTTCCCTCTGGTCGGATCTGATACACTGGTAACCCTGGTAATTGCTTGCAGACCACGTAGGGCTGAGATATTCAGCGATCAGCCAACTTGTGTTTCCCGGGGACACCCAAGTTTCTCAGCAGCACTCTGTCGCCTGGTTGTAACTCCTGCACTCGTACCTTGAGATCAAAATTTCTCTTGTTTCTCTGACCTTATGCATCTTTCTCATAGGCTGTCTTCAAGCTTTTTCTCAGATGATCCACATACCCTTTGTGAGAAGCAGAGGCATGGTCTAGAGATATGCCAAAAGCCAGATCGACAGGTAGATGAGCCTCTTGACCAAACATCAACCAATAAGGAGGGTAACATGTGGCATCATTTGATGTACTGTTGTAGGCATGTACAATAGCCGCTATATGTCTGCTCCAGTGCTGCATCTGCTCTGAGGTAAGGTTCCCAAGCATATCCAACAGAGTGTGATTAAACCTCTCTGGCTGTGGATCTCCCTGAGGGTGATATGGAGTGGTTTGTGACTTCTTCACACCCAGCAAGTCTAGCAACTTCTTGATAAGGCGTCCCTCAAAGTCTCTCCCTTGGTCGGAGTGGATGCGTTGAGACAGACCATAATGCACGAAAAACTTCTCCACGAGGATTTTGGCTACAGTGAAGGCCCATTGATCTTTTTAAGGGAACGCCTGGGCGTATCTAGTGAAGTGATCAGTTACTACCAGAATATTTCCCTGTCCACTTAGATCAGGCTCCAAGCATAGGAAATCAATTCACACCAAATCCATAGGTCCCTGACTCTGAAGGGCATTGGGGCAGCTCGGTATGGCAAGGTCTTCCTTTGGATGCACCGAAGACTGGAATGGCAGTAGCTTTCCACTTCAGCCCACATGCAGGGCCAGTAGAACCGGTCCCTCACTAATTTAAAGGTCCTATCGGGCAGCCCCAGATTACCATGGTTGTCATGCAAAGCAGTCAAGACAGTTTCCCTATGTTTCTCGGGTAGAAGTAACTGCCAACTTTCTTCGGGATCTTCAGAAGGGCCCCTTCGGTAGACCACTCTGTTGTGCAATTGAAACCGATCCCACTCTTGATGAAGCAGGCAAGCTTCCTTTTGGATATCAGCAAAAAGCAAATCAGGACACCGGCTTTCCAAGGCCTTTATGACCAAACCACAAAGGAGATCTTCTACCTGATCTCTTGTTAGGTCTCTCTTAGAGAGCTTGGGTAGACATTCACTTCCAATTTGGGTAGCATTGCAATATCCTTTGGGGACTCCAGCTGCTGAAACCCCAATTTCTTCTGCTCTTGATCCGCCTCTAGCTTGAAACTCTATTCCCTGACTTTGAGCTTGCACACCTTCAGGGGTAAGCTGAGTCCATGCCGCTGAAAAATCTCCTGGGTTGCAGGGCCTTCTTGACAACGCATCCGCATCTCTGTTTCCCACACCTGGGCGGTACTTCAGGCTGAAATTGAATTCAGACAGGGCAGCCAACCACCTGTGGCCTGTCGCATCTAACTTGGCCGTAGTGAGGATGTAAGTGAGAGGGTTATTGTCTGTCTTAACCACGAAGTCTGCCCCATACTGATAGTCTCTCAACGTATCCACCACTGCCCACTTTAAAGCCAAGAACTTGAGTTTGTGAGTGGGGTAATTTCTTTCAGTGGGAGTCAGACTCCGACTCACATAGGCAACTGGCCATAAGTGTTTCTCCATGTTCTTGATAGAGCACCCCACCCAGCCCCTCTTGACTGGCATCCACGTGTAGCTCATACAGCTTAGTTGGATCTGAATAAGCCAGGACAGAGGCAGTCATCAGACTCCACTTTAGCTGCCAGAAAGCCTCTTCACACCGAGCAGTCCACTGTCCTTGAATGGACTCTTTGGGCTTCCTGGGTCCTCCAGCTGCTCTGCCGGGTCCAGTTAAGTCAGAGGGCTCCTCTTCTTCCTCATTTTTTAGCAATTCATTGAGAGAGTGAGCTATCTTGGCAAATCCTTTGACAAATCTTCTGTAGTAAGAGCAGTACCCCAGAAATTACCTAAGCTCAGTCACATTGGTGGACCTTGGCCAAGAGGTAACTGCCTCTAACTTTTTAGGGTCAGTAGCTACTCCCTCTGCAGACACAATATGACCCAGATAGTTGACTGAAGATTGATAGAACTGACATTTCTCCAAGGACAGCTTCAGCCTCTTCAGAACCTTCTCCAAACGCTCTTCGTGCTCCTCCAGGTTCTTACCGAAGACAATGATGTCATCTAGGAGAATGCGCCTGACCCTTTCTCTGAACGGCTTATCTTCTTGTAGACGAATCCGATGGGTGGCACTTTTTGCACAGCCTACATCAAACTCACTCTTGGAGAATGCAACCTGCCATCTCAACAGCTGGGTCTTTACCCTTTCTTTCCACTCAGGAGGAAGAAAAGTATTCTTCAGATAAAACCCCTTTACAGATATTCCATCCTTTTTTACCCCCATTAGATCAGATGGAGAGACAGGGGTGGCTGTATTTACTTGTCCAGTAGCATCACAGCTGGCATTTTCACGGGGGAAGCAGTCATGTTGCAGACACTAACTGGAATCTTCCCATGACTTCTTTGAAGTGCCTTAGTTGAGATTACTTCCGGGATCAATTCTACTCCTGACTCTGTCCCCTGGTTGCCTGCTTCTAGGGCGACAAAAGGGCCCAGCTGTGTCCAATTGAGCTTTACTGTCACTTGTAGGCATGCCACCTCACCAGGTTGTAGTACTTTCCCTTGTTGGCCGAGGTGCCATATCTTCCCCACTCCTTCAGCAGGAGCCTTCTGCTCTTGAAGTAGGCGTTGGTAAGCTTGCCTCAGCATGGGATGTACACTAGTAGTTGGCGTATCAGGCTGCAGGGCAAGGGGTGTCAGCAGCCTCTGAACAAGATCAGTATTGGTCCCTATGATTAGAGAATTCTTACAGGCCCTTGGTGGCCGAGGACAGATTACTGCCAAGGTGTCGAAGTTCTCTGCTCTTCCTGCTACAAAAGGGTCGAAGGTCAGCCTGACCGGTAGGTAGCCGTCATAGGGGAGTTTCTGAGTTCCAATCCCCCATATCTCTAATGCCTCCAATTTTTGTATAGAAGTCTCTATAGAGAAGAGTGACTTGAGCCCCGGTGTCCAGGAGAGCTTTGGTGTAGATTCCTTCCACTTGAATGGGAACTATAGGAGAAGGCCCCACCAGCTTGGCAGGAAGTTCAAAGAATTGGGTGGTTTGGACCAATTCTGTGGCCTGTACTTGCACTCCTTTCTTACAGGGGTTCCGATCCACTGGTGGTTGCTGCTGATCTCTAGGATTTTGGTGTGCACTGATCTCCCGACGCTGGGTAACCCGTGTCCCTGGTTTAAGAACACTGGGCCGCTCTGGAACGGCAGTGGAAGCTGGCCGTAGGGTTCTAAACTTCTGCTGCCATTTCTTTTTGTCTTTGGGTTTGGAGCTAGCTACTATGGGTGGACTCCTGGTTGGCTCCTTCACCAGGGTCCTCTGAAGTTTTCCACCGGCTTCTCAAGGAGTAGTTTCTTCAATATCCTCATAACTTCTGCTGCCAGATCAGTCACATTTTCTCCATCGGGGCATTGTGCTTTGAAGTGGCCCACTTCTCCACATCCGTAATATCTCATCCTAGTTGAGGTGGGAGTAAAACGGGGTCTAGCTTCCCTGGCTACTTCATTCTCTTTGGGCAGGCCCATCACTGCCTGCTGAGTACCTGCAAGGGCTTTTTGTAAGTTTGTCTGTGCCTCCACTACCTGTATTATAGTATTTTGCATTTCAAGCTGTGCTTGCATTACCTGAGCCACAATATCAGATGTGGCTATAGCAGAGTGGGCCTGGGGTATGGTTACCTTGGATGGCCCAAGGTCAGTAACATCTTCCTCCTCCGCTTGGTCTTCCCCAGCTCGAATAGAGCAGGTAAGTACCTTCTCCTTCTTCGGTGTTGGCTGTGTTTTGGGGTGAGAATTTGGGTCTTTCTTTGTCAGTAGATCCTCTTCCTCCCTTACCAGTCGAATAAGCTCTGGGTATGATAGAGATTTACACCGTTCAGGGGTTTTCAGCTGAATCCATATGGGGTCAGAATGTAGGGCACCTTTCAGGATCTGTTTCATTCTGGCTTGGTCCAGTGCTGTCGAGTCCATGCCTTTCCTCAGCACGATTTGATGCAGTATCTTGTTTAGTCTTCGAATGTACCCAGACAAGGGTTCACCCCGTTGTTGATAGGTGTGTTCAAACTGATAGACTAAATCGGAAGCCTTTTCTGTTCGACCAAATTGCTCTTGTAGCATAATAAGGTAGTCGTAGACCGTACAATTGTTTTTGCTGAATCTAAGATTTCAAATGGCTTCAGCAGCGGCTCCTTTCAGGTTCTCCGTGATTCGCTGTTTCTTCTGAGCCTCAGTGATATCCCATTCCTCTAGGGCCTGTAAGGCCTGTTCCATCCAAGTCTCGTATTCTTCTTCTTCCTTCTGCACGGGCAATGTCCCTGAAAAGGGTCTCAGCTTCCGGTAACCTGCCCCAGCGTGGGCAACCTTGGTCTAGTTGCACTTGGTCATAAAATTCCCCAGAGCAGTGAAGAACTCGGCTCCCAGAGTAACTGGAGTTGTGGACATAAGCGTCTCCCCAACTGGGGCATCATGATTGGGGCCCCCTTGATCATATTCCGCTGCCTGTAGCTGGATCAGACGAACTTCAGTGTTGTTTATTAGTTGGACATTGTGCCCTTGAAAGTAGGCAGGGATCCCCCTCCTCCATTCCAATAGTACCAGGGTGTGCGAAGCATCTTGGCTCACCTTCATATCTAACACTGACACTCTCTTCTCAGGAACTAAAGTCTCTACTGCTTGTTTGATCTGTGATTCAGTCCATGCAATTCCAAGGATCTGTGCCACCAGACATAGTTTCACAAGGCCAGAAGTTGCCTGCAGAGTAAAGGGATCCCGGACGAGCCTCCATATGTAGCGCCAGACCCCCC
>BLSH010490272.1:713095-739659 GCA_018402905.1 Glandirana rugosa
ATATAGACACACTTTTACAGACACCTAAGATGGTCTATGGAACACTTGACTATTTAAGGACACGTGAGACGGACATGACTGACAATAGACAATGTAAATCACAACTCGCTTGGGCCTGACATTGCAAGCCCAGGCATGGCTTGAAAGCCCACAGGCACCGAGCCTGGGCCTGGGCCTGTAAAGTTTTTAGCAAGCCCAAGCCAGGCCCCAAGACGATAAAATGAGGTGCACAACTCTTCGACGTCCCGTCGGTTAGTTGTTCGAAAAGTGACCAAACGGGAATCTTCGGTAGTGTCGGTACGGATGATTACCGTACCCCGGACCGAACCCGAACGATTTTTGAAATGTCCGGGTCCGGGTCCGAGCCACGGACACCCGAAAGTTCGGTACGGACCCGAACGTTACAGTCCGGGTTCGCTCAACACTAAATGTAACAGATAACAGTCAGTACAGGCAGAGTGCACAGGAATTTATCAGTTCACAAGGTATCTGGTAGAATCCACAGACATTTTCACACAGATATAACAAAATTCTGTACATTAACCATTTGTCGACCGTATAACAGATATACGGCAGCAAGGTGGCTCTACTGTACCCCTGGGTAGGGGGTGCACGTGCGTGCACTGCTGGGGACTCGGTCATGCTCTGATCAAACACAGCAGATGTCGATCAGCGGGTGCCGGCCAGTAGATTACCACCGGCACCCACCAATCGTCCAGAATTTACACAGGACCGAGCCCTGCCTATGTAAACAAGGCAGGGCCATGTCCTGTCAGCAGGGAAGTAATGGATTTTCTTTCCCCGCCACGCAGGATATAAAATCCATTGCGTGCTTTAGTAAAAGCACCACACATAGTACCCCAAAACGCTGGTTAGGCACACATTAAACCCTTTGATTGCCCTAGATGTTTAACCCCTTCCCAGCCAGTGTCATTAGCAGACTGACGGTGCACATTTTTTAGCACTGATCACTGTATTAGTGTCACTGGTTCCCAAAAAGTGTCAGTTAGTGTCCGGAAGTGCACCATCATATTGCAGTCCTGCTACAAGTCGCTGATCGCCATCATTACCAGTAAAAAAAATGAAAATAAAAATTCCAGTATATATTCCATAGTTTGTAGACGCTATGACCTTTGCGAAAACCAATCAATATATTTTGTTTGGGTACAACGCCGCACAATCACGCAATTGTCAGTTAAAGTAACGCAGTGCTGTATCACAAAAAATGGCTTGGTAATGAAGGGGGTAAATCTTCCAGAGGTCAAGTGGTTAAGAAGACCAAAAGAGGCCAAATAAGAGACGTTCATTGTTAGGGTTTACACACTTTAGTATACGTCACTGAATTTATCATTTTGTGGTCTATGGTTTCAAGGCAAATACACAACATTAAAATGTCCACAAGATGGCAGTAAAGACCCACAGTAAATTCTCACTTCTGTATAAGTCACAGATAAATAGAAAAAACAGGTAGTATACTATTACATTATAAAGTGTTACTGAAACTAAGATTTAAGTTAAGTTTAATAGAGGTTCCACATGCCTTCCTCCCTCAATATCTTGGCTTAGTTGAAAAAACATTCTAGAAGCAAAATATGCTATAAGATCGAAGCTTCTATTTAGTTAACCACTTCAGCCCCAGAAGATTTTCCCACTTTAGGACCAGAGCCCTTTTTGCGATTCAGCACTGCGTCGTTTTAACTGACAATTGCGCGGTCGTGCGACGTTGTACCCAAATGAAATTTGTGTCCTTTTTTTCCCACAAATACAGCTTTCTTATGGTGGTATTTGATCACCTCTGTGTCATTTCTGATCGCCGCTATACACAAAAAAAGAGCGACAATTTTGCAAAAAAAAAAACTATTTTTCTTACTTTTTGCTAAAATACAAATCCAAAAAAAAATAAATAAATAAAAAAACATTTTTTTTTCATCAGTTTTGGCTGATTTATATTCTTCCTCATATTTTTGGTAAAAAAAATTGCAATCAGCGTTTATTGATTGGTTTGCGCAAAAGTTGCCGCGTTAATGAATGATGAGAATTCATTTCTGGGGTTTATATTTTTTTTTTCATTTTTTACTAGTAATGGCGGCAATCTGCGATTTTTAGTGGTACTGCGATATTGCAGCGGACATGTCGGACCATTTTGACACTTTTTTGGGACCAGTGACATTTATACAGCGATCAGTGCTATAAAAATGCACTGATTACTTACTGTGTAAATGCCATTGGCAGGGAACGGGTTAACCTGCAGGGGGGGTTCTAAGGGTTAACAGTGTTCCCTGGGCGTGTTCTAACTGTGTGTGGGCTGTCCTGGCTGAGGGAAGGGGGTGATCACGGCTTCCATATACAGGAAGCCTGTGATCACCGCCCTTCCCCCTCTATGACAACTCTCACTGCGGGTGGGCCATCGCGGGTAGCCGGTGGCGATCAAGTCCGCCCTACCCGCTCCCTGGCGGCGCGCGAGCGCTCACAATACTAGTTATCGCGGCTGCCGTCCTGTGGCGGCGTTTTGCGATAATGAGCCACCTTGCCACTGTCACGCTGCGGCGGGCGGTCGGCAAGTGGTTAAAGTGGAACTTTATGCTAAATAATAAAATTGTCCAAACAACGATTTTTAGTGCAGAAGACATATACTTTGTCTTTTCTGCATTAAATTTACTTACCTGCCTATCCGCCTCTGTACAGTTGCACATGCGCAGCTCATTGTACAAATTCGGCAATGCACGGGAGTGACGTCATCTCGGCTTGGCCAATGATAGCGGCCGGCGATTGAGACCTGGAAGCTGGCCACCTGAACATGTAAACAGTTGGTAGGGATTTCTGGGACGTCATATCACTGGACTGAAGGTAAGTATAGTTTCTCTTTAAAGTTGAACTCAAGGTACAATGTTAATTGCACACTTACATTGGTCCATTGGCACAGGACCCAAAAGATACCAGCAATCAATAAAGTTGCACCAACTACTACAGTGATTGTCAGTTTCCACAGCGGACCCTCAGGTATGAGATATGCATTGTGCCAAGCTGGACCGACGTAAGTATGTAGCTCTAGATCAGGGGTAGGGAACCTGCGGCTCTCCAGCTATTGTAGAACTACATTTCCCATGAGGCATTGCAAGGCTGATGGATACAATTACTCCCAGAATGATGGGAAATGTAGTTCTACAACAGCTGGAGAGCTGCAGGTTCCCTACCCCTGCTCCAAATCATACCAACTTTGAAAAAGGTTCCTGTACTACTTTTGTCTGACTTTGATCCCAATTTAGCTCATTGAAAAGCATTGAAGTCGGATGAAAGTCGGATCATTGTCTTCACTGATCCGACTTTGGCATGCCACTTGTGCTCTGAGGATCTTGAAGGGGAACCCCACGCCAAATTAAAAAAAAAAAACTGGCGTGGGATCCCCCTCCAAGAGCATACAAGGCCCTTTGTTCTGGTATGGATTTTAAGGGGAACCCCCACGCCGAAAAAAAAGGCATGGGGTCCCCCCAAAATCCATACCAGACCCTTATCCGAGCACACAGCCCAGCAGGCCAGGAAAGGGGGTGGGGACGAGCGAGCACCCCCCCTCCTGGACCATACCAGACGGCACTCCCTCAACATGGGGAGTATTTTGGGGAGTGCTTTGGGGCAGGGGGGGCTCTGAGCACCTTGTCCCCATGTTGATGAGGACAAGGGCCTCTTCCCGACAACCCTTGCTGGTGGTTGTCGAGGTCTGCGGGTGGGGACTTATCGGAATCTGGAAGCCCCCTTTAACAAGGGGGCCCCCAGATCCTGGCCCCCCACCCTATGTGAATGAGTATGGGGTACATTGTACCCCTACCCATTCACCTAAAAAAAAAGTGCAAAATAAAAACCACACTACACAGGTTTTTAAAATCTTTTATTAAATCAGCTCCGGTGTCTTCTCCCCTCTCCGGCTCTTCTTTCTTCTACTCTTTTGCGGGGTCTTACATCTTCTGAGAGGTCTTCTTTCTTCTCCTTCTCTGCGGCATCTTCTGCTCTTTTGCCGGTCTTCTCCGCTGTCCTCTTCCCTCTGTTCTTCCTCTCTTCTTCCCATGTTGACAAGACGCGATCTCCTTCACGAATGCCCTCTCCGCTGTGTGCTGTGCCTTATATTTTGTGACCCAAATCAGGAGAGCAGCTTTGGGATACAATACAGTAAGTAAGTCCTAGGACAGAAGTTTGTTAATGGCAGGATTGACAGGTGCAAGTAAATTAAAAGAAGCCTGTTAAATGAAAACAAATGCGGCCACATTTAAAGCCCAACTCTGGGCCAATAAAAAATAACCTCTTGCACTGCAGATGTGCCTACACTGCAAGGTTTAATTGATCATTTTCGTCTACAGAAAAAAAAAAGATTTACTTACCTGATGCGCTGCTCTTCCCCACAGCTAGACTGGTCAGCGTTTGTAACCCCACACTCCAGCGGTCTAGGATCCTGATGTCATCAAGACTTGGGCAGGGTCCATAGCACTGCTCTGGACATGAGGACATCAAGGGACAGTCCATCGTTGTAATCTTGGAGGAGCCCCACTTGCCAGGTAAGTGAAACTGCTTCTCCTCTCCCCTAGACAAAAAAAGGCAATTAACCCTTGCAGTACAGAGGCAGCCCCACTGTAAGGGATCATTTTTATTTTCCTAAAGTTGGGCTTTAAGGATTGTTAGCTGCAATCTATTACATTTTTGTAACTTTTTTTCATTAAATGTACAGATTTGCAGGTCAAATCAGTAAAGGGAGATTTATATTTCACTGTAGTCACTGTAGTTAACAACAGTCGTGAGATTACAGCTAGGACTGAAGTCTCTCTCCCTGGTAGCACATGCTGTGACGGGGGATTTTATGGGTACTTTGTCACTGAAACACATACAGTTCTACTACATAATTGTTGGCACTGCAAAAATACAATTTCAACTGGTGCTTGTTGGTGTGCCATAAAATCCTTTTTACAGATAAACATCAGCTTGCTTGCTGTGAGTTGAACAGCCAAATGAAATTCAGCCTACACAACCAAAACTCAAAGCTGAATCAGAAAGTTATTTATTAAAAGGTGACTCAACCCAAAATGAATGTTTTTGGCAAATGCTGGAGGAGAAGATGCCCCTTTCGTATTTGCTGGGGCTCTGCTGACTTCTCCATGATGTTGCCATCAGCTCTATTTGCTCCCTGCTTTTTCAGTAAGGCAGTTAATGGAGACTTCTGTCTTTTTTTTCCTGTTGCAGTTTTTATAATAGAAATGAAATGAAAACCCATCAGATAGCGTGAGAATGCCTTGTAATAAATGTAGAGCTCACACCACTAAAGCCCCCCGTGGATAAATCAAGACAAAGAGAAATCCAGTTCACCAGTTTCTTCCAAAAACGGATTTATTTGATTTGGCTAGACCAGGGGTCTCCAAACTTTCTAAACAAAGGACCAGTATCCTTCAAACTTTAGGGGGACCGGACTGTGCTAAGTGGGAGCAGAAAATGTCCTGGCATCAGTGGGAGTAAACAATGCTCCATCATGCGCATTAGGGGAAGTAATAGTGCTCCATAGTTGGTATCAATGGGGGGAATAGTGCCCCATCATTGGTGTCAGTGGGAGGCATAGTGCCCCGTCATTGGTGTCAGTGGAAGGAATAGTGCCTCATCATTAGTGTCAGTGGAAGGAATAGTGTGCCACTATTGGTATCAGTGGGAGGAATAGTGACCCATCATTGATGGCAGTGGGAGGCATAGTGCCCTGTCATTGGTGTCAGTGAAAGGAATTGCACCCCATCATTTGTGTCAGTGGGAAGAATAGTGTGCCACTATTGGTATCAGTGGGAGGAATAGTGCCCCGTCATTGGTGGCAGTGGGAGGAATAGCACCCCATCATTAGTATCAGTAGGAAGAAGAGTGCTCAGTCGCTGGGAGGCATAGTGCCCCACCACTGGTATCAGTTGGAGGAATAATGCCACATCATTGGTATCAATGGAAGGAATAGTGCCCCATCATTGGTGTCAGTGAGAGGAACAATGCCCCATCATTGGTGTCAGTGGAAGGAATAGCGCCCCATCATTGGTGTCATTTAGAGGAATAGTGCCCCATTGTCAGCGGGGGGAATAATGCCCCAAGGGCCAGATAAAAGTAAGCAGAGGGCCCACAGTTTCAAGACCACTGAGCTAGACTGACCCTTAACCCCTTCTCCCCTAGCCCTAGCATCCCTTTAACTGGGTTTATATTTCCATGGGACAGGAAGGACTGCCCGATCATGTGACCACGGTGATTGGCGGTCTGCCGACTCCTAATCATCACTAAAAACAGCTCAATCACTGTGCTAGGTTTAAGCACAGAAACTTCGGCTGTCTATGGACATATACAGTATCTCACAAACGTGAGTACATTCCTCACATTTGTGTAAATATTTTATTATATTTTTTCATGTGACAACACTGAAGAAATTACACTTTGCTACAATGTAAAGTGGTGAGTGTACAGCTTGTATAACAGTGTAAATTTGCTGTCCCCTCAAAATAACTCAACACACAGCCATTAATGTTTAACCGCTGGCAACAAAAGTGAGTACACGCCTAAGTGAAAATGTCCAAATTAGGCCCAAAGTGTCAATATTTTGTATGGCCACCATTATTTTCCAGCATTGCCTTAACCGTCTTGTGCATGGAGTTCACCAGAGCTTCACAGGTTGCCACTGGAGTCCTCTTCACTCCTCCATGACGACATCACAGAGCTGGTGGATGTTAGAGACCTTGTGTTCCTCCTCCTTTCTCAAAGTGTTTACACATATATACTGTATATATATATATATACAGTGGGGCAAAAAAGTATTTAGTCAGCCACCAATTGTGCAAGTTCTCCCACTTAAAAAGATGAGAGAGGCCTGTAATTTTCATCATAGGGACACTTCAACTATGAGAGACAGCATGAGAAAAAAAAATCCAAAAAATCACATTGTCTGATTTTTAAAGAATTTGTGGCTGACTAAATACTTTTTACCCCACTGTATATATATATATACATATATATATATATATATATATATATACACACACAGTATCTCACAAAAGTGAGTACACCCCTCACATTTTTGTAATTATTTTATTATATCTTTAAATGTGACAACACTGAAGAAATTACACTTTGCTACAATGTAAAGTAGTGAGTGTACAGCTTGTATAACAGTGTAAATTTGCTGTCCCCTCAAAATAGCTCAACACACAGCCATTAATGTCTAAACCGCTGGCAACAAAAGTGAGTACACCCCTAAGGGAAAATGTCCAATTTGGGCCCAATTAGCCATTTTCCCTCCCCGGTGTCATGTGACTCGTTAGTGTTACAAGGTCTCAGGTGTGAATGGGGAGCAGGTGTGTCAAATTTGATGTTAATGCTCTCACTCTCTCATACTGGTTACTGGAAGTTCAACATGGCACCTCATGGAAAAGAACTCTCTGAGGATCTGAAAAAAAGAATTGTTGCTCTACATAAAGATGGCCTCGGCTATAAGAAGATTGTCAAGACCCTGAAACTAAGCTGCAACATGGTGGCCAAGACCATACAGCGTTTTAACAGGACAGGTTCCACTCAGAACAGGGCTCGCCATGGTTGACCAAAGACGTTGAGTAAACATGCTCAGCGTCATAACCAGAGGTTGTCTTTGAGAAATAGAAGTATGAGTGATGCCAGCATTGCTGCAGAGGTTGAAGGGGTGGGGGCCAGCCTGTCAGTGCTCAGACCATATGCCGCACACTGCATCAAATTAGTTTGCATGGCTGTTGTCCCAGAAGGAAGCCTCTTCTAAAGATGATGCACAAGAAAGCCCACAGTTAGCTGAAGACAAGCAGACTAAAGGCATGAATTACCGGAAACATGTCCTGTGGTCTGATGATACCAAGATAAACTTATTTGGTTCAGATGGTGTCAAGCGTGTGTGGCAGCAACCAGATGAGGAGTACAAAGACAAGTTTGTTTTGCCTACAGTCAAGCATGGTGGTGGGAGTATCATGGTCTGGGGCTGCATGAGTGCTGCCGCCACTGGGGAGCTACAGTTCATTGAGGGAACCATGAATGCAAACTTGTACTGTGACATACTGAAGCAGAGCATGATCCCCTCCCTTCGGAGACTGGGCCACAGGGCAGTATTCCAACATGATAATGACCCCAAACACACCTCCAATATGACCACTGCCTTGCTAAGGAAGCTGAGGGTATAGGTGATGGACTGGCCAAGCATGTCTCTAGACCTAAACCCTATTGAGCATCTGTGGGACATCCGCAAACGGAAGGCGGAGGAGCGCAAGGTCTCTAACATCTACCAGCTCCATCATGGAGGAGTGGAAGAGGCAACCTGTGAAGCTCTGGGTAACTCCATGCCCAAGAGGGTTAAGGCCACACAAAATATTGAACCTTTGGGCCCAATTTGGACATTTTCACTTAGAGGTGTACTCACTTTTGTTGCCAGCGGTTAAGAAGATAATGACTGTGCATTGAGTTATTTTGAGGGGACAGCAAATTTACATTGTTATACAAGCTGTACACTCACTACTTTACATTGTAGCAAAGTGTCATTTCTTCAGTGTTGTCACATGAAAAGATAGAATAAAATATTTACAAAAATGTGAGGGTGTACTAACTTTTGTGAGATACTGTATGTGCAGCATATGGGCATTAAAGCCCACCTTTTTTGTTGTCATACATTTGCATTACGCGTGTGGAAAAAGGTTGAAGTGTGTATAAAGCCAATTGTTTTTAGTTGTGGATAAAGAATAAAGGATTAAAGCCCATCAGGGCATTTTTGCTGTCTATGTCCTGCTGGGGAGAATTCCATTTGCTTCCTGTCCTGGAGATGCAACAAGAAATAAGAGGAAATCTCCCTAAAGTGAAGAGGAATCCCATTGAAGAGTGTTGTCACAGGAACAAGTCTCCCCACTGGAGAATTTTCCCTCACCTGTGCATTGGTGAGAGCTCTAAAATGTTGGATTTTTCCTTGCTTTCTATCTCACTGATAATGGTCAATAGTACAATCAGGTATGGGGAATCTACCTAGCGGAGAGACACAGACAGTAATAAAAACCTGACAGACATTATAAACCATCCACACTCTATTCAAAACATAAAGAAGAAGCATGGGAATCCAAAAAAACAAACAAACATCTATACTCACCTCACTGCTAAAGCATTGGTGTGCAGCTATAGCTATCCTCCACCTGCTCTAAGCCAAAGAACATGTGATCACATGGCCACTCATTGCTCAGTTGTCAGTCACCGCTCTCTGCTCTGCCCTCCAGTGCTCACTGGCACGCAGGACTGTGGAGAGTGCAGGGCGCTGAGAGGCTGGGCCAGCTGCCAATCAGGGATCTGGGTGGATCCCGACAATATGGCTGGGATTCTTCCAGAGCCTGAAGTGGTTCAGTAACATCAGCCGGCTTTAGCCCATTGATGGCTGATTCTAGGCCACAGGAGAGAAAAAATAAGTATATTCCTATGTCCCACAAGAGAAGCATGGTCATACTTCTCTTTTAAAGTGGTTGTAAAGCCTCAAGGATTTTCATCTTAATGCATTCTATGCATTAAGGTGAAAAACCTTCTGTGCTGTAGCTCCCTCCAGACCCCCCCTTTTTCTTACCTGAGCCCAATCCAATCCAGCGATGTGCACAAGCACAGCAGCTCCAGCCGCTGTCTCTCTCCTCATTGCACAGACTGATAGCAGCAGGAGCCAGGCTCCCGCTGCTGTCAATCAAATCCAGGGAAGCGGGGGGTGGGGCCAAGTCCCGCAGTCTGTGTCAAAGGACGCAGCAGCGGGACTCGGGAGCGAGCCCAGGGAAAGTGGCTTTCCGTGGGGGCACCTAATGAAAAAAAAATATATAAAAAACAAATGCATTCATCAGTATGTATGTATGTATGTATATATATTCTTCCTCATATTTTTTGTAAAAAAAAACGCAATAGGCGTATATTGTTGGTTTGTGCAAAAGTTGCCGCATTTACAAATAATGAGAATTAACTTATGGGGTTATTATTTATTTATTTTTTACTAGTAATGGTGGCGATCTGCAATTTTTAGCGGGACTGCGACATTGCGTCGGACACTTTTGACACTTTTTTGGTCCATTAGCATTTATACAGCGATCAGTGCTATGTAAATGTCACTGGCAGGGAAGGGGTTAACACTAGGGGCGATCAAAGGGTTAACTGTGTTACCTGGGATGTGTTACTAACTGTATGGGGGCTGGGCTGACTGGGGGAGGAGAGTGATCACTGCTCCCATATACAAGGAACATACAATCACACCCCTTCTCCCCTGTCAGAATGGGGATCCGTTTGTTTACATTAGCTATTACATTTCTGTCACTGAGGGGGGGGGGGCGATCGCGGGTAGCCCTACCTGCTCCCTGGCTCCCCCACTAAACAGTGAGCGTGTGAGCGCGCCCACGATCCTCGCTCCTGCGGCTGCCATCAGGTGACGCAGGAGAGTCATGTTGCCGCCGTCAAGCCAAGGCGGGCAGTCGGCAACTGGTTAAAGTGGTTGTAATTTGCACCCAAGCTTGTATATTGGAAATAATTGGTTAATAACAATCTTCCATTGTATAGAGATACTGAGGGGCTGTCCTAGAAAGTACAATAAAGTATGGGCCAAATGGCTGGATAAGCCCTATAATGCATATAATCCCCATGAGGGATAGTGAATATAATATAAGCTCTTTTTTATTTTTTGAATGGTCGCTGTGGATAGATGGGTATGGCTATATTGTGTTTGCACTAATTGCCAAATAGTGATGCTATATTTCATAAATGTTATTATAATAATTATTATTATTTACTATAATAAGGCTTACCTATAGGTACTGTAAATATCTCCTAAACGTGCACCGTTTAGGAGATATTTACTTTGCATTGTGCCGATAATGTAATCAGCGCATGCGCTGTGAAGAAACGTCCATCCGTGCTATTTCTCCACTAGCGAGTGCATGCGCGGGAGTGACGTCACGTGACTCCGGCCAGTCACAGAGCCGGAGTCCGTGGCCCCGAAAGGAAGAGGGACAAATATGGTCGTGGCCTTCAGCAGGGACAGTGCAGGCTTTGTTTGCTGGTGTCAAAAAATGTGCTAGTATGCAATGCATACTAGTACATTATGCTTTTACTTTGCAGGGACCTAAAAAGGAAGTAACACCCATCAGGGTTTACTTGCTCTTTAAGGTAAGCACAGGAACAGCAAAGTGCATGACATATGCACACATTCAGCCGGTGGTTTAAGCTAATACAGGGCAAACAGCTTAAATTCCCATTTTATTTGTTGAACTAGTGAGATTAATACACACTCAGGACTAATGGTGCTATAAAACCTCACAGGCTGAAGAATAGGAAGATTTGATAAAAGTGAGACTTTATAGCCATATCAGTCAATTTAATTGTCATCTATTGCACAGAATTTAAGTATTAGATGCAATCTGCTAGCAGTATATTTTACAAGTGTATAGACACTTTACAATCTTTCTCCACTTACAAGTGTCAGGTTATGGCCGATAACAGAGCCAGGTAAATGGTTGCTTAGACAATCCAGCTAATAATATCTGTTTTACTGCACTGTAAATGCTCTATTGCTGTCACTTTTTGGAGTGTATATAAAGGACAATAATCTTCTGTTGATAATGTTTAGGAAACCAGTTCATTATAATGGTAATGGGTTATATCCTAATTACTATAATAAAATGACTTAATTACATAGAGGTAGGATGCAGTACATAGTACTAGACATCTTCTATCCTTCTATCAAATTATGGACTCTCACCTGCTCCAAGATAAAGCTTGCTTGCATATTGCATGTGGATTTGCTGCAGTGTCATATAAAGATTTCTCATGCATAATGCACATACATATCTAATCATATATAGTATATATTTTGTATAATGGTAGAGAAAAACTGAGCATGGATATAAGGTGATGGCTGGATATGACTATGTTATGACTGTAAGGTGAGGCACATGCCTTTAACTAATTGCTGTTAGGGGATTGTGGATTGAACAGCTTAGGCTATTGTTGCCCCTGACTTAAGCTAGTCACAGATGGATTGAAATGTGGCTGGTTCAGCAGGGACTGGCTGAATTTCAATCCAACTATGCCCATTCTCGCTAGAGAGAAGATGATCTCAGTTGGTTATACATGGATAGAAATATGGCCAGTTCAGCAGGGACCAGCCAAGTTTTGATCCATGTATTGGCAAGCTGGTTGTACACAAGTCGATTTATCAGCTACCAGCCTATTGTAAATGTTTCTCCCAATTAGTGGGAGATATCTCCCTACTGTCAGAATACAAAGGCTCAGCAGGAGGGATTCCCCTATCCACACGGAGTGTGTGGATGTGGGAATCAAGTCATTTTCTTTTGTTCAACCAGCAGGTTGAACAAAAGAAAATGCCTTGTGTATGGCCAGCCTAGCAATTGTCTTCTCTCGAATGGGATTGTTGGAAAATTCTGACAGCGGTGGAGTCCCACAGGTGGAGTCTGACAGTGGTGCAGTCCCACAGGAGGTGGAGTCTGACAGTGGTGGAGTGCCACTGTCAGAATACAATAACACAATGGGGAGTATTCCTCCATCCAACTTGATTGTGCATATGGGAGAATCCTTGTATTTTTTTTGATCAGTTAGCTGGATCAGTGGCCAGCTATAAGCAGTGATGTCAGCATCAGCTTGCCTTGATCCTCATCTTTTTTTTCTTCCCTATTAGTTTTCCATTGCCTGAAGTGCTGGAGGACAGTAGGACATTAGAACATACCTTGCAACTTTCTTTCAAAAAAGGAATACTTTTAGTATAAAATATGAAAGTTAATGATCTGCGATGCTGGGTTAAACCCACAAGTGGTTTTTTTTCTCCACTTTTTCTTCATATCGGCTTTTCAAACTAACAAATTCAATAATTTAGAGGTTGGATGTGCATTTTATTGCAATATAACACTCCTGGTAACTAATAATGCATTTCTTTGTAAAAGTCTATGGTAAGGCTATGGCAGGACCATTCATGTTCTCCTAAGCTGCATCCTATGTCTGTAGCTCATGGAATACGGAATACCATTGGATTCATCACACAATATGTGGCCTGGGACCTCTCTGTAGGATCTAAGAATAGAGAACCACATGAAAGGGACAGTTTCAGTCTTAGTGAAGCCTTGGAGCAAGGAATTATTTTAAACACCTCCCTAGTATGAGGAGGCTTGCACCAAAATCATATATCATTGAGGTCCTGGTGCCAGAAAACTATGTATCAAAATTTGGAGGCTTCCATTGCTGGAGTTCTTCGGATAACTCTTTTTGTCTGGTTTAAAAACATTTAACATAAGGCTCAAACCTGGAAAAATATACAGCAAATCAAAGTGAGACTTTCTTATCGATATTCAATCTGGCATCATAGATTAGAAAACAGTCCACTAAATGATGCAAGCAGCGCTATTTGAGAGGTTTACTACTTTGTGATCGCATACACATAAAAAGTCTCTAAAAAGTCTCTTTACAGCCAAACAAATCTTACAAACAAAATCCTGAAGGCTCTCACCCTGGGGAACAAGCAAGTTGTGTCTGGGAGAGCTGTAAACATGGTGTAAGTGGCAGCCAATGGAGGGATTGGCAGAGAGGAGTAGCAGACGCTGAGCGGTTTGTAAGGTGGATGAGTCTGGCAGCGGCATTCATGATGGACTGAATAGGGAATAGCCTATTTAAAGGGACAATCCCAGTACCACAGACGGGACGATCGTGACCGATCTAAAGCAAGAGGATCATCTGTATGAGCAGTACTTCCCCGAGGGGGCACCCCGGTTTATGCAAAGGCGTGTATTAACCTGCTGTTCGGTGAGTGTACCACTTAAGGGGGACTCCACTTTTTCTCTCCCCCCATGATCGTTTTTATACACGGTGGGATGATGAAAGCAAGATTTGTTTGGCTGTAAAGAGACTTTTTAGAGACTTTTTATGTGTATGCGATCACAAAGTAGTAAACCTCTCAAATAGCGCTGCTTGCATCATTTAGTGGACTGTTTTCTAATCTATGATGCCAGATTGAATGTTTTTTAAGTTTAAAAGCAGCTGCTTTTTAAAGTTACAGATTTAAATACAATATTAACTGTTTGTCTTCTAAGCGCTGATATTGGCTGCTGTCAATTTTAGGGTGAGATCTCAGGTTCTGAGATAAATTGTCTAGTGCCATTGTTTTATATTTCTTATCGATATACTTGTTCTGAGAGAGTGGCTCAAAGCATTGAAGCCTAACCATCAGCATGACAGCCAAGCAACTAGCATAATGAAGGCAATTCCAGCCCTTGTGGTTCTCCTTGTCTTTTAAGGTAGCTTTCGAAATTTGGTTAAAGACTCATATTGCTCAAAACCAATTTACCACAGACATTAACTGTGCAAAAACAAAACCAGCAGAATAATTGTCTGGTCTCCTAATCTAGGCTGCAAAAACTAAAGTTGGGAGCATGTCTTGGATACGGAACCTGACCCATGGGTGCCACTGCCTTACTATTACAGGACATACATGATTCTAATATATTATTTCAAACACTGTATCGTGGTATTGTTATTTATCTATTAAAGACAGAAATAATTTTTCTTGGAGCCTTGCAGTCATGAGAAATGTGATAATGACTATGCTAAACTACACTGTGTAAACCACAATCTCATAGCTCTTGCATTCTCCATGCAGGTAAAAAGTCTTTGTGGGATTTGGCAGGATCTTATCCACCTGATCTTAGCACTGTCGTAAATCCAGGGTGTAAATCTGTTCTTTGATCCTCTGTCAACAACACCAGAAAGCTAGGGACAGCTGTCACCACCCTTTGTCAGCAGGCTGCACCCTACAGCTCATAAACCTTTATTGCCCCTGCAATAAATGCTGATAAGAGCCACACAGCTATGTATCTCAGCTCTACCATGGAATCCAAGTTTCTCTTATTTAGAGAGCACACAGAGTTCATGAGCTTGGAGAAGGTTCTGTTCCCAACACAAACACTGTTTGGATCATAGAACACCATTATAAATGCTAATATATAAACCAGAGAAGAGCTGGCAGGTCTGGGCTTAATGTGATAACAAAATTACCTGTGTGCTTACAATGGCTGACTATACTATCCTATGCAGATCCCGTATACAGTAGTATAGTGGCTTAATGCTGTGGACTTCCTGAGATCCTGTTATGAAATCCTACCGCCACTATGTGCATACTCTCCATTGGGTTCTTTTAGCTTTTTCCCTCTGGTTGATTAATTGGTCTCCACCGAAAATTGGTTCTAATGTGTGTAGAGAATTATGGCAATCAACTAGTACTTTCTGTAGGGACAGGAACTTGAAGTACATCTGAAGCAAATTTTGGATAGAGGAGGGTAGGTAAAGTCTCTTTTAGTTGATTTTGCCATCTTTTTCCCATCAGAGAGATTGCTTTTCACATTGCATAAAAACAATAGGAAGTACCCTCTTAGACCAGTGGTTCTAAACCTCAGTCCTCAAGTACCCCCAAAGGGCCATGTTTTGGGAACTTCCCTTAGGTAAAATAGCTCTTAAACCCGCAGGCTGATTTAGAGAACCCCAGTAGGTACCTCTGTTAACAATGTGGATGGAGGAATCTCCCCTGCCAGCTATTGTATTCAACAGCCAGGGGACCTGCGGCTACCAAATACCCAGACAGTGACTGTATCTGAATTGATATCATTAAACAGCTGATATTTTTCCACCTGGCTCCTTGACAAAAGTCAATTGAAAAACTGACTTTTGTCAAGCCAACTGGTACTGACACCCACAGCTTGAACTTCAGTCGATTCAGCAAGAATCAGCCAAAATTCAAACAATTTATGACCAGCTTTACTCCTTATTAGCTAGGGGTGCTTGGCAAAAACTGGTACCATGCAAAACTGAAATTAGAGATTCCAGTACATGAGGGTCCAGGTCAATGCTACTGGAGCTCAACAAAGTTCAAGACCAACATAACATTTTGGGGACACAATAGAGACAGAGGTTCTAACCTTTCCCTATTCTATCCAAAAGAATCAAAAGAGTTTTGACTTTGGCTATTTCTAAGTGCAGTGCTGTCCAATGTCAGTGCTATAAAAAGTATACTTTATTAGTGTAGCAACCCCTAGCATGACTAGAGTGCTACTGATAGTTTTTTTTGTTGGTTAGGTTAGATAAATTGTCAGGCTTGGCTGGCAGCCAAGCCTGTGTGCTAATCTGGGTCTGGTGAGTGACCCAGGTAGGCTGGATGACTCAGCAGCAGTTTCTCTGGTGACTCCTCCCTGCTTGCTAGTGAAGCACCCTTGTCCTAAACAGGACTGCTAGTAAATTTAGTTGTGTTAGGTGGTAACTAGCCTGGCTAATTTGTAGTATTTAATCAACTGGTTCCTGTCCTAAGCTTGAGTTTAATTTGTAGTATCTCTCTTCTGTCAATAGGTGGCACTGTTGCCTTTGGCCTTAGGATGATAGGTTACAGTGAATTCAGTTTATGAGTAAATATGTTGTCTCTGCCAATCAGCAGGAGTTTCTTTGGTCGCTGAGCAAGCTGGGATAGAGTCAGGTGATCAGGGTTCTTTCCACCCGGGCTGCGGCCTGGGTAGGTGTATGTCAAGCAGCATCTGAGTTGGAGGCCTGAAGCCTGAGGTCTAACCATGTGTGTAGAGGCTCGGCCCGAGGGGAGCCTGATTGTTGCCAGAGGTAAAGGAGAAGCAGTTGCCAGAGGGATGACCACTCCTTTTGCTGGAGGCAAGTCTAGAAGGGATGGAGTTCTGCAGGAGTACCAGAGCAGATGCTTCACCAGCCAGGGATGGTGAAGTAAGTGGGAAAGCTTCAGTGGAGACTAATCCAGGAATACAGTGAGTAGCTGTGAGTAAAGCTTGAAGGAGTACAGCGGGTAGCTGTAAGTAAAGCTTAAGGATAAGTACACCGGGTAGCTGTGAGTCAAGCTAGAGGGATCCAGCAGGTAGCTGTGAGTCCAGGAACCTTGTGGGTAGCGTGGGTAAAGCTTGAAGAACACAGCCGATAGCTGCGAGAAGAGCTCAGGGGATCCAGCAGGTAGCTGGGAGTCCAAGAAGTCTAGTGAGAGACTGCGAGCTAAGCCTGAAGACTACAGGGAGTAGCTGTAAGTGAAGCTTGAGAAGTCCAACAGGTAGATGGGAGCTAAGCTTTAAGATCTACAGTGAGATAATGTGATAGAAGTTGTTGCTATAGGAGACAGTTATTGTTACAAGATACAGATTGCTACATTCAGCTTAAAGGTCTTTTTCTGTATTGCTTTTTTCTGTATTGCTGTCTGCCTAGTTCTATGTCTGCAGAGTCTGCCAATTTGCTATTGCATTTGCCTTAGGGTGCTCTAACCGTCTCTCCCCTGTTCCTGTTAAGAGAAATAAAACTCTCTTTGTTCATTTTTAAAAGTGACTGGTGCCCATCTTTCCATCTTTCTTGAAATACACCCACCATGTCTAGTAACCTGCATTGTGAGGAGGAATGTCAGCTCTCCTTGACACTGGGAGTCACCATCAGGCCTCTGGAGGTCGGGGAGGCCGCTACACTAGAAACTTGGAGATGTTGGGAGGGGTCTAGGAGGAGCTGGCTGGAGTGTTTTGAGGGCCCTGACCAATCCCCAAAAGAAGGGTTGTCAGGGAGCAGGCTCAGTCAAATACTCAGGGTCAACCCAGCTAGGGGAGAGTGGAGTTCAGGTTGGAGATGGAGTGTTAGGCTGTTGGGGCCTTTGAGAGTAGCTCCCCAGTCTGGGGGGGGGGGGGGACTCAGACCTGGGCTTGAGTGCGGAAGGGACCCCTCTTCATGACACACACAGAAGGATCTTGACCAGGAGGCACGGGAGCAAGGAGAGGACAGCAGGAGAACACTGCCGGCAAATCTCCAGGGAGGAAGACAGCCACATGGGCTGGTGAGTGTCAGTCAGTCAGAAGACTCAGAGACACGCCTGTTACATTCGATAGCATTTGACTGTAAAGCTACAGGGATTCTATATTTTAAACTTATCATTATTATTATTATTTTGGTATGTGACTTGCAATGGTGCCGTGATTTGAATAGCCTATTTAAATGACAATGTTTATTTAAATAAAAGTGTGAGTTCTTGTGTACATTTTCCAGATAAAGCTGTAATGAATTAGTAAAAAGTAGCTGTAAAAATGTAGATGTGAAATAAAGATATGTTAGTCAAATATATACCATATAGCAGTTCACACAGTTAAAAAGTCAGCTAAACAAAGGGAAACAAAGTGCTGTGATGGTGCTAAGGGCAGAGTACAATGGTGTAGTATCAGAAGACAATAGTGTAATGGCATCCATTTAGGAGTTTAAATCTATATAGACAATAAATGACTGTCAACAAATGATCAGCAATATAATAAAAGAAGACTACTTACAGTATCTTTCTGGTGGCCTGTGTCTAAAAAACGCTGCCATTTCTTTGCTTACCAACCATTGCAGGTTTTTCACAGTTTCAGGGATGTTTGCGTATAAGTAATGACTTAAAGAGGAAGTAAACCCAGATGGGGTTTACTTTCCTCAATATTCCCCTGTAAATTAGAAGCATAATGGGCTACTATGCACCACATAGTAGCCCATTATGTGCCACTTACCTGCAAACATAGCCAGCGATGTCCAGCGCTGTCCCCTGTGCTGGCCGCGTCCATCTTCTGTCCCTCTTTCTTCCGGGGCGGTGACTCCGGCGCCGTGAGTGGCTGGAGTCGCGTAACGTCACTTCCGCGCATGCGCGCAGGAGCCGCCAGTCACGGCACGGTCGCAGTGGAGGAATGGCATGGAAGCCGTTTCTTCACTGTGCATGTGCCGAAATAATGTCGGCACAGCACATTCACTGCATATCTCCTGAACTGTGAAGTGACGTCCTGTGAAAGGTCCCTTCATAAAGTCACGTGACCGTGAGGCAACGTGTCGGGAGGAGCTTGGTTAAGTCACTTCTGGGTACGGCCGAACCCGGAAGTTCGCTTTCTACATGGTCTGAGCGTCTGTGACACTGCTATTTACGCTGATCCTCAGAATTTGAAATGTGAGTTATTGCTTTTTTAATAAAATATTGTTTTAAATACTACAAAACGAGAGGCTATACCTTTTTCATTTTACATATGGAGGAATGAAGTTTCATGACAGCAGTTGAGCTCACTTAAGAGCGAGAGGCGCATCCCCAAGGGGGATTAAGGTGAGCGGCCATTGCATTCGGTGAAGGATTTGGTGTGCAGTAATACACGTATATACATCTCTTGTGGATGGAACATCATTGGATGAGACCGAGTTTATTTGATGTCAATTGACTTGAATTGCTGGCTCCACTCAATAAGAAAATTCAAGAGACTATATATGGGCTGGTCTGTATCAGACATTTGTGAACACAGCCAAGAACTTTCCAAGCACCAAAATATGCATATTTGTGTAATCTTAGAGCCAGCATCTCAGCACACAAAGTAGATGCTGAACCAGAATAATGTCTGACAAAGATGGTGGTGTCTGGTTTCACTAACAAATTACTTAACTACTTAACTGGGAGCACTCTCGTTCTGAAAGGACGTCACATGACGCCACAAGGACGCGCAGTACGGCCATTGTATGTAAACAGGAAATTGTCAGCATTCCTCTCCTCACGCTGACAGCGGGGACATCTGCATTGACAATCAGGGCACTGATCATCAGTGTCTTGATGATCAGTGCAGCCCCAACAGTGCCCTTCAGTGCAGCCTCATCAGTGCACATCAGGGAAGGAGAAAAATTACTTATTTACAAAATGTTATAACATAAACTAAGAAAAACTTTTTTTTTTTAATTTTCAGTCTTTTTTTGTTTGTTTAGCAAAAAATAAAAACCCAGTGGTTATTAAACACCACCAAAAGAAAGCTCTATCTGTTTCAAAAAAAGATAAACATTTAGATTGGGTACAGTGTTGCATGACCACGCAATTGTCATTCAAAGTGTGACAGCGCTGAAAGCTGAAAATTGGCCTGGGCAGGAAAGGGATGAAAGTGCCCAGTAGGCAAGTGGTTAAGTTAGCCTATTCAAAGCTTCTCACCACACTACGGCCAATAGAACTTATTAAAATGTCACTTCAGGGGAGATATACTAAAACTGGAGCATTCAGAATCTGGCGCAGCTGTGCATGGTAGTCAATGAGCTATGAAAGCTGGGTCCACACTTGAATCGGATGCGGGTGACTGCAGGGGACCAGTGTGTCCCTGTTCTCCGTTTCAGGGAAGAATCAGGCACAAATTTTTGCCTGAATTAGGACCCAAAACAGAACCAAAGACGCACAGGACCCCTGTGCAATTCGCTCCGCAGCCGCACCAGAACCGGTCACAGTCTCCTGTCATGCGAATTGGATGCGGAGAAACCGCAGTAGCGTGAACTTCAGCTTGTTCAATTACGCTTTGGCAATAAAACCTGGAAGCTGATTGGTTTTTATGCAGTGCTACACCAGATGTTGCTCTCACCAGTTTTAGTAAATACCCCCCCACGGTGACATTTCAGTAAAGTTTGTTAAAAAAAAAAAAAACAGTAAATATTGTGATGCCCAGAGATTGGCACATTGGCACAGCTGTCATCCTACATCACACCAGCGGCTTCGTTCTAGAGCAATGGCTGGTGTGAATGGCCCCTTAATGTATATTGGTTGGGAGTTGCACAGTAAAGTGAATTTTACATTGAGCTGATCTCTTTTACATGGTTATCTAAAAATACATGAACAGACTGTACAGTACATTTCCTTTTGGAGTGCCATTTCCTAACTTTTAATCACCACATTGTGTACACAACATTATTATGTATATTACTTTCCATAAATGTTACGTCTCTATCATTAATGACTGCACTTCACTCTTCTTTATTATCATAATTTAGACCAATTATTTCTATCATCATATTATAAGAATAGTATCCAATTATGACAGTGTAATGTGATTCAGTCAGCACTGTTCCTTACTTAAATGTCATCCTTCAACCTGTCATTAGAACCTTCCATCGTACACCATCATTTTCATTGTTCATTTATAATTCTCATCACTGCCATCATTCTTTTGTTTATTTGTCTATTAGGCCTCTTATGTCATCTATTAAAACAGGATAATAATTCAAAGGAATTTAAACTGAAGACAATTGAAGAGGTGGAAAAATGGATAAGAAGAAACATACAGTATAATAAGTGGCACATGGGTTTAAAGAGGAACATACCTGTATCTGATCACCACAAACCAGAAACACTATTTAAATCATTTGTAATATTCAAAGTAAACTCATCCATGTCTTCATGCTTTATTTTGTTGAATGTGTGAAAAATCACTATGAAAAACTCCCCATAGCAGAAAGGGCAGATGATTCATATAGCATTTACTTCCTGGCATCCATCTGCCCTTAGCCCAGGCATGCAGACAAGGGGATGTGCTTAGCTAAGAACACCCCTCCTCCTCTACTGAAAACTTTTGGGATGTATGAAATTGCTTGTTTAGGCCTGGAAACCAGGAAGTAACTGAAGAAATGTTAAAAAAAAAGTTTAAAGCAAGTAAATATGGTATACTTTCCTATCTATTTACTAACTCTAGCAGCATAAGGTTTACAAATAGTCAATGTTAATTGAGAGAGTAGAGTTCCACTTTAGAGGGACCATAATACAGCATTGTCTGATGATTTCTCATGGACTACTTAAACATGGCCACCAGAGTCCATAGTCATGTTCCCTATCGGTCAGTGCTATAAGTTTTTACAGTCACTCTTTCAGACTAAGCACAGCCTTCAGACAGGAATGTGGCCCCCAATGCAGGAGCTCATCAGAAAAGTACCATAGTTAAATAGTAACAAACTCATGAGCGTCTACATGTTTCCACCACAAGCAAAAATACAATATCAACCACCAGTGACAACTTTATAAAATCTAGCAGCAGTATTGTAATATCCTCTACACCCATAAAATCTTAACTCCAATACATTTTATTTTGTTTTGGATAGAGAAGGGAAGGATTAAAGTGCAAGGTTTGATTGGTCTTTGTGTCTCTATAGGGGAGATAGGGGCTAGGGTAGGCTATGGGGACAGGGGTTGGAAAGGGCATGAGTAAGGCCTGATTCACACCTATGCATTTTTAGGCTTTTTGCGTTTTGCAGATTTGCACTACAGAACACGTTCCATAGAATGCCATGTTAAATGGGCTGTAGTGCGAATCTGCAAAATGCAAAAAGCACTAAAAATGCATAGGTGTAAATAAGGCCTTAGTACCACACACAGAGTGCAAGGGGCAGGAGTAAGTAACACACAGAGTTCAGGGGCCAGGATTAAGTAATGCATAGAATTCAGGAGTCAGGATTAAGTAACACACAGAGGTCAGGGACCAGAATTAAGTAATGCACAGAGTTCAGGGTTAGGTAACACACAGAGTTCAGGGGCCAGGATTAAGTAACACACATAGTTCAGGGGCCAGGATTAAGTAATGCACAGAGTTCAGGGGTCAGGATTAGGTAATGCACAGACTTCAGGGGTCAGGAGTTAGTAACACACAGAGGTCAGGGACCAGAATTAAGTAATGCACAGAGTTCAGGGGTCAGGATTAGGTAACACACAGAGTTCAGGGGCCAGGATTAAGAAACACACAGAGTTCAGGTGCCAGGATTAAGTAATGCACAGAGTTCAGTGGTCAGGATTAGGTAACACACAGAGTCCAGGGGCCAGGATAAAGTAACACACAGAGTTCAGGTGCCAGGATTAAGTAATGCACAGAGTTCAGTGGTCAGGATTAGGTAACACACAGAGTTCAGGGGCCAGGATTAAGTAACACACAGAGTTCAGGGGCCAGGATTAAGTAATGCACAGAGTTCAGGGGTCAGGATTAGGTAACACACAGAGTTCAGGGCCAGGAATAAGTAACACGCAGAGTTCAGGGGCCAGGATTAGGTAACACACAGAGTTCAGGGCCAGGAATAAGTAAAACGCAGAGTTCAGGGGCCAGGATTAAGTAATGCACAGAGTTCAGGGGTCAGGATTAGGTAACACACAGAGTTCAGGGGCCCGGATTAAGTAACACACAGAGTTCAGGTGCCAGGATTAAGTAACACACAGAGTTCAGGGGTCAGGATTAAGTAACACACAGAGTTCAGGACCAGGATTAAGTAACACACAGAGTTTAGGGGCCAGGATTAAGTAATGCACAGAGTTCAGGGGTCAGGATTAGGTAACACACAGAGTTCAGGGCCAGGATTAAGTAACACGCAGAGTTCAGGGGCCAGGATTATGTAATGAAGAGATTTCAGGGGTCATGACTAAAGTGGTTGTAAAGTAATTTTTTTTTCCTAAAAAAAAACAAAACATGTGATTCTTGTCTGCTCTGTGCAATGGTATTGCAGAGAGCAGTCAAAAACCTCCTCTTCTGGGTCTTCCACTGGAACTCTGGACCCCTCCTCTTCTGCGTGTGCCACCATAGGAAGCCGCTGGAGGTAGAATTCCCCAAGGAATGCTGATTAGAACATGTAGTTACTTAGAATGGTCCAGGAATGTATACTTCAGGCAGTGGCATTAAATGAAATAAAGAGAAGACAGTGTAAGGACACCCTGCTGTCACGTGATTTAAAGTCATTCTAAAGGTTGTTATTTTTTTATATTTCCCTGCTGTGTGCAATAGGGGCACTTGAACAGCCAAACTCCTGATCCATGCTCCTATCTATGAATGGACATTGTCCATTCACACACAGAGCATAGCTCAGCTCCGCCCCCACGCTCTCCCCATGGCTCACTGGCTGTGATTGACAGCAGCGGGAGCCAATGCCTCCCGCTGCTGTGAGAGCTAACGAGAGAGAAACCTGGGAGAGCCGCTGCTCTCATGCAAATCGCTGGATTGAGATGGGGCTCAGGTAAGTGCATCTAGAAGGTTTTTTTTACCTTAATGCTTAGAATGTATTAAGGTAACAAACCTTCTGCCTTTAGAACCACTTTAAGGGAAACCTAAAGACGTTCTGTGTTTCATGGCCATTTACTTAAATGTAATAAAGTTCTATGAGTATATGAAATAATGAGCTTGTGAACCAATATCATGTGTATTGAAGCTATTAGAACATAACAGATGAACAGTTTTACTACAGTCGCTAATAATCCATGTGTTACGGAAAGTATAAAAGAATTGTAACCATTATTTTACTGCGACCAGTGAATGACACAGGAATCATCGACTGCCATCTGCTATTTTCACCTTGTATCACCTGCAGTTTGTTCATGTTTTCTTTATAAGTAGGGAAAAGCTCAGTAGCATTCAGAATAATGGCAATAATGGCATAGACTATGTACTAAAGATACAGCATTGACCTTCAAATTAATCCACAGGCATAGAAAACCTGCTGGGGAGATGAGGCTGTTGTATTCATTGTGTCATCACATAATCATTTAAGTGCTTGTTATGTTATTTCTCTTTTCACTCTCAACAAACATATTGCTGTTTGCTCCCGGTGACAATTTAAGGTAGGTTTACCATGAAAATACTGTTCGGGCTTGGCTGACCTGTAAATGAGTAGTTTCAAATATCTTATTTTTATGGTACATATTATAAATCTGTCAAGGTATTTTATTCTTTCAAATGCCTTAGTTTTCCCATGACAGGCATGTCAAATAGCCTGTGAAGCGAATGAAGCCGCCCTGGACCTGACCGGACTCAGAAATAGATTTTCTGCATGAATCAGAAAGTCCCATAGCACAGTAATGACAAGCTTGCAATGCATTCATTATTTTAAAGTTTTACAGGTTTTCAAGTCGCAGCAGCTTTCTGCACACTACACTCCACTCTGACAAGCAGCTCCGACCCACAAGTGTTCTTCCTGCTGACTCTGTGCCCCGTCACCTACACACTTCATTGTCAATCAACTCAGACCCACAAGTGTCTCCTCTGCTGCCTCAACCCCTGCCAACTGCACACTCCACTCCAACAATCAGCTTCAACCCAAAAGTGTCTCCTCTTCTCCCTCTGTCCCCC
This sequence comes from Glandirana rugosa, assembly GCA_018402905.1. Lineage (NCBI taxonomy): Eukaryota > Metazoa > Chordata > Amphibia > Anura > Ranidae > Glandirana > Glandirana rugosa. Next base: position 738,040 of record BLSH010490272.1, read on the forward strand.
ACCACCTACACAGTACACTTCAACTCTGACAATCAGCTCAGACCCACAAGTGTCCCTTCCACTGTCTCTGTCCCCAGCCACTTGCACACTACACTGACTATCAGCTCCAACCCACAAGGGTCCCCTCTGCTGCCTTCATCCCTGCCATCTGCAACACTACACTGCCAATCAACTCTGATCCACAAGTGTCCCCTCTGCTGTCTCTGTCCCCAGCCACCAGGACACTCCTCTCTGACAATCAGCTCCAACCCAAAAGTGTCTTTTTCTCCGTCCCCCACCACCTACACACTACACTCCACTCTGACAATCAGCTCCAACCCACTACTGTCCTCCCTGCTGCCTCTGTCCACCACCACCTACACACTTCATTGTCCATCAGCTCAGACCCGCAAGTGTCCCCACTGCTGTCTCTGTCCCCAGCCCTCTGCACACTCCACTGACAATCAGCTCCAACCCACAAGTGTCCCCTCTGCTGCCTTGATTCCTGCCATCTGCAACACTACACTGCCAATCCACTCAAAACCACAAGTGCCCCCTCTGCTTTCTCTGTTCCTAGCCACCTAGACACTCCACTCTGACAACTCCAACCTACAAGTGTCCCCTCTTCTTTCCCTGTCCCCCATCACCTGCACACTACAATATCAAACAACTCAGACCCACAAGTGTAACCTCTACTGTCTCTGCCCCCCGTCATCTGCATACTTCGCAGTTAATCAACTCAAATCCACAAGTGTCCCCTCTGCTGTCTCTTTCACCCAACCACAAAGACACTCCACTCTGACAATAACCTCCAACCCACAAGTGCCCCCTCTTCTTTCCCTGTCCCCCATCACCTGCACACTACACTGCTAATCAACTCAAATCCACAAGTGTCCCCTCTGCTGTCTCTGTCCCCAGCCACCAGGACACTCCACTCTGACAATCAGCTCCAATTCAAATGTGTCTGTTGTTCTTCCTCTGTCCCCCACCACCTACATACTACACTCCACTCTGACAATCAGCTCCAACCCACAGCTGTCCTCCCTGCTGCCTCTGTCCACCGCCACCTACACACTTCATTGTCCATCAGCTCAGACCTACAAGTGTCCCCTCCGCTGTCTTTGTCCCCAGCCATCTGCACACTCCACTCCGACAATCAGCTGTAGCACCCTCTAGGTTGCTAGATGTGAGTGAGTAGGATTTTTGGATAGAGTAGGTACATTTAAACAGGGCTGGCTGGTAGCCAGGCCTGTTTGTTTTGATCTGGGTTGGGAGTGACTCAGGCAGAGCTGGGTGATTCACAGGCAGCATCATCAAGACCTCCCTCTTCTTTCCAGAATGTTCTAGTGTTTTCTGGCAGGGGGCATGCCTCCTTAACCACTTGCCGACTGCCGGCGCAGCGTGACGGCGGCAAAGTGGCTCGTTATCGTGAAACGCCATCACCTGACGGCGGCCGCAATAACTAGTATTGTGAGCGTGCGTGCCGCTGGAGGCATGCTCACTGTGGTCTGGAGGGGGCCAGGGAGCAGGTAGGGCAGACCCGATCTCCGCCGGCTACCTACGATGGCCCCCCCGCAGTGAGAGAACGGAGGTGTACGTAAACACGGATCTCCGTTCTGACAGAGGGGGTAGGGCTGTAAT
>BLSH010490272.1:745355-772269 GCA_018402905.1 Glandirana rugosa
AATGAATTCTCATCATCCGTAAACGCGACCACTTTTGCGCAAACCAATCAATAAATGCTGATTGCGATTTTTTTAATCACAAATATGAGGAAGAATATAAATCGGCCAAAACCAATGAAAAAAATGTTTTTTTATATATTTTTTTTGGATTTGTATTTTAGCAAAAAGTAAGAAATTTGTTTTTTTTTTGCAAAATTGTCGCACTTCTTTTGTTTATAGCGGCGATCAGAAATGACGCAGCGGTGATCAAATACCACCAAAAGAAAGCTCTATTTGTGGGGAAAAAACGTCGCATGACCGCGCAATTTTCAGTTAAAGCGACGCAGTGCCAAATTGCAAAAAGGGCTCCGGTCCTAAAGCTGGAAATCCTTCCGGTCCTTAAGTGGTTAAAGTTGTTGTAAAGGCTGAAGGTTTTTTACTATGCATGAAGTTAAAAAAACCTTCGGTGTGCTGCACCCCCACAGCCCCTCCTAATACTCACCTGAACCCCCTCTCGATCCAGCAATGTGCACAGGAGATTGTTCAAAGAAGGCTCACCGCTCTAGGTGAAAAAGGCGTCTACCTTATGCATTCTGGTCCTGCGATGCTTTATGGGATATCTCAATAAAGGACGTTTGGACCTCATGGTAATGTACACGGGAGCCTCAGCTGTCCCGAGTCTATCTCTCTCCATTGGCTCCCACTGCTGTCAATCACAGCCAGTGAGGCAATGAGTGGGGGGTGGGGCAAAGCCGCGGCTTTATGGGTCTTAAGGACGCAAAGATCGGGGCTCAGGAGCGAGCATACACCAGTGCCCCCACAGCAAGTGACTTGCTATTGGGGCACTGGTCAAGGTGGAGTAGCCAAGAGCGTCATTGGGGGACCCAAGAAGAAGAGGATGGGGGCTGCTCTATGCAAAAATGTAACCTTTAATATTACTTTAAATAGGGACAAATTTTAGAGATGTTACAGAGGTGAAGTCTACAACTCTTTGACAGTGATTGTTTTTGGGGCTGAAAGGACAGGCCAGGGTCTAGGATTACACCTAGTATCCCGGCATGAGGGGAGGGACTGATAATTGTATTATTGATCTTTATAGAAAAGTCAGGGAGGAGGGCACAGGCGGAGTGATTGGGGGGGATATTACAAGCTGAGTTTTAGAAAGATTTAGTTTGAGGAAGTGTTGTGACATCTATGTTGGTGTGTCAGTTAGTAAATTAGTAATGCAAGAGGAGATTGAAAGATTGAGGTGAGGAGTAGTAAGTTAGTTTTGGGTTTCATTGGCATAGAGATGATATTGGAAGCCATGGGAGGTTATCAAGTGACTAAGAAAGGAGGTGTTGATAAAGAAGAGATGGGGTCCAAGAATGAAGCCTTGGGGGACCCCTACACAGTTGTAGGTAACATTGAAGGAGCCCTGTGATAGGAGGGGAACCAGGGGAGAGCAGAATCTTGGAAGCCAAGGGAGTAGAGTTTATTGACGAGGAGTGGGTGGTCAACAGCATCAAAGGAAGCAGAAATGTCTAGTAGTAAGAGTATGGAGTAGCGGACATTGGTTTTAGCAGATAGTAGATAATTAGCGAGTTTTAATAGAGCAGTTTATGTGGAGTGCTTTACTTTTAATAATTTTCATGACACTACAATTCTGTGACTTTGGTGAAAACAGGGTTCATCCTAAAAACAGTCTTGTTTTCTCCTGAGGCTGGTGTAAGTATGATTTACAATCTGTAGTAGTAATTGGATTAGTTTACAATCATACAGTATCTCACAAAAGTGAGTACACCCCTCACATTTTTGTAAATATTTTATTCTATCTTTTCATGTGACAACACTGAAGAAATGACACTTTGCTACAATGTAAAGTATTGAGTGTACAGCTTGTATAACAGTGTAAATTTGCTGTCCTCTCAAAGTACCTCAACACACAGCCATTAATGTCTAAACTGCTGGCAACAAAAGTGAGTACACCCCTAAATGAAAATGCCCAAATTGGGCCTAAAGTGTCAATATTCTGTGGCCACGATTATTTCCCAGCACTGCCTTAATCCTCTTGGGCATGGAGTTCACCAGAGCTTCACAAGTTGCCACTGGAGTCCTCTTCCACTCCTCCTTGACGACATCACAGAGCTGGTGGATGTTAGAGACCTTGAGCTCCTCTACTTTCTGTTTGAGGATGCCCCACAGATGCTCAATAGGGTTTAGGTCTGGAGACATGCTTGGTCTGTCCATCACATTTACCCTAAGCTTCTTTAGCAAGGCAGTGGTCATCTTGGAGGTGTGTTTGGGGTTGTTCTCATGTTGGAATACTGCCCTGCAGCCCAGTCTCCAAAGGGAGGGGATCATGCTCTGCTTCAGTATGTCACAGTACATGTTGGCATTCATGGTTCCCTCAATGAACTGTAGCTCCCCAGCGCTGGCAGCACACCTGCAGCCCCAGGCTATGACATTCCCACCCCCATGCTTGATTATAGGCAAGACACAGTTGTCTCTGTAATCCTCATCTGGTTTCCACCACACACGCTTGACACCATCTGAACCAAATAAGTTTATCTTGGTCTCATCAGACCACAGGACATGGTTCCAGTAATCCATGTCCTTAGTCTGCTTGTCTTCAGCAAACTGTTTGCAGGCTTTCTTGTGCATCATCTTTAAAAGAGGCTTCCTTCTGGGATGACAACCATGCAGACCAATTTGATGCAGTGTGCGGCAAATGGTCTGAGCACTGGCAGGCTGACCCCCCACCCCTTCAACCTCTGCAGCAATGCTGACAGCACTCATACCTCTATTTCCAAAACACAAACTCTGGATATGATGCTGAGCATGTGTACTCAACTTCTGTGGTCGACCATGGCAAGGCCTGTTCTGAGTGGAACCTGTCCTGTTAAACCGCTGTATGGTCTTGGCCACCGTGCTGCAGCTTAGTTCCAGGGTCTTGGCAATCTTTTTATAGCCTAGGCCAACTTTATGTAGAGCAACAGTTCGTTTTTTCAGATCCTCAGAGAGTTCTTTGCCATGAGGTGCCATGTTGAACTTCTAGTGACCAGTATGATAGAGTGAGAGTGATAACACCAAATTTAACACACCTGCTCCCCATTCACACCTGACCCCTTGTAACACTAGTGAGTCACATGACATCGGGAAGGAAAAATGGCTAATTGGGCCAGTCACTTTAGTGTTTTTCAGGTTTTATTGCTCTGGCTATGGTCTCCATTAGCAACAGATCTCAAGACTTCAACAAACGTGTCCTCTATAAATGCGAGTGCCAGGACCCTCTGAGGGCAGACACCATTCCCCCTCCAGCAGGACTACCATCCTATGCTGCTTACACCTTGAAAGTTGTACCTTACTCTACCAGGTAGGGCAGCTCAAAGAATTCTGTGCTAGACCCAACACAGGTCCCAGGCCTACACAGCACAAACCATTGCACACACCTCCCCAGGCCACAGTTTGGGGGAGGGGGGAAGAGCTCACCAAGCCACTCCCTAAACATGTATTACTCCACCAACATGCACCACTGGTATGAACCTCCCAGAGGACATAAATGCTCAAAAGCAGAAGATTGACACTACCCCGATAATGGTTGCCCTGAGTGACATTGACACCCAGTGGTGGCAGCTGGAAACTGTAGCAATCCTAGACATGGGGGAGAGACTAAGAAAAGTGCAAATTAGCCTCAGCAAAACTACCCCCCAGGACAGTTTACTAGACACCTGTGACAACAGGGTGGCTACATAGTATATGAGAGAAATGCTGTTACATGTAATCCACCCCATCAAATAGTGTATAAAGGAGTGTAGCCAAGGTCCCCCTCAGGGGTGGCTGGTTGCTGTGGTCCACCTGCTCACACTGCCGTCAATCACATCCATATCGCTTTCAGAGTCACAGAACAGGCTGGTACTTTGTTTTGTTTTGTTTTATTATGGGAATTGAACTTGGATGGGAGTTGGGATGTTGTGGGATGCCCAAAGAATTAGTTCAAAATTTACACGGGACCGCTATATACACCTCCGTATATACATTCCTCCTTCTCCACTCCAGCACATAACTTGCTGCATGGTTACTCCTTGATCCTCTCACCTGCACTTCTCTTATTTCTCTGGTGAGGCTTGGAAGGAAATTTACTAGACCTCCAGCATTTCTTCAGCGCAGCTAGCACATGGTGAGACCTGCTGTATTGTAGGCAGGACCTCCAGACCACCCTTTACAGGTAGGGACAGTTGACCCCAAAGTGTAGAATAAAAGTTCCTACTGTGCTAGCCAGTTCGATGGACTACTACTCCCAGCCCATCCTCTTCCTCCAGGCCCTGCCAGCCACTCCAGCTGTGATGGCCTTCACCACTACCACGGAAGCACCACAATGTCCACTGACTTCGGCATCCTTTCAGATTGTCTCTCACCCCCAAACCGCTCCGGCATTCCTTTACAGCTTTCCAGGGTGTGTGCCACTCACTGACCACTGGTGGACTCCTCGCTGAGCATCTCCTTTAACACTGTCTGTTGCTCTCATGCTCCCTTGTGCCTCTCCTCCAGGATCTCATAATCCTCCTGGAGGAGGTCACTCCTCAACCAGACTGGGGGCTCCCTGTTGGGCCTCTGCAACCTCAGCTACATTCCAGCTCTTCCACACAAACTCACTCCTCCCAGACTGGGCTGACCCTGGGTATTTAAGGAGGCCTTCCCCCTGCCAATCCAGATTGGGAATTGGTCAGTGCTCCTTAGAATACCCCAGATGGCTACACCTCCCTCCCATCTCTCTGTCCAGAACATTCTACCAGTTTCTGGAAAGTGGGAGGTCCCGGTGACCTCATCTGTGAATCACCCAGTCCTACCTGAGCCACTCCCAGCCCAGAAACAAAACAATCAGGCCTGCACTCAGTCAGGCTTAACTAAATTTTCCTCACCTCATCAATAAAAAAAAAACACTCACTAGCACCTACCTAAGTGGGGGGCGCTACAGGAGGATCAGACTGAAGCAATACTGAGCCCAGCACACACTGCAAACTGGTCCTTGTAGTCCTTCCAATATAGGGTGTGAGTCCTGGGATCTTTCCTGGCCGTCTCCTTGCCTCTTCATAACAAAAATCCTTGTCACCAGGAAGCACAAACACAGTGCCAGGGACAATGCCAGAAAAAGTGGCCAGTACCATCATGTGCATCATCTCACTCCATGGTGTGCTTCACACTTCACTCTTGAGCTGCCTCCTCCCATTCTGGCCTGGTACTCATCTCCCCCACTGCTCTACACTCACATCTTGATGAACAGGCTGGCTCTACGTGTGAGCTCCTTGCTCCTTCCAGTCACAAACTCTCATTTTCTGGAGGCAACAAGGGAATGCCTTTTGGCCACGCATGTGCCGTGCTCAGACTCCACTGGACAAATAACATGTAGGATCACCAACACCCTGCTACAGCAACCCTGTAATCAGACAACCTTTTCCTACAGTTTTATACAAGCACCAAATGCTCGAATGAGTGTTGAAGCACCTGGAATTGGACATAGAGTAGGTCTGCAAAATTCTGGGATTTAGTTCACATCCTGGGACAGTCCTGCACTGACCAGGGTGATTGAGTGGTATGGTGGAGATGCTGGGCCAGCACAGACAGCAATTAGACACTGCATGAAGAGGAGATGGCTATGACATGCAAGGAGGGAAGAGGCTGCTCCTAGTTCAAGAACATATTGCAGGAAAAAATTAATGGGAAGGAAAAACACTGCAAGTTTGCATTTAAAGTACATTACGAGTTTTTAATGTACATATACTGTATAATTCAGTCTTTTCTCTCCTCAATACTGCCTTTTAGTGCCCTTTCTCCTCAACCAATGTTCCCCCTTCTGTTCTTCACGTCCAGTGGCCATTCTATACTGCCCATTTCCTTCTCTTTTTTGGTGTGGGAAAACCGAAATCATGGCACACCAATAAGATAAGTAGAATGTGATACATACAGCATAGAATCCATCACAGAAAGGATATGCAATAAGAGCATCTGACCTCTGGCACCTCACAAATGGACCTATTAGTGTGCACTCGTGGCATAATTGGTTATGGCTGCTTCTGTGTAAAATAATGTTGTTTCTTAGGAGCAGCCCCCCCCCCCAAACTTTTTAAACAAAGGGGCAGTTCACTATCCTTTAGGGGAAGCATACTGTGACCAGTGATCATTGGGAGTAAACCAGAGGCGTAACTAGAACCTTCAGAGCCCCGGTGCAAGAAATTATGAAGGGCCCCCCTGACCCCTGGCCAGGGCCCTTCCCTCTTCCCACTGATCCTGGGGCCCTTTACTCCTATGGTGGGTCCCTTTATTACAGTGCCGCAGCGGGGCCCTTTCAGGCCCCCTTTCTGCCATCTTCGAGCCTCCCCATGGTGGTGAAATGCCAGGGCCCAGTCACAATTGCATTCTTCGCAATTCTGATAGCTCCCTCACTGGTGTCAGTAGTTTTACATTTTTATTGTAATTTTATTATTTTTTTACCATTTAATTTTATTTCTTTTACAATTTTATTTTTACAATCTTTTACTTTTTTTTAGGAGCTCTGTTGGGGGGGTTTGATGAGATATCAGGGGTCTAAACAAACCTCAGCCCTCAATCTCCATCTGTGTAGCCTCAGCCCCTGAAAGCCGCACTTTACATTTTGCACATTCACATCGGTCCCTACTCTCTAGGAACTTACAAACTAAGCACACTACCTTAAATGCATACATATACATACTAGGGCCAACTTAGACAGGATGCATAAAGCTGACAACATGGTACAGGAAGGAAACCCAAGCTAGCACAGAGACAACATACACGTTCCATACAGGTAGTGTCCTGCTTGGGATTTAAACTGAGGATTCTAGTGCTGTGAGGCAGGAGTGCTAACCACCATGTCACTGTATAGTTCCTTATCCTTTCAGTTCCATTTAACATACACATAAATCTGCTTTCTATGTATACAGAACCCATGACTTCGTTTCTTTATGACTCTCATAGTATTGTTATTTACTTTGTTTTCTATGAAGTTCCGTGTTTAATTTTCCCAGACTACTACACACATGATGTTTGGTGATTAAATAAAGCATTCAGCTTATTAAGAATAAAACATAAAATTGCACTTCTATTGAGCCTGTAGACTATTAAAGTGCCAATATAACACTTGAATGGATGAAGAGTAATAGAGTGTCTGAAATACCTACCACTGAAACTGAATGCTCCCTTCAGTGCTGAACACATAATCAGATAAATAGGTATTTAGCAGTGTTGCCAAGCTACCAGATTGAAATTTACTGGCACAACATCCGAAATTTACTGGCACAGCCAAGTTTTTACTGGCATTTTACAAAATTACAAAATGACAGTTTTCAGTGCAAATTTCAGTATTTAGGCTACAAGCAAGGACACTGTGCAAATAGCAATGTGATTTAAGGTAGATAGCAAGGTAAAAAAACATATTTCTGTTATTTTCAATATAATAAGGGCAGATTATTTAGTCCATCCGTTTTGTCACTTATGTCAAATTGTAGAGATTTCCCATTAATTTATGTCCCCACTTCTAAAGACTTTCTGTCTCTATCACCTCCTGTTTTTATCCCTCCAGTCTCCATCCCTCCATCACCCCTCATCTCCATCACTCAATCCCCCCATCACTTCCTGTCACCATCCCTCCATCTCCATCACACCATCCCTATCACCTCCTGTTTCCATTACACCATCCTTCCATTACCTCCTGCCACTCATCCAGTGCACACTGCACTCATATAGTGCACACTCACACTAAGAGAGAGAGACTCCTGCAGCCTGGCTCGCAGCTGTCTGTGAGCAGAGACAGTGTGGGTGTCAGTCACACACTCACTATCCCGACTCTTTTTGGCTGGCTTGAAGATGAAGTGTACTGCACTCACCACTGTCACCAGGAGGCCTGCAGGGCCAGCCAGAGCAGGGAGGCAGGCAGGAATCAGGAGGATCCATCCACCCGGAGCGTCTGCTCCGGTACGGTGCTGGCTGGCGGTGGTATGGCGGGAAAATGCAGTAACCTCATTTGAGGGTGGATGGGCTGGGCAGAGGAACTAGCTGGCAGCAGGAGGAGTGGTTCGTCTAACTCGTCTCAGGGTCAGGATCGGATCTTCCCGCTTGCCGCTCGAGGATTTCCGTAATTGCACATGCGCAGCTCTGACCGGAGCAGATGGCCGCCGTTTTTACTGGCACTTTTCGGCTGCTACGGACTTTTACGGACACCCAAAAAACTGCAGTGTTTTTATGGGCTGTCCATAAATTTACAGACGGTTGGCAACACTGGTATTTAGTCATGTGACTTCTATTGAAGGGGGCCAGAGTTCTGAATGGCTGATCCTGCCCACCAGCAGAGACTAATGGACCATAGTTTGGGTTTTGGTCATGTGGCCAGCAATGGTAAGTATCCTTTTATAATGCTTAGGTTTCCAAACCAGCAGGACTGTTAAAACAGCTGCATATTAACTATTACATTTAGGTGTTGTTTAAAAAGAATATGCAATTTCAGCTTTGAATTTAGTTTGGCTAATTTACAAATCATACACAACATTATAACCAATATCTCATTATGATTTTTCAGACTAGGGACAAGCAAATATTTATATATTCTTAACAAGCAGTAAAAGTTTCATAAATCATCATCTCCTTCTGTAGGTGCAGGCAGTGTGCAGCAATGCATCTGCAATGTTCACAGCAGATGTACTAGGCCTCATACATGTAGTGCCCCTCTAATTTGAGTATTAGTGAGTGTATATAGTTTTTGTCTCTCTCTGCTTAACAGGAGAGCAGATAGGCAAAGTTATATGCTATCTGTTTATCAGGGAGCCTGATTTGAGTAAGGTCTGCTCAGTGTGCTCTGGTGCTGATTCATGTGGTCTGGAGAGTTTTACCCTGGGTCCCTATTGGACAGAGGGAGAAGATCCCAGTCAGTGACAGCACGTGTATTTGAAGGTGGTTCTGACCAACTTGCAGGGGAGTGGCCCCCACTGCATTTTGGGTGAACACCTTCATGTAAAATGGAGCACATGGGCTCAAGGTGAGGAGTTCCAACCCACTCTGACCTCAGGGATGGAGGCGTGTGTTTAGCTCCTGGCTGCTAGGCCTGAGAGCCTATCCAGGAGGCTGCCGGTTGCTAGGCCTGGTCAAGGCCTATCTGGATGCTGAAGCTGCAGCCCAGGGTTCTTTAGAAGCTGACAGAGGGAGGACGTCCTTGGATTTGGTTTGATATCGCAGTGGCAAAGTGTCGCTCGGAAGTTGGAAGGATGCTACTGACTGTCCCGGGACATGGTGTGAGTACAGACCCGTGAAGGGATCCCTGAGACTTTGTTGCTAGAATTTCCCCTGCCCTCTTAATCAGCTAATTGGGTGTGCCAGCTAGAAAGGAGATACTGGTGAGTGTCTTAAAGAACAGAGTCTGGCTTATTCTGTCTTTACTGCTTAAAAAGGGACCTGTTCCACTAAAGTCAACCTGCCATAAAGTGCCATTGGTAGTCTGCTACACTGAGTTAGAAAGGAGACACAGGTTAGTGTCTTGAAGAAGTAAAGTCTGGCCTGTCCTATGTTGCTTAAAGATGGACTTGTTTCATTAGGACCAGTTTGTTAAGTGCACCACTCAGATCAGCCTGCTAAATGAAGCTAGGGAGAAGTTGTCCTCATCTGAAGTCAGTTAACTTGGAGTATTCTATACTTTCCCTTCTCCTTTCCAAGTTCTATAATAAAGCATTGAAAACTCATCCCCTAGACTGGTCATTGAAAACGAGCAGGATTGTGAGTGTGCACCTGACAGTGTGAAAATCCATGATGACTGGCTGCAGGATAATCAGAGAGGCCCGGAAACAAATATAAATTACGTTAGCAGCACCTACGGGGGTACCACTACTTACACATGGGCCGTTTGGCCCGTCAGCATCAAATCCCAACATTTTCAGGCTCTCAGGAGGTACAGTCAGGTCCATAAATATTGGGACATCAACACAATTCTGATCTTTTTGACTCTATACACCACCACAATGGATTTGAAATAAAGCGAACAAGATGCGCTTTAACTGCAGACTTTCAGCTTTAATTTTAGGGTATTTACATCCAAATCAGGTGAGCTGACACTATTAGTGAAGCAAGCCATCATTAGGCTGAAAAAACAAAACAAACCCATCAGAGAGATAGCAGAAACATTAGGCATTGTGGCCAAATCAACTGTTTGGAACATCCTTAAAAAGAAAGAACGCACCGGTGAGCTCAGCAACACCAAAATACCCGGAAGACCACGGAAAACAACTGTGGTGGATGCCCGAAGAATTCTTTCCCTGGTGAAGAAAACACCCTTCACAACAGTTGACCAGATCAAGAACACTCTCCAGGAGGTAGGTTTATGTGTGTCAAAGTCAACAATCAAGAGAAGACTTCACCAGAGTGAATACAGAGGGTTCACCACAAGATGTAAACCATTGATGAGCCTCAAAAACAGGAAGGCCAGATTTGAGTTTGCCAAACAACATCTCAAAAAGCCTTCACAGTTCTGGAACAAAATCCTATGGACAGATGAGACCAAGATCAACTTGTACCAGAGTGATGGGAAGAGAAGAGTATGGAGAAGGTAAGGAACTGCTCATGATCCAAAGCATACCACCTCATCAGTGAAGCATGGTGGTGGTAGTGTCATGGCGTGGGCATGTATGGCTGCCAATGAAACTGGTTCTCTTGTATTTATTGATGATGTGACTGCTGACAAAATCAGCAGGATGAATTCTGAAGTGTTTCGGGCAATATTATCGGCTCATATTCAGCCAAATGCTTCAGAACTCATTGGACGGCGCTTCACAGTGCAGATGGACAATGACCCGAAGCATACTGCGAAAGCAATCAAAGAGTTTTTTAAGGGAAAGAAGTGGAATGTTATGCAATGGCCAAGTCAATCACCTGACCTGAATCCGATTGAGCATGCATTTCACTTGCTGAAGACAAAACTGAAGGGAAAATGCCCCAAGAACAAGCAGGAACTGAAGACAGTTGCAGTAGAGGCCTGGCAGAGCATCACCAGGGATGAAACCCAGCGTCTGGTGATGTCTATGCGTTCCAGACTCCAGGCTGTAATTGGCTGCAAAGGATTTGCAACCAAGTATTAAAAAGTGAAAGTTTGATTTATGATTGTTAATCTGTCCCATTACTTTTGGTCCCTTAAAAAGTGAGAGGCACATATACAAACTGTTGTAATTCCTACACCGTTCACCTGATTTGGCTGTAAATACCCTCAAATTAAAGCTGAAAGTCTGCAGTTAAAGCACATCTTGTTCATTTCATTTCAAATTCATTGTGGTGGTGTATAGAGCCAAAAAGATTAGAATTGTGTAGATGTCCCAATATTTATGGACCTGACTGTACATTGCATCATCCAGCTCTGCTGCCAGGAATTCTGCATCTGGGGCATACATCCAGCCACCATGTAAAAAGGGCTGTCATAGATTTTGAGGTTAAAAGACTGACCAGCCGCTGGGGTAACAGTGAGTGCTGAGCTGCTGAGAAAATGACTTTAACGTCCCTCCTCGTGAATAATAAGACACTTATCTTGACTTGCAGAGAGTTGTATAAACTTCAGCAAGAGTCACTGCTGTAATGCTCCCCACCCCCCTAAATATGGCAATACTCATAAAACAAAGATTCAACCTCAATTTATGATTTTAATATAAGAACGACATTCAGATGACTGCTTTGAAAAACAAATGATTTACAGTGCCTTGAAAAAGTATTCATGCCCTTGAAATGTTCCACATTTTGTAATGTTACAACCAAAAATGTAAATGTATTTTATTGGGATTTTATGTGATAGACCGACACAAAGTGGCACATAGTTGTGAAATGGAAGGAAAATTATCAATAAGTCAGTAATTTGTAGAACCAACTTTCGCTGAAATTACAGCTGCAAGTCTTTTTGGGTATGTCTCCACCAGCTTAGCGCATGTATGTTTAGGGTCATTGTCCTGGTGGAAGGTGAACCTCTGCCCCTGTCTCAAGTTTTTTTCAGACTCTAACGGGTTTTCTTCTAAGATCGCCCTGTATTTGGCGCCACCCATCTTCCCATCAACTCTGACCAGCTTCCCTGTCCCTGCTGAAGAAAAGCATCCCCACAACATGATGCTGCCACCACCATGTTTCACAGTGGGGATGAGTCAATACTTTATAGAACCACCTTTCGCTCCAATTATAGCTGAACATCTAGAGAATTACATTTTTGCCCATTCTTCTTTGCAAAATAGCTCAAGCTCTGTCAGATTGGATGGAGAGCGTCTGTGAACAGCAATTTTTTTTCCTCAATAGAATTTTTTAAGGTTTTCAGTGAACAGAGAAAACATTACATAAATACATGAATTTAAGTATGTAATAGCTTTCAGTTACATAGGTGCAAACATTTAATATACAATCCAATTGTAAAAACGGTGAGGAGTGCCAACCAAGAATATACTAAAAGTATACATGGCAAACATTTAGATTAGCAACCAGAAATATGAACAGCAATTTTCAAGTCTGGCCACAGAATCTCAATTGGATTTAGGTCTGGACTTTGACTGGGCCATTCTAACACATGAATATACTTTGATCTAAACCATTCCATTGTAGCTCTGGCTGCATGTTTAGGGTCGTTGTCCTGCTGGAAGGTGAAAATCTACCCCAGTCTCAAGTCTTTTGCAGACTCTAACAGGTTTTCTTCTAAGATTACCCTGTATTTGACTTCATCCATCTTCTTATCAACTCTGACCAACTTCCCTGTCCCTGCTGAAGAAAAGCATCACCACAACATGATGCTGCCACCGCCATGTTTCACAGTGGGGATGGTGTGTTCAGGGTGATGTACAGTGTTAGTTTTCTGCCACACATAGCGTTTTGCTTTTAGGCCAAAAAGTTAAATTTTCGTCTCATCTGACCAGAGCACCTTCTTCCACATGTTTGCTGTGTCCCCCACATGGTTTCTCGCAAACTGCAAATGAGACTACCTATGGTTTTCTTTCAACAATGGCTTTCTTCTTGCCACTCTTCCATAAAGACCAGATTTGTGGAGTGCATGACTAATAGTTGTCCTGTGGACAGATTCTCCCACCTGAGCTGTGGATCTCTGCAGCTCCTCCGGAGTTACCATGGGCTTCTTGGCTGCTTCTCTGATAAATGCTCTCCTTGCCTGGCCTGTCAGTTTAGGTGGCCGGCCATGTCTTGGTAGGTGTCTGCTGTGCCATACTCTTTCCATTTTCGGATGATGGATTGTGCAGTACTTTGTGAGAAGTTCAAAGTTTGGGATATTTTTTTTTAACCTAACCCTGCTTTAAACTTCTCCATAACTTTATCCCTGACCTGTCTGCTTTGTTCCTTGCCCTTCATGATGTTGTTTGCTCACTAAGGTTCTCTAACAAATCTCTGAGGGCTTCATAGAACAGCGGTATTTATACTGAGATTAAATTACACACAGGTGGACTCTATTTACTAATTAGGTGACTTCTGAAGGCGATTGGTTCCACTAGATTTTAGTTAGGGGTATCGGAGTAAAGGGGGCTGAATACAAATGTACCCCACACTTTTCAGATATTTATTTGTAAAACATTTTGAAAACCATTCATCATTTTCCTGCCACCACCACCACCACCACTTTCCGCTTCACAATTATGTGCCACTTTGTGTTGGTCTATCACATAAAATCCGAAAAAAATACATTTACGTTTTTGGTTGTAACATGACAAAATCTGGAAAATTTCAAGGGGTATGAATACTTTTTCAGGGCACTGTAACTGCAAAAGTATAAATTCTAAAGTAAAGTTGATAATTAACCTTCATAGTCCCAATCCAGCATAAACAGAACAAAAACTGCAACCAGCACATTAACCAGAAGGGCTAACACCATTTTTTCACAGTTCACAGTAAATAAGCATATGCTCAGTTATAAATGCAGGGAATGTAACTGGTGAATGTGCAGTGAATGCTGGCAGTGGTGGCTACTGTGCTGGTGAATTTTATAAATATACCTAAAAGGGTATAGAGAATTTACAAACATGTGAATGTGACATGGTGAATCATTCACTATAATCTACACATACACCAGTTAAGCCTCGTACACATGGTTCGACGGTCGTACGACCGAATGGACCAAATCGTTTGTTGGATCATGTAACCCGCGTACTGACATGCACCAAACGATCGTACGACCAAGCCAAGCGTAATGACGTGTTATGAACACAAGAGAAAGTTCAGGTGCATGTAATTAGCGTCCAGCCGTTCCTGACTTCTTAGCATGCGTGTTTTGCACAATACAACTTGTTGTACCAACTGCTCTGTACACACGATACAACGGTCGTACGACCGCTTGTTGGTACTACCAAAGTTTTATAGTTTGCTCATCCAACTTCTGTTGTACAACCATTACGCATAGGCTGTTCTAATCGCACATACTAATGGTCGGATGAGCATACGAGCGGTCGTACGACCATTTGCATATGACCATCGAACCGCGTGTATGAGGCTTTAGAGTCAGCGGCATGTTTGGTGAATATCACATGCATCGTTTTATAAAATACCCCTACCTCTGCCCCCACTGTGGTCTTAATTTCCCTGCTTATCTTCAGACTTATTTAAAAACTCTCTCTTTTATCCATTTATTTATGGAGAATCCAGCTGGGTGACATGGGCATGGATTCTGAATATAAGAGAGAGTAATGGCTTTAGGAGGAGGAGTTGAGAACTTGAGTATGCCATCTTGTTTCTGGACACTGGAAACAGCAATTGATTGAGCCTGCCTACATTTTTCCCAGAATGATTGATGTAGATTTAGGCTGGGTTCACACTATCCGACAAAAAAACGGTCCTACTTTGATCCTATACTGCTGTGCGATTAACGGTCCTACATGGGGTCAAAGTCGGACCGTTTGTCTGTGAACAGGGATCCGACTTTGATCCCGACAATGCCAGGCACTTTGTGCTCTGGGGATCTTGAAGGGGAACTCCACGCCAAATTTTTAAAAAAAACTGGCATGGGGTCCCCCTCCAGGAGCATACCAGGCCCTTTGGTCTGGTACGGATTTTAAGGGGAACCCCATGCCAAAAAAAACAGCGTGGGGCCCCCCCAAAATCCATACCAGACCCTTATCCGAGCACGCAGCCCGGCAGGCCAGGAAGGGGGTGGGGACGATCGAGCGGCCCCCTCCCTCCTGGACCATGCCAGGCCGCGTGCCCTCAACATGGGGAGTATGGGTGCTTTGGGGCAGGGTCTGGTATGGATTTTGGGGGGGACCCCACGCTGTTTTTTTTCGGCATGGGGTTCCCCTTAAAATCCGTACCAGACCAAAGGGCCTGGTATGCTCCTGGAGGGGGACCCCATGCCAGTTTTTTATTTAAAAATATGGTGTGGAGTTCCCCTTCAAGATCCCCAGAGCACAAGTCGCATGCCAAAGTCGGATCAGTGAAGACACTGATACGACTTTGATCTGACTTCAATGCCTTTCAATGGGCTGAAGTGGGATCAAAGTCGGACAAAAGTAGTGCAGGAACCTTTTTCAAAGTCGCTCCGACTTTGAAAAACACATGTCGGAGCAGTTAAGACGGCTCTCATAGGGAATCATTGTTTTTGTGACGTAATGCAACTTGTGCTCTTCATGTCGGTCCGAGAATCGGACTAGTGTGAACCCAGCCTTAGCCTTTTAATTGAATTGAATTGAATTAGAATTACTTTATAGACGATAGTGAAGCCATTGAAACTGCAGGGAGTAAAAATAGGGCAGGACTGAAGTTCTAGCAAATGAGGACAATTTGCTTCCTGCATGCGATATATTAACCCCTTCCCGCTGGTAGGACCTCCATGGACGTCCTGGACTTTGAGAGGTGATATCTGAATGGTGCCAGCAGCTACAGGCACCATTCAGATATCATTCTTTCAGGCCGGCGACTCCCTACACCATAAGAATGATCATAGCGGCAGTTCAGCCGTTTGATCGTTCTTATAGGCAGTGGGAGGGGACGACCCCCCCTCCTGCCGGTATTCGGTGCTTCTCCCGGGCCGCCCGTACGATCGGCGGCAGGGAGAAGAGGTCCGCCGCCGCCGGATGATTGTCAGGAAGATGACTGATGGCCATCTGGTCACCAGTCATCTCTATGACCCTCGGAGGCCTGGGCGCAATGTTATGATGTCACGTCCAGGCCGGCTTTAGTAAACAAAGCCGTGATCGCGGCTGGAAAGGCTGGGATCGGAATTTCTGATCTCGGTCTTTCCAGCCTGCAGGAGAGATGTGAGGTCAAATTGACCCCATATCTTTCCATAAAAAGGACCTGTTACGCACCATTCCTATTACAAGGGATGTTTACATTCCTTGTAATAGGAATAAAAGAAGCAAACAGAAGCAAATGCATACGCAAGCCCCGCCCACACATGTAACCGGTGTTCAAGCCACACATGTGAGGTATCGCTGAGTGCGTTAGAGAGAGAACAATAATTCTAGCAGTAGCCCTCCTCTGTAACTCTAAACAGGTAACCTGTAAATATTTTTAAACCGTCGCCTATGGGGATTTTTAAGTACCAAAGTTTGGCGCAATTCCACGAGTGTTCGCAATTTTAAAGCGTGACATGTTGGGTATCAATTTACTCGGCATAACATCCTCTTTACAACATACAAAAAATTGGGCTAACTTTACTGTTTTGTATTTTTTTATTTCACTAAACTGTTTCTCTTCCAAAAAAAACGCGTTTGAAAAATTTGTGTGATATAAAAAGTTTCAATGATCGCCATTTCATTCCCTAGAGTTTCTGCTAAAAAAACATATATAATGTTTGGGGGTGCTGAGTAATTTTCTAGGAAAAAAATGATGATTTTTACATGTAGGAGAGGAGTGCCAGAAATGGTCCGGATGTGAAGTGGTTAATATCACTAATGATGCACGATTCCTGGAATTGTATTTTGGTTCAGGATAGGTTTTTATATAAAGGGATGGCATTCTAGAATCTTTCCATCTTTGGTCATCAATTATTTTCTTTTCCTGTGTGTGTGAAATTCCTTGCAGTTTATGAATTCTACTTCATTCCACATAAAGATTATATATTTGTTTTAGTGATTGTATGACTTCTTTATTAGTCAAGTTACTGTTCAGTGAAAATAAGTTGAAATACCTAGGCCAGGGACACGCGACAGACAGACAGGAGACTACTGTCATTGATCAGTAACTAGAAACATACAATTACATTTTATCACCAATACAAACTGGACCAATCGATTGATTTTAAAGTTCCAAATAATTCCTTTTTACAATAGATAATATTAGTATGCATATACAGTATGTGAACATTTTTAATTATTATTTCAACCCTTTAACTATTTCAGCTCTGGAAGGTTTACCCCCCCTACATGACCAGGCCATTTTTTGCGATAACTGCGTAACTTTAACTGACAATTGTGCGGTCGGGCGACGCTGTACCCAAATAAAATGTATGTCTTTTTCCAAGAAATATAGCTTTTGGTAGTATTTGATCACCTCTGCAGTTTTTATTTTTTGTGCTATAAAAAAAAAAGACAGTTTTGAAAAAAAACCAATAGTTTTTACTTTCTGCTATAAAACATAGCCAATAAAAAAATGTAAAAAAAAGGAATTTCTTCATCAATTTAGGCCAACATGTATTCTGCTACATATTTTTGGTAAACACATTCCTAATATGTGTATATTGATTGGTTTGCACAAAAGTTATAGCGTCTACAACTATGGGATATATATTTTTTTTTTTTTCGATTTTTTTACTAGTAATGGAGTCAGAAACTTAGAGCGGGACTGCCATATTGCGGCAGACAAATCGGACACCTAACTGACACTTTTTGGGAACCAGTAACACTAATACAGTGATCAGTGCTAACAAATATTCTCTATCACTGTACTAATAACACTGGCAGGGAAGGGGTTAACATCATGTTGTTCTGCCTGTTTCCTGAACAATCTCCTCAGACCCGGAGGTGTAAGATCACGTACTAGGTGCAATATATGTGCGTGGGTGGTCTGCAAGTGGTTAAAGTAAACCTGTATCCAGACTATAGATTGAACATATTCTTAACAAGCCGTAAATGGGCTTTGCCATGAGCCATTATTGACCTCTCTAGTTGCATGTATTGTGAAGTAAACTAATCTTCAAAATCCTCAAAGATCACAACAGAAAGTCTGAAAATGATCACGCTTACAGTCTTAAACATGGGCCAACTGGCATCTACAGGCTGAAGTGGCATCTGCAAACTGAAAGCATTTTTTTCTCAAAGAAGCTTTCAGCTTGCATATGAGCACCATGTCATAGCTAACATGAGCTTGACATAATAATAAAAACACAAATTAAAAATGAAAAAAATATAGAGCACTGAATTAAAAAAAAAAAAACACCACCCGCTTAAAAAAAAAAAGTGTAAATCAGTGGCGGCTGGTGGGTTTTAATTTTGGGGGTGCGGCAAGCAATCACCCCCACCCCCCCGGCGGCGTGGCACTACCACACCCCCTTTGTCTGCTGGTCGGTCCGACACTTATCCCATCAAGGTGGAGGGTCTCCTCTGCTCCTCGGCTCCTGCTCTGTCCTCTCCTACATCTTCCGTGCATCTCCTCCTCCTAGGCAATAGGCGTCCAATAGGATCGCATGTCCAATCGGGTGACAGGTCTCAGACCCACATCCTGATTGGCCGGGAGGAGGATCAGTGTTAGAATAGCGAATATTCATTCGCTATTCTAACACACCTGGGTGGGCTGAGAGCGCACTCTCTGCACCCGAGCCCACCCTATTTTGAAGCCTATTAGAGCCTTCAGCTCTAATCTGTGTTTCAAAAAAAGGCAATTGTAATTCATGCGCCTGGCATCCTGAAAGGGGCCGGGCGCATGAATAGGGGGGCAGTGGCAGGGATGGGGGAGGCAGTGGTAGCAGGGATAAGGGAGGTGGCACCCGTGTGTCCTCAACGGATGGGCCGCCACTGGTGTAGATAATTTTTACACAGATTTCACTGAATGAGCTCAATGAGTGAAACTGATTTCCTGAAATCATGCTCATGCCTATTCTGCAGGAGGTAAGGAAAAATAGGAAAATATGAAAAGGAGCCACTAGTACCACCTGCTGGCAGCATGGCTATGAAATTAGAAAATATCCTTTTGCAATATTTTACATTTACTTGGTTAAAAATATATATTTTTGAATGTTGTTTGTTTTAGTCATAGTAATATTACACAGAAGAAAGAAAATAAAACAAAATGACTATGCTTTACCTTTACAAAAAGAAGACTACCCAATAAATATCAAGAGAACTGATTGGTTTAATCACTTATATCCTGCATTATATTCAACGTTTCTCTTACCTATTTTGAGAACTTATTTGTTGGGCTAAGCACAGTTTTTTCAATGCTATAAGAAATGTTAACTGTTTTCATTTCAAATTTTAATTTCATGAAGGCATTTTCTTGGCAAAATGGCTAAATGCATAGAGCAGTTTCTCCTGTCAGAGGTCTTGTATTTTTGCCAATCCAGCCTCTATATTTACAAAACTCTAATAGATAACATGGCCAGCCTGATGACCTGACTTTTCTCTTTTGCAGTTAAGCAAGCCAATTAGGTCACCTCCCTGCCCCAGCCTGTGACTGGACAGTGAAGGAGCAGCAGCAGACTGATGAGATCATGTCTCTGCTATCCCTTCCTGGTCAGCTAGCTCCTAGAGTGGAAGTGAAAGAAAATCCAGAATTTTGGGTTGTCATCAGAATGGGAATGGAGCAGATATTTTCTAATGGGGGCACAAGGTTTGGGGACCATGGTGACTTTGGAGGGAAATCTCTTCAATGGGACACTGGCAAATGGCAAAAACTGCAAAAATGCTGTCTGGAGATATAACCCTCCCTTATTCTATTCAAAATGAAAAAAGTTTTGCCCGTAGTTCTACTTTATATAAATGCATAACTACATTCATTATTGTTTAATTGATATCTACCTGGAGTTCATCTTCAGTTTAATTTGCCAGAGCCATCTCCTGCCCCAAGTAAGGCTTAGAAAATATATTATTATTTTATTTTATTTCAGGGACTTATATAGCGCCATCAATTTATGCAGTGCTTTATATATACATTGTACATTCACATCAGTCCCTACCCTCAAAGAGCTTACAATCTAAGGTCCCTAACTCACATTCACACATACACATACTAGGGCCAATTTAGACAGGATCCAATTAACCTGCCATCATGTCTTTGGAGTGTGGGAGGAAACCGGAGTACCCGGAAGAAACCCGCGCAGGCACAGGGAGAACATACAAACTCCAGGCAAGTTGTGTCGTGGTTGGAATTCAAACCAGTGACCCTTTTACTGCTAGGCAAAAGTGCTACCCACTACATCACTGTGCCGCCCGTATTATGCATACCTGCTATATTTGTCAGTATTCAAGATGTACTATACTACGTGAGCCCAGTCATGTGAATTATGGGGCTTAGTGAAGCCTTTTTCACATGACTGGATGACTGAAGAGAATATTCACACAATTTATTGTGGGAACATCCTCAAATTCTTTAGTAAAGCAGCCTGTTTGTTTCTTTACAATGCAAGCAATCAACTGCAGAAAGGAATCCATATACTGAATAGATACTGTGTAGCTGTCATGTAGAATTATAATTTACAAATTCTTCTGGATGTAGTGGGTGTTGTTTTAAAACATATCGTGACTCATGTGGTTTCCTAAGAACCAGCCAAATAAAACTTTTATCTTTATATTTGCTGTAAAAGTGTACAACAGTGACAAACGTATACAAAACCTGCATTACAGTACTTATATTTCTAGCAGACATGAGACATAAGGCACTTGTTTGCAAAAAAAAAAGTGCAACTGAATAATCATCTATATCTTTATTGGTCACTTGACCAATGAACACCTAGATATCTAAAAATGTGGATGAGTATCTTACACATAACTGTACCAACCCCCCCCCCCCCAACAATTTGTGGGTTCCTGAGAACTAAAGCAGCCATTCTCAAGCCAGGTTCAATGGAACCATAACATTCCTCCAGGGGTTGGTAGGGATTCCTTGAGTTGTGGCTGGTTGACCTTCCATTTGATGGTGCCGGCATAGTTCCTGGACCAACAGCACTTGGTCAAGCCAACGGCATGACACCAATTATCTTTTTTAGCTGTCTGTAAAAGTTGCATTATTCCTACTGATCATTAATGTAAGGGGGCAATTAGTTGGCTATAGTAAGAGTTTCTGAGACCTGGAAATTATTTTTAGGGTTCCTCTGGGATAAAAAGATTGAGAAAGGCTGCTCTAGATGCTTGGAAGAGCTTGGTATAGCCTTAGAACCAGAATGTTGTTTTCTACAATAAGTCTAAGCAGATGCTGTGTAGGTACAAGGGCTGATATTAAGGCATAAGTATAGGGTGGTGTAAGAAATTGGATTGGGAAGTATGATATTTATATGATTGCCTTGCATATAAGGTTGGTTTGGACTATAAAGGCCCCCAAAACAACACAGTAAAGTAATACATTTCTTTCTTTATTGAAACAGAATTAATGTCTCCGCACTTTAACTCAAATCCAAAATCAAGGGGATTGATTCCTCACTACTTACTTTTGGCTTCCTGACTTTCCATCCTATCTTGTTACTCCAGTGAAAGAATGGTTTTCATATCTGTCTGAAAATGGATAGCATGTGGAATATTTTCTATCTGCTATTTGGAATAAATAGCTCTAAAATGTGAATGTTGTACATACAACCAACACTGCCAGCTTCCACTTTTACTTCTGCGGCTGCAAATAGTATGGCGTGTGCACCAGGAACATATATGAACTCGTCTGCTATTGTTGATGTTATGTTACCTTTGTAGATACCTGCAGGTGCTTACCAGGTGCTTGTAGGTCAATTATCCACACAACAAGCAAATACAACATTGTCCTATGGCAAAATAGGAATAAGCTGCTTATTCAAACATAAAGACCATAAAGCAGAAAGTGCTTTGCCACTGTGATGTGTGAATAAATGGGTTATTCTCATTTTGCAGAAGTGCCCCAGGACATTTTTGTACTTGCAGATCCAGAACTCATCCCTTTAGTTACTAATGTATTTGCATGATATAGCTTTTATGGCTGATTGTTTCCAGGTAGGGCAATGAATGATTCTAACGATAGAACATGTATAGGTAGGGTTGCTACCCATTCCATTAAATACAAGATTGTCCACAGTAAATTGTTTGTCCCATGTTTAATGGCATGACACTGTTTCCTTTTTGCAGGAGGGTTGGTTGCTCACAACATTACAACCAATGATGCTGTACACCAATGATGCTGTACACCTAGGATGTGACAGCATCATTCATTGCTATGGTGCTGGCAGTTGATTGCCCATAATGATCTAGTCAGCTAGATCCCAGTGTATCACACAGCAATAGCTGAGAGCTTGGCTATGGCAGATGGCTGCTGCTTATGCAAGAGGGAGTCTCATTGAAGTTGTGTAGTTTGATGCCCATGTTTGTCTTTGGAAAGCTAAGGCCTGGGGTACATGGGCCGATTTAATCACTAAGTCATGCAGTTGGTAGCGGAAGACCCACAAATAATTTCCGATGTGCGTTGCATTGGGATCCCAACAGGGCAAGTAGTGTAAAATCCTGAATGATCACACAGAAAATTGACATGGCGTAATCATACAGGGTTAAAGAAGAAATCTCACAAACAATTTTAAGATGTTATTTAATGGGTGCCTCCTCGGACTGGTGGAGAGTTTGGCTCCAAAGAATAATATACAGATTCTGCTCAGTATACATTTTTTCACAGCTAAAAAGGTTATTCTACTCCATTGGTTGTCTACTGCATGAAACAGGGACTGCCACATGTTACAGTTATACATTACCTCTGGTCTTGGGGTGGCTGAGCATGGCCATGCCAGATGCACCTCTGAGTAGGAATTTATTTTGGCCACTGCAATAAATGAACACTCAAGTGCTAAATGCGCCTAGCATTTAGGCGCGTTGGCACGTATTTAGCATTTTTTCTGCCCAAATGCTCCTCTCCTGAATGAGCTAGTGATATATTATTTTCTTTCTCTAAATGCTCCTCTTCTAATCATCTGTAAACGCCTATGTTTGCATCCACAGGCTAACATAGAGGCAGAAAAAAAAACAGCAAGCGGCCTTAAAAGCATGTTTTTTTATGCAGTGTTCATGAGGCTCTAAAATGCAAATATATTTAAATGATGCGACCCTCTTTTTTTCAAGGTAATAACATTTGCAATTTTGGAGGTGTTGGAATACATTTTTATTATGTGTAAAATGTTTATTGCTTAATTACTACAGGCAAGAGAGAATAGAATAGCACCTTCCCTAAATGTTTAATCAGTTACGAAGGCTTTTCCTCTAGGTAAAAGTTAAAAGGAACCAGCATAGGTCGAACAATAACATTCTGCCTTCTTTATTAATATCAGAGGCGCCTGACTGTCTGAAACCAGCTAAAAAATTATCTTGTTCCCTTTAACTAGCAGCTTGAAGCCATTCCAGTCATCTGATAAACAAGAGTGATCTCTGCAGCAGTGTGACCTCTCCACTGTAATAAAACTCAGGGATTATGGCTGTGCATGCAGATGAGGAAGAATAGAACTAGTAAACATTGTTATGGCATGTACGTCAAGAAGGCGATAATTATTATCTGAGCCCGGGACAGGTTAATTACAAGTTAATCATCTTTCATTTAAGAAAACAAAACAAATTGTTTTCACTTGCACAATGATTCCCAGCAGAACAATTACAATTAGGCCTTATGCACACAGGGCATCTGGTTAAGCCCCTCTGAATGCCAGAACTCCTGGCAGGCTGCTTAAAAAATGCACTATAAGTGTTTAACATTTATTTTGGGAAATGAAATGCATTAATGCTCAAACGCTTGATGTATCTAACATTTACAGTATGTGCATTTAGATGCATTTAGGCACGCTTAGTGTTTTTCCTGCTCTTCAGCTCCCCTCCTGAATGCGCCTTTGGTGGGGTTTTTTTTCAGTCTGTAAATGCGCCTCTTCTAATACACCTTTAAATGCCTATGTGTGCTTGAACAGATAGGCTTACATAGAGGTGCTTTTACTGTGGCAGTGTGGACGTATACCGCGAATCGCCGTAAATAAACAGTGATTTGTGGAGTGGCCACTAGGGGCCGGAGGAGTGTGCCCGCGGCTCGGGCGGACCCGATGTCTGCCAGCGAGCAGCGATGAGCTGCCAGAGCGAAAGAGCGGGGAACTGCCGATGTAAAAACGGCAGTTTCCCATTCTGACAGTGGGGACACTGTCACTGGAATCAGTTAGATCTCTTATGCCCCTGGCAGCCAAACCCCCTCACAGTTAGAACACACATAGGGAACGCAGTTAACCCCTAGATCTCCCTCTGCAGGTTAACCCCTTTAGTGCCAATGGCATTTACACAGTAATCATTGCATTTTTGTAGCACTGATTGCTGTGTAAATGCCAATGGTCCCAAAAAAGTGTCAAAATGGTCTGACATGTCCGCCCCAATATCGCAGTACCGCTAATAATCGCAGATCGCCGCCATTACTAGTAAAAATAAAAAAATGAAAACCCCAGAAATTAATTCTCATCATCTGTAAACGCGTCAACTTTTGCGCAAACCGATCAATACATGCCGATTGCGATTTTTTTTTTACCAAAAACATGAGGAAGAATATAAATCGGCCAAAGCCGAAGAAAAAAAAGTTTTTTCATATATTTTTTTTGGTTTGGATTTTAGCAAAAAGTAAGAAATATATATATATTTTTTTTTTGCAAAATTGTTGCTCATTTTTTGTTTATAGCGGTGATCAGAAATGACGCAGAGGTGATCAAAGGACGCAAATTTCATTTGGGTACAATGGCGCACGACTGCGCAATTGTCAGTTAAAGCGACGCAGTGGCGAATCGCAAAAAGTGCTCTGGTCCTAAAGGGGGGAATCCTTCCGGGGCTGAAGTGGTTAAGCTCTCTCCCAAAATAATTATTTGGGTAAACTAATCACCTTACATAACTATTGCACAATTTCAGATCCATGGGCCTCCAAAAGTCATGTTTACATTAAAGGAATTATGGTTAGGTGCAATTTCAGATCTATGGGCCTCCAAAAGTCATGCATACATTAAAGGAATTAAGGTTAGGTTTGGATGTGGCCATTTAACCTGCTCTGCTTTTCAGAACCTATATCAGCACTGGCAGAACTACTGCCATAGCAGCTCACACAGCTTCTATGAGGACTTACCTGGGTGGGGGCCCAGTCAGAGCCCCAGGGATGAGACGTGGTGATTGGAAGAAAGATCTCCTGTTTTCATCTGCCCGTTCCACTTATTAACAAAACGAGCCACCCAGCCCCATTCAGACCTACATCAGCATGGAACCTGCTGTGAAAGCGCATTGACTTGCTGCTGTCACTTGTAAACACAAAAATCAGCAGATCAAGTCTTCCATTACTCATTTCCCCTGCAGCTTTGACTGATGAGAGCAATCTAATGTAGAATATGCCAAAGGATGTAGGTAGTGGAAGACTTCCTCTGCCAGCTTCTATCTTTACAAACAACAGAGGGATCAGGTGAGCTATCATAGCAGGTCCCATGATGGAGGTCTGGATAAGGTTGGCTTCATCACTATGGTACAAGTCAAAGGACAGTCAAAAATGTGAATGCATTCAGTAATTAGAAAATAGTTTTGTACAGGAATACCCATTAATGATATTATAACTGTATGTACAGTTTCTCTATTGGTTTGTTATAAAAGAAGCAATATTGTATATTTAAAAAAGGTAGACAATAGGGGCGCCTCCTTGAATAATTACTCAAAGAATATTGGAAACACTCAGAACCAGTGGCCCGCCCAAAAAGTGTTAATACACCTCTTGCACCGATATAAAGTAAAATAAGTAGGCACTTGGCTTTGGCACTGGAAACATAACCAATTAAAAACCATTAATTTGTGATCTAGAGATATTAAATCACGGTTTTTAATTGTTTATGTTTCCAGTGCCAAAACCAAGCGCCTACTTATTTTACCTTATATCGATATTGTATATTTGCTTTCCTTGGAATTTGATGTATCCAATGCTGAATTTCCTATGTGGCCAACTATTGACCTGCCTCTATGGTTTTATAATTGTTTACAATGACCCCTCCAACTTCAGCTGTGCTGAATTGTTTTGTGTTTTTTCTTTTTTCAGTGGTCTTTATATATTTTGCACTGCCCTGTTCTGTATGCCATGTTGTGCTTTCCCTATTTCACACCATGTTATTCGGTGTGATATTCTGTATGTTCCATGTTCTGCACTGGATCATTCTATATACAACATATGGATAAAGTACAAGACATATATTCTCCATACACCTTTCTCATGTTATCAATATACTCACAGAGCTAACACACCAGGATAAGGATCCTTATTTTCAAATAAGGCCCCATTCACATGGGGTGATTACTTGTATGCAGGGGCGTTGCTAGGTTGGAAAAAGACCAGGGGCTCTAGCCCGGAAAAATGCGGCGCGGAACGTGCGCCGCGGCGAAAATGGGTGTGGCCTAAACTAAATGGTGGGCGTGGCTTTAGGGGGTGTGGCTCGCGTCTGAGTTGAACGAGGGATGGAGGAAGGAAGAAAGAAAGAGATAGGGAGGGAAGGGAAGAGAAGGAAAGAAAGAAATTGGGATGGAGGGACAGCAGGCCCAGATCCTTCACCACAATACAATATGTGTATTCCAGAAAGTTTAACAATCAGCAGATAAAGATACTCCAAACACCTGGTGTTGGCGCTTCAATCATCCCGGCACCATGGTTGTTATGGTGTCAGGATGATTGAAGCGCATTATTTCTAATATTACATTGTAATATAAAATGAAATAGTTCAACTCACCAAATGCAGAATCAGTGGGAACCCCCGAGCGTGTCACTTGCCACCATTGCCTGCTACAAAATGCCATCAGGTTCCCCCAGCGGAGTC
>BLSH010490272.1:791899-802981 GCA_018402905.1 Glandirana rugosa
TGTACATGTCTGGGTAGACTCAAAACGATTACTTGTAGACTTACTAAGTCTCCTCTTGACCCACTTTCACAAGACCAGTCTACTCTGGTTTTAACTCGGGAAACCGTAGTTGAGTTGAGCGGCACAAACCTCCTCCTTCTTACGACGGATACTGGGGTTCTTGTGGTAAGGATGTCAGTTTATACCTCCACCTTTGTAATACGAAACCCCCACAAAAAGACGATTCCCTTGTCCTGTTGAAGTGGCGTAGTTTCCCTGCTACCTACCCGGTGCATGGCAGTTTAGAACCCACTCTTGGAAGAAGGGAGTCGGTCCCGTAACTTTTGATGCCAAAGGGCTCAATTTTGGTCTCATCTGACCAGAACACTTTCACCCAGTTCTCCTCTGAATCATTCAGATGTTCATTAGCAAAACTCAGATGGGTCTGTACATGTGCTTTCTTGAGCAGGGGGACCTTTCAGGCGCTGCAGGATTTCAGTCCTTCATGGTGTAGTGTGTTACCAATTGTTTTCTTGGTGACAATGGTCCCAGCTGCCTTGAGATCATTGACAAGATTCTCCCATGTAGTTCTGGGCTGATTCCTCAATGTTCTCATGATCATTGAAACTCCATGACATGAGATCTTGCATGGAGCCCCAGACCGAGGGAGTTTGACAGTTATTTTGTGTTTCTTCCATTTGGAAATAATCACACCAACAGTTGTCTCCTTCTCACCAAGCTGCTTGGCGATGGTCTTGTGGCCCATTCCAGCCTTGTAAAGGTCTACAATCTTGGCCCTGACATCCTTAGACAGCTCTTTGGTCTTGGCCATGGTGGAGAGATTGGAATCTGATTGATTGATTGCTTCTGTGGACAGGTGTCTTTTATACGGGTAACAAGCTGAGATTAGGAGCACTCCCTTTAAGAGAGTGCTCCTAATCTCAGCATGTTACCTTTATAGAAGACACCTGGGAGCCAGAAATCTTACTGGTTGATAGGAGATCAAATACTTATTTCACTCATTAAAATGTAAATCAATTTATAGATTTTTTTAAATACGTTTTTCTGGATTTTTTTGTTGTTATTCTGTCTCTCACTGTTAAATTAAAACTACCATTAAAATCATAGACTGAAAATTTCTTTGGCAGTGGGCAAATGTACAAAATCAGTAGGAGATCAAATGCTTTTTTCCCTCACTGTATAGAAGAACACATTCCTGAACTCCCTATAGACATTGATGCTCCTTCCTGCTGGCCTCCAGGTACTGCACACTTTAGCTGTGCAAACTGATGATTGATTGCTTGAGCGTGCCCATTCAAAGGGATGCTGGACATGTGTTCTTTTATATAACACTCGGAAACAAAATACTTTTATATAACTTTCGTAAACAAAATTCTTGATGGCAGAGGAAGCTAATAGCTGTGTGAAACGTGTGTTTCACAATATTGTCATTTTGTCACATTTCGTAACATTGTGTCAACTTAATGGCAGATTTGCTACTGAGACAGACCTTCTGCATATCAAAATGTATTCTTGTCACTAATGACATACCTCCTCTCCAGTGACATAGTAACAAAAACCTGAAAGAAGTTCTAGCACTTTTCCACTCCATTTATAAGTGGTATTAAAGGCAAAGTTAAAACATTACATGTATGATGCAGTCTGTGGCTAGCATTAACACAAAAGTCTTTTTGTTTTTCTGAATTGTGTTTTTACCTGTTGATCCTGTTGTTATTTTTATGATATATTGTTCTATACTTACAATGGTCAGCTTTTCTTCCTATAGTTAAACCTTTATCCCAAAAGGAAAAAAATGTTTCTGTAACTGCCTATAAAATATTAGCTGGAGTTCAACTTTAATTGTTAATCAAGTACATTTAAATCTGCTCCTCAATAGATGGAAGGGGCACCCTATGACGGGAAGTGTGTTACTGGCCAGATCACCAGGTAAAAATAAAGGTAAAAAAAAAGTTAAAACCTTACCCTACAACTTGGGTTCTGGCAGGGGTGCGTCCTTTGCCTACATATTTTAAAAGGGGTCTCTCTTTCTCATTTATAATGTCGGAAAATCTAGGAGGCATGCAATTACAGATACACAGCTGAATGCTCCAGCTTAGGTTAGGTTCACAACTTTGCGATGCCACAATGCACGTGAATGGATGTGTATTTTTTTTTTTTTTTTGGATAATCTCTTTTTATTAAAGAAGTAAAAAAAATGTTCAATACAATGGAATAAAAGACAGTACATAGAAAAGAAACAGAGGATGCATGTCTATCATTCAAATCACTATTTGATATCACTCTGCAACTATCTATAACACATAAAGACATGCACATTACATCCTGTACAATTCCAGTGGGTACCAGCGGGATCATCGGAATATAGCATAAAGCCATATGTATTACAAAACATGTTTGATATCAAAGTATGAGTGATAATTCTATACACAGCAATACAGAGGGGAAAAAAAGACACAAAAAGGTAGAAATCACATAGAAAGGAGAGTAAGCAACAGAAGACATGGGGTGAAAGTTACTGCAAAAATAAATCATACCATTAAATTAGTATGAGACACGTATTAACAACCAAAGGTCCATACACAGGCAGGTATAAGTGATGAAGGGCCGCACCCAGGACAGAGCAAAAGAAAACCAAGGAAAATGATCAGCAGTCAGAAACCAGTGGTACTTGGGCCATCAATTTCTAAAGAATAGTTCATCCAGCTGGACCAGATATCGTGAAATTTCTCGAGTTTAGTTTTAACTGTATAAACCCAGTGCTCTGCCTCCATTACTCTATCTACTTCTCATTTCCAATCTTGTAAAGTTTGGGTATCAGGCTCTTAGCAGTGTTGAAAATGTGTGGGTGACGCTATGTTTGTAGGACTTAAAAGAGGAAGGGGTGGCATGAAACAGGTAATGAAGGGGAGTGAAGCTTATTGATTTAAGCATAGGTTTTTGGACCCAAGGTGAAATGTCTGACCAAAATTTTAGAATTTTGGGGCAATGCCACCATGAGTGCATAAAGGTGCCTTCCTGGGTGCAACCCCTCCAACAGTCATGGTCTGTGCCTGGAAAGATCCTAGCCAGTGGCAAAGGCATTTTTTTGGATGTGTATTTTTACGAGACTTACCGTGCGTTGCATTAGGCACGCTCATGTATTTTTTGTTCCAGAATGCAGCACACCACAACACATTGCGGCACGCTGCAACACATGTGCATCTGGGTGCTATTAAGAATGAATGGCACTGCAGCACACTTACAATAAAACACACAGTGCACAGATATAAACAAAGCTTCATGCTTGGTGTATTTACGAATACTGATATAATGGTATACTAATATTTGGCAGGTTTTATAGAACTTTTATAGAGCCTTCATTCCCAGTTAATGTCTTCTGAGAGGAAACGTGTCGGTTCGGAGCTAGCAACGAGACGTCCATCCGTGCGGACCTTTCTGCAGACGGTCGTGCACGATCACATTACACACTGCTTGATATTAACATCTTGGAAGTAAGTGCATTTTTTTATTCAATAAATTCATTTTTACATAGTAATGCGTTATAAGCCTCTTCTATTGCCTTACATATTGCCTGATGTGACAAAACAAGATCAAAGAGATAAACGAGTCTGATTTTGCTTCTTGAAGCTGGCTGACCACTTGACTTCAGAGGAGAATTCATACACATGCATACAATCTCTTGGTGGGATCAATTCTTCTGGTAAATGGCTCACCTTACACTCACAGCATGGTGGTTAAACACTTTTCACAGGGGAGGGCTGGGCCAGGGGGCAGGGTGGCCACCCCAACTTACATTCGAAATGGCTGGCGGCCGTTGCCCGCTGACAATATTTTCTTTTTATGGAGGAAGTAGGGGCCAGGGGCACGGCCGCCAACTAACTGCAAGCAGAGGGGGTCGTCCAAGGCCGGCCCTACCATGGATGATGTCTATTATAGGAGCCGGTCCAGGAGGCGGGACTTCGTATGACAGCGTCATGTAATCCGGCAGCTCTTCTCTTTCTGCATTGCAGGCTGCATTGGATGGGCACTGGTGAGGCTGCATTGATGAGCACTGATGAGGCTGCAGGGTACTGATGAGGCTGCATTGATGGGCACTGATCAGGCTGCATTGATGGGCACTGATGAGGCTGCACCTCCTTTGTTGCTATTAACATTAAATTATGTTACCACATTGTATCATATTTGTCTTGCTTCATAACATCAATATCTATTATAAAACCAGGTGGACATGGATGGTGAGCTGATTCGGTGGTTCAATGGGCCACTTTACATGACTTGCCCCCTAGGCCTAAGGCTGCCAGCCCTCCCCTGACTTTTCATGTGGAATTAATCAATTTGCACCACAATTATCCTTGTGGGAACTGTTTGTGGGAAGTTGGAATCATCTCTATTTTTTATTTTTGTTTGAACACATGAACTGTGGAACATTGTTTATTTGTACCACTTATTTTTTTGTTGTACACGTGTTTTCATTACCTGCAATTTTTCATAGCAGGTTCTTCAGATTAATGGTCCATACACACGATCCAAAAAGCAGACGTAAAATAGCGCTTTCGAAGAGAGTGGACGATAATCGGATGGTTAGTACAGAGCTTTCGAGAGGCGATCACAGTTCATCTGATAGGACAAGCACAACATTTTTTCTTGTATAATACCAGATCGTACGATTTTCATTTAATCTGCACAGTTGTCGTCCGAAAATACAATACAAATACATTACAACACATTACATGACTTCCCATTTTTTATTCTGTCCTACGAGAATTTTCGTAACTTTAGTAACCTCTCCATTTTCGATATGCGACTAGCATGCAAAAAAAAAAATGGATGATCTGTCGTCCGATTTTCGGATTGTGTGTACAGGCCATTCGTGTTCACGTTATTCTAAGTTTGTTTTAATTATGTGTAGTACACTTAGATCACCATTCTAGTGTCAGTCATTACACATTTGAAAATACATTGCTTAGCATTTGGGACAATCAAACCACAGCACATCTTATATATTCACCACCTTTATTTCCTCACTATTCTTGGATTTTTGATTGCAGGAGTATTTTTTTTACTTTTCATAGTTTTGTTTTTGAGGCCAAGCGCACCTTCTGCATTATTTTTATGTGAATAGGATCACTCCCCACCACATGTTATGTATAAGTGGTCTGTGAAGTGACAAAGTCAGACAATGTTGGAGATGCAGAGTTACTATGAGGTCATTGTCCAGGTCACCAGGAGCTCAAAGTGTATGTTTGGATCTCTGTGAACTTAGTCAGATGTTCTATTATGTGTCTGACGTAAAGACATTTCCAGCAAGCGTTTTGCTGCCCAGAGATATGAAAACATGCCACAGAAGTATGTAGTGCTAGAATCTCCTGAGCCTGGTCATTAATAAAAGACAGGAGCCTTTGTGTTGTGTTACAGTCAGGGCAGTCCTCAGTATGTATACACATGCCAGGGTTTCACATTTATGCATTTTTTTAAATTACGTGCTTCCGACAGGCTGTAAGGAATGTTTGACATTTGCTGAAGCTGTAATGTGTTTGCAATAAAAGTGTATAGAAATACCTGAGGACGGAACAGGAAGCACATTTCATGTCTCAGATCAACAATGGCTCATGGCCTCCTCAGATCCACAATAACAACTCTGCGTCTACAAGGAAAAATTCCCTTTCAAGGTAAATAAAAGTAGAGTAAGTGTGTCAGGAGGAAGATGCTTTATGAATGAAATTATGAAATTCCTAGTGCCCAGATTCCTAGGCACAAGAAAAAAATGCCAGTCACATTATAGTAGACAATACAAATAGTCTATACTTCATTTACAAAGCACATGCTTTCAGCCATTTACAGAAACTTGCACCACTCAGCACCAGCAAACCTAGATGCTACAAAAAGCACAAATCAATTAAAGCTCATTCGATGTCTCACACTTATATGCAGTAACTCACAAAAGTGAGTACACCCCTCACATTTTTGTAAATATTTTATTCTATCTTTTTATGTGACAACACTGAAGAAATGACACTTTGCTACAATGTAAAGTAGTGAGTGTACAGCTTGTATAACATTATAAATTTGCTGTCCCTTCAAAATAACCCAACACACAGACATTAACCCTTGCGTCGCCAGGACCGTACGTCGTATGGACCTTTACGGCGGGGGGCATTACACACAATCCAGTGGCTGCAGCTACCGGAATTGTGTGTGAAACTGACTTTGCTGTCCCCTCAAAATAACTCAACACACAGCCAATAATGTCTAAACTGCTGGCAACAAAAATCAATACACCCCTAAGTGAAAATGTCCAAATTGGGCCCAATTAGCATTTTTCCCTCCCCATTGTCATGTGACTCGTTAGTGTTACAAGGTCTCAGGTGTAAATGGGGAGCAGGTGTGTTAAATTTGGTGTTATCGCTCTCACTCTCTCATACTGGTCATTGGAAGTTCAACATGGCACCTCATGGTAAAGAACTCTCTGAGGATCTGAAAAAAAGAATTGTTGCTCTACATAAAGATGGCCTAGGCTATAAGAAGATTGCTGAGACCCTGAAACTGAGCTGCAGCATGGTGGCCAAGACAATACAGTGGTTTAACAGGATAGGTTCCACTCAGAATAGGCCTCACCATGGTCGACCAAAGAAGTTGAGTGCACATGCTCAGCGTCATATCCAGAGGTTGTCTTCGGGAAATAGATGTATGAGTGCTACCAGCATTGCTGCAGAGGTTGAAGGGGTGGGGGGTCAGCCTGTCAGTGCTCAGACCATACGCCACACACTGCATCAAATTGGTCTGCGTGGCTGTCATCCCAGAAGGAAGCCTCTTCTAAAGATGATGCACAAGAAAGCCTACAAAAAAGGTTGCTGAAGACAAGCTGACTAAGGACACGGATTACTGAAACCATGTCCTGTAGTCTGATGAGACCAAGATAAACTTATTTGGTTCAGATGGTGTCAAGCGTGTGGGGCGGCAACCAGGTGAGGAATACAAAGACAAGTGTGTCTTGCCTACAGTCAAGCATGGTGGTGGAAGTGTCATGGTCTGGGGCTGCATGTGTGCTGCCGGCACTGGGGAGCTACAATTCATTGAGGGAACCATAAATGCCAACATGTACTGTGACATACTGAAGCAGAGCATGATTACCTCCCTTTGGAGACTGGGCAGCAGGGCAGTATTCCAACATGATAACGACCCCAAACACACCTCAAAGACGACCACTGCTTTGCTAAAGAAGCAGAGGGTAAAGGTGATGGACTGGCCAAGCATGTCTCCATACCTATACCCCATTGAGCATCTGTGGGGCATCCACAAACATCCGCCAGCTCTGTGATGTCGTCATGGAGGAGTGGAAGAGGACTCCAGTGGCAACCTGTGAAGCTCTGGTGAACTTCATGCCCAAGAGGGCTAAGGCAGTGCAGGAAAATAATGGTGACCACACAAAATATTGAAACTTTGGGCCCAATTTGGACATTTTCACTTAGGGGTGTATTCACTTTTGTTGCCAGTGGTTTAGACATTAATGGCTGTTTGTTGAGTTATTATGAGGGGACAGACAATTTACACTGTTATACAAGCTGTACACTCACGACTTTACATTGTAGCAAAGTGTAATTTCTTCAGTGTTGTCACATGAAAAGATATAATAAAATATTTACAAAAATGTGAGGGGGTGCACTCACTTTTGTGAGATACTGTATATATATATATATATATATATATATATATATATATATATATATACACACACACACACACACACACACACACAGTCAGGTCCATAAATATTGGGACACCAACACAATTCTAATCTTTTTGGCTCCCTACACAACCACAATGGATTTTAAATGAAACAAACAAGATGGGGACAAATGACACAGCACAAGCAATATGCTGTATAACTGCTTTAACGGAACATGATCTGTTTTTTTGTCTTTTTTTTTGGGGATTAGCAAACGCTTTAATACTAGGTGGGTGGGTAAAGTTTATGGCGGATCAGTGTACAGTCAGGTCCATAAATATTGGGACACAGACACAATTATAATCTTTTTGGCTCTATACACCACCACAATGGATTTGAAATGAAACAAACAAGATGTGCTTTAACTGCAGACTTTCAGCTTTAATTTGAGGGTATTTACATCCAAATAAGGTGAACGGTGTAGGAATTACAACAGTTTGCATAAGTGCCTCCCATTTTTTAAGGGACCAAAAGTAATGGGACAATTGGCTGCTCAGCTGTTCCATAGCCAGGTGTGTGTTATTCCCTCATTATCCCATTTACAAGGAGCAGATAAAAGGTGCAGAGTTAATTTCAAGTGTGCTATTTGCATGTGCAATCTGTTGCTGTCAACTCTCAATATGAGATCCAAAGAGCTGTCACTATCAGTGAAGCAAGCCATCATTAGGCTGAAAAAACAAAACAACCCCATCAGAGAGATAGCAAAAACATTAGGTGTGGCCAAATCAACTGTTTGGAACATCCTTAAAAAGAAAGAATACATCGGTGACCTCAGCAACACCAAAAGACCCGGAAGACCAAGGAAAACAACTGTGGTGGATGACCAAGGAATTCTTTCCCTGGTGAAGAAAACACCCTTCACAATAGTTGGCCAGATCAAGAACACTCTCCAGGAGGTAGGTGTATGTATGTCAAAGTCAACAATCAAGAGAAGACTTCACCAGAGTGAATACAGAGGGTTCACCACAAGATGTAAACCATTGGTGAGCCTCAAAAACAGGAAGGCCAGATTAGTTTGCCAAACAACATCTAAAAAAGCCTTTACAGTTCTGGAACAACATCCTATGGACAGATGAGACCAAGATCAACTTGTACCAGAGTGATGGGAAGAGAAGAGCATGGAGAAGGAAAGGAACTGCTCATTATCCAAAGCATACTACCTCATCAGTGAAGCATGGTGGTGGTAGTGTCATGGCGTGGGCATGTATGGCTGCCAATGAAACTTGTTCTCTTGTATTTATTGATGATGTGACTGCTGACAAAAGCAGCAGGATGAATTTTGAAGTGTTTCGGGCAATATTATCTACTCATATTCAGCCAAATGCTTCAGAACTCATTGGACGGCGCTTCACAGTGCAGATGGACAATGACCCGAAGCATACTGCGAAATCAACCAAAGAGTTTTTTAAGGGAAAGAAGTGGAATGTTATGCAATGGCCAAGTCAATCACCTGACCCGAATCTGATTGAGCATGCATTTCACTTGCTGAAGACAAAACTGAAGGGAAAATGCCCCAAGAACAAACAGGAACTGAAGACAGTTGCAGTAGAGGCCTGGCAGAGCATCAACAGGGATGAAACCCAGCGTCTGGTGATGTCCAGACTTCAGGCTGTAATTGACTGCAAAGGATTTGCAACCAAGTATTGAAAAGTGAAAGTTTGATTTATGATTGTTAATCTGTCCCATTACTCTTGGTCCCTTAAAAAGTGGGAGGCACATATACAAACTGTTGTCATTCCTACGCCGTTCACCTGATTTGGATGTAAATACCCTCAAATTAAATATAAGGAAAAAAGGACCAAGGGAATCAGGGGGAATTGCTGTTGGGATTATAACGGTGCTTTTGATTCAATTCACAAGTGACAATCTGATAAAATCATTTTTTTTATTAATATACATTAAAAACAGGATTTTAGGAGAAGTAAATACGGATACCAATCCGACTGATTACAATCCACATTAAAATGTAATGCATGAAGTACACAATTCTAGTGATGGCAATACGGTATGATGGTCCATATCCTACATGTTTAGCCCAGTTATGGCTTCATCAGGGATTTTGGTGGGCCATCATATAGGTACTCAATGCTATATAATAACAAAAAAACACAAAATAAGAAAGAAAAACAAATAAATAACTCATAATGATTCAAGGTAAAGATTTAAAGAGGTATAGTATTTCAAATTTAGAATTTAGAGTAGTTGCGTTCACCTCCCACAGCTTGGCTCACTTGTCAGCGCCAGGCACAAATCAGGTTCCTCGCCACAGCACCCGTCACACCAGGGAGGGGGGGCGCTGCATGCCCACAGACGACCACATATAGACAGCTAAGTATTTGAGAAATTTGCGTAGTAAATATCTAAATAAAACAAATAAACAAGGAATATAGAAATGGTAACTAATCCATACATTGCCAAATACGGCACTTTATAAGCCACAATAAGCGGGACCACAAATTGTCCCTTCATATGTTGATTACAACACTTACTAATATAACTGTCATATGTTGGTTGAACCACTAGGGGTCACTCCATATAGATAAATCACCATAGGCCACAATAGTTGGAAAAATTGAGGCAGTATTAACTAGAAAATAAAAATGGTATATTTTTAAATTTAGAGAAACAAACGTAAGCGGCTTGCAACAAAATAAGTAACCCTACAGGAGATCAGAAAACCAAAGGGATCCAAAATACCAGGTGCAGACTTTATTGTTAGTGTGCAAAACTACAGTTTCATAGTACAATTCAAGTTTCAATTGTTTGCCCTGTATGCTTTAAATAAAAAAGGGCAAGGGAATCAGCTGTGTGTCAGCCAAACTAGAGACAAAAAAGCCTATCGCCAAATTACATGGTCCAAAGAAAAAAGACTTTGATCAAAATGAGTTCAGAATAAGAGTAATATTTCACCTTAGTTTCAGAGCGTCTTAAGCTCCTCCTGTGGTCCCAGTGCAGCCAAGCTGGAACACTGAACAGGGCCATCTTAATAACATCATGGGCCCCTGGGCAAAGTAATGCACTAGGTCCCCTACCAGGGAGATGGTGACCTGCGGAGTGAGTGTGGCTAAATGATGCTACATATGGGGCATGGCTTTTGAGTCTGATTAGAAACAACAAAAACACACAACTAGGTAATAATCCCAAATTTAATTCACCCCCTATACACACTGTCCCTCCCTCTCTACACACTACCCCCATCCCCCATATATACTGACTCCCTGTACACACTGCTCCGACTCCTTTTGAAACTATTCCCCTCCTAGCACACACTGCCGCCATGTCATAAATGCCTCTCCCACCCTATCAGTGGCCTGTATTTATGTAAGACTGTACACAGTACAAAGGGGGCAGGAGGG
>BLSH010490272.1:811998-839637 GCA_018402905.1 Glandirana rugosa
ACCCCCCCCCCCCCCCTGGTGTGACGTGTGCTGTGGCGAGGAACCTGATTTGTGGCTGGCCCTGACAATTAAACCAAGCTGTGGGAGGTGAACAAACTACTCTAAATTCTAAATTTGAAATACTATACCTCTTTAAATCTTTACCTTGAATCATTATGAGTTATTTATTTGTTTTTCTTTCTTATTTTGTGTTTTTTGTTATCATATAGCATTGAGTACCTATATGATGGCCCACCAAAATCCCTGATGAAGCCATAACTGGGCGAAACATGTAGGATATGGACCATCATACCGTATTGCCATCACTAGAATTGTGTACTTCATGCATTACATTTTAATGTGGATTGTAATCAGTCGGATTGGTATCCGTATTTACTTCTCCTAAAATCCTGTTTTTAATGTATATTAATAAAAAAAATGATTTTATCAGATTGTCAGTTGTGAATTGAATCAAAAGCAGCGTTATAATCCCAACAGCAATTCCCCCTGATTCCCTTGGTCCTTTTTTCCTTATATATACAATACAAAAGGGATGAGGTGCTGACGTGTATTGTGTCGTCATATTGCCCAATCCATTACCTACTACCCTCAAATTAAAGCTGAAAGTCTGCAGTTAAAGCACATCTTGTTTGTTTCATTTCAAATCCATTGTGATGGTGCATAGAGCTAAAAACAGTAGAATTGTGTCGATGTCCCAATATTTATGGACCTGATTGTATTTATATATATATATATTTATATATATATTATGCTTTATTGAACCAGAAAAAAAGATGAAAGGGGAGTAAATATTCCAATGAGGACATTTGTTCAATTGACAACTTATAGAAGAATTCCGCTCACTTTTCTGAGATACCCTCTCAGTCCTGTTTTGTCTCAGGAACAGGAAGTGATGGTAAATAGGACAAGACAGCAAAAACAAACCAACAGGTTACAACTGTTTCTTACTCTATCCGAAAGAAGAAAAAACACATGTTTGGCTATACATACATTTTAGGTCTAATAATCCAATAGATGTTTCATCTATCCTGTTATAATGAAAGCTGTGCAGAACGATACTGTTCAAGGCCAATCTTTGGCTTTCTTCTACTGACCATGGATGCAATGGCCATCTTAGGTCAATTCACTCCCCGGAGTCCAAGTAAGAAGCACAAGAGACACATCAGTCGGATTTTTTTTTTTTAAGTCAACTTTATTGTGCTGGATATAACATCAAGCATGCTGCCTCCCTCCAGACCCCTCCACTAATGCATTTCATCCTATGAGGGACTTAGTCATTGACGTCTGTTGTTGTAGAGGAGAATGTATTTTTAAAGGTGTCCGGTCCTTGTAATTTGCTACACTCAAATGTCAATAAAAATAAAAAAATATGCATGTTTGTTTCATTGAAGGCACTTTCACACGGGGTGGTGGGGCGTTAGCAGTAAATCTCCGCTAGTTTCAGCGGGGATTTACCGCTGTTATAGCATCGCTACGGCGGCGGGAGCGGTGCGCTTTTAACCCCCCACAAGGGGTTAAAATGGGGTTAAAAGTGGCGGCACTCCGCGCTCCCGAGGCGGTGTGCAGCCGCTTCAGAAGTGCTGCCCCATTGTTTTCAATGGGCAGGAGCGGTGGAGGAGCGGTGTATCATCGCTCACCGCACCGCCCCAAAGATGCTGCTTGCAGGACTTTTTGTAACGTTCTGCAAGCATACAGCACCAGTATGAAAGCACTCTGGCTTTCACATTGGGGTGGATGGGGA
Organism: Glandirana rugosa; assembly: GCA_018402905.1. Taxonomy (NCBI): domain Eukaryota; kingdom Metazoa; phylum Chordata; class Amphibia; order Anura; family Ranidae; genus Glandirana; species Glandirana rugosa. The sequence continues at coordinate 813,740 of BLSH010490272.1, forward strand.
GGGATTTTTGAGGCGCTTTACAGGCGCTATTTTTTGCTAGATAGCGCCTGTAAAGTGCCTCAGTGTGAAAGGGGTCTTAATGATTTGAACAGGTCCTCTTGAAGACATTTTTCGAAGATGGAACTGCCTACATTTGGAGTTTGCATTCGCTCTTTTTTTTTATCTCCGACCTATGACCAACTTATCTGTCCTTCTGCCATTCAGAACAACCAAGCTTTTATGGTAATAATTTCATTACTCTTGAGAAATCGGAATGTTCAGCTCATCTCTCTGGTTGCCACCCAGAGCCAGACAAAGCAAACAGAGACATTTCTAAACCATGATCAGATCTCAGAGCAGCCAACGGCTGTATTCGTGCATGTGAAAGAAATAAGTCTGTGCTCATTTACTTGAGTGTCCCTGGAAAAAAATGACAATTTCACCTAGTAATGAAATCATCATTAGCTGTAAAATAAAATGAACCTTGAGAGTACAAGGTGAACTGTGTCATTTAGAAGATTCTTAGTTAGAACTGAACTGTAATTTATTATAAGGTTCTCATAGCACAACCTTTACAATCTGTGTTTACTTGTCAATGGAAATTTTCTAATATGACCAAATCCAAAACCTTTCATTACCATGAGCACTGAGAGTGCTGGGAGAAGTCACAAGATGGTAGAATTATTACTTTCTTCTTCATCTGAAAGCTGTAGATTGGTGGATTTGATTTGTTGATGCAGGCCCTGCACATAGGGCAGAATACATGCACCATTCGGAAATACATTCTAGCTTTAATTTTCAGTTACAGTCATGCAATATAGTTGTCCACAATTGATCAAAATCAAATAAAAGGACTACATTTTCACAGACATCTAGGGAAGCATGTTATCTTAAATTGTATGTAAACCTAAGAACAAAAATGTAGTATTTTAATTGGCTTACTAGTCTTTAAATTTGGTGTCTGCATTAGTTTTCTTTTTTAGGCCCTTTATCTATCTATCTAGGAGGAACAGTGTTGTCACCCTAACCTAAGACAGAAAACCTTTGTTTAAATGGAGTGCTGCATTAAAAGAGAAGTATGGGATTGCACTTTATTTTGGAATCATAACTACCTAGGTGGATGCTGCATCTGTCCCCCGCCGGCTCTAAGACTGAGAACTGAGTGATCAAACACCGCTGATCATTCAGTTCTCAGAGCTCACTGAGCAGAGAGCTATGTGCCGGTCCTGGGTGGATTCTGATCATATGGTTGTGATCTTTCCTGAGCCTGGACCGGCTCTGTGACGTCAGCCGACAGCAGGCTTAAAACGGGTCATAGGAATGCAGAACAAACTGCACTCCTGTGACTCACAGGAGAAGTACAGCCAAACAAGCTGCAGCTGTACTTCTCCTTTAATATGTTTTATAAAGCCTAGAACTATTTTCGTCTACTAAATTAATACTATTTTAGTCAACTAAAACTAAAACAATTGAGATGACTAAAATACGACAAACTAAAATGGCATTTTAGTCAAAAGACTATGACTAAAACTAAATAGAAATTTGACATCAAAATGAACACTGCACTACCACATAAGAATATGTAGGGGGCATCCACTAAGCTGCTAAAAGGGAAAAAAAATTAAGAAAAAAGGCTTTTCTTATTTTTTTTCTTACTATTTAATGTTGGTAATATATTCAGGTAATAAGTGCAATGGCATTACAGCCAATAAAGTTTACAGTTTTTTGGGTTTTTCAATATTTTCAAGTTGTACTTCTGCTTGTCAAAAAGCAATATATTTGTTTGTTTATGAAACTCGGTTTTATTTATAACGACGTTATATATGGCAACAGCTAAATCTGTGTCTGTAACGCATGTTCAAACCTTAATACCATAAATAATGTGTTACTCGATTTTTACTCCAGGAGTATATAATGAGTTTGGCAATTCTAATGAAATGCTTAAATAATGCATTAAAATTGAATTAAACCAATTTGATTTTAGTCGACTAAAATGCTCTGGAGATTTTATTCAACTAAAATCCGTCTAAAACTTAAACAATTAAGAAGACTAAAACTAAAATGGCATTTTAGTCAAAAGACTGACTAAAACTACATCAAAATTTGATGTCAAAATGAACACTGATTACAACTTTCTGATTGAATTTAGTGTTGGAGTTAGGTTTCAGGAGTTCATTTTAAGGATGACATAAAATGAAACGCGTACTTTGAAAAATATGAAAAAAAAAGGAAAAATATTTAAAAAAGGCTGTCTCCAACCTCTAACTTCAATACTTCATGACACTGACCTAAAATAAAAATGCAGGTCGGGAAAATCAGAGTGAAGTCATAACTCCCATTCGGCATCATTACTAGTCTGTGATCTAAGAAACACTGAAAGCACTTGATTAGGATGACAGCGAAGGCAGGAATGTATTTCGAGGGAGAGGTCAATCATGGCAGCCTGCCACCATACTTCCTCACTACAGGCGTCCTTTAAAGTGACTCCATTACTAAATGACAAGATATTACAGACAGTGGGTACATTTTCATCCATTACTCTGCAAGAAGAATCATTTACTATGAGTTCAGAGGTTTCGCCCAATCCGTCTAGCGTAAAATAAAGTTCTGGATATTATCAAGAAAAAGGCAGACGTGAGTTGTGTTTACAGATCTGTAGACTACAACGCATCTAGCAAATGGTTTTGCATGAATGATAATCCAAATTCCCTGCTGTAGTACGTTAATGAGAATAGAAGCTAAGCTCCTATTTCAGAAATACAAGATTGTATTATGCATAAAGGAAATACGTCAAGGTCAGATCCTAGTGTCTTCATAGTTGATAAAATTGTTTGCCCAGCTTCTGAAACCTTACATGATTGTGTAAATGGTGGATAGTAAAATAAATACATATATAAAAAAGATATGATAAAAAGTAAATATATGGTTTCCTTGTAGACAATAAAAGGGTTCTGGTACAAAGAAGTGACAAGCATTGCCATTGGACAAAGTTGTATATAGTGGAACCTTGGATTACGACCATAATCCGTTCCAGGAGAATGTTTGTAATCCAAGTCACTTGTATATCAAAGCATGTTTCCCCATAGGAAACAATGAAAACTCAGATAATTCGCTCCACAGCACTGCTTGTCAATGCAGTACTGTATGTGGCCAGAGGTCTGGGGGCGCTGGTGTATGCAATACCATATGTGGCCAGAGATGTGATGGTGCCGGTGAGCCTTGGAGATGAACATTCGGAAATGTTTACACTTTCTGTATTCCTGAATGCTTCTGAGGGTCTCCGAGGCTCACCAGTGCCCCCGCACCTCTGGCCACATGCAGTATTGCATGCACAGAGTATTAATCCTGCTCGCTTTGCGATAGCACTCGCAAACCAAGTCAGGATTTAAAAAAAAAAAAAAAAGGTAGTCTTTCAAAATGCTCGTCAACCGCATTACTCGTGAACCAAGGTCCCACTGTAGTTACATGGACCTTTGCTAGAAGCCCCTTCTAAATGTCTGCAGGGGCATAACAATGGGCCATAAGGCCCTATAGCAAAATATTGATGAGGCCCTCTCTCTGGCACCTGGGAGTATTAATTATGACAATATGGGTTACTGAGCGTAAAATAAAGTAAATATGTCTAAGCCCTGGTTCACATTGGTGCGTTTTGCCATGCGATTTGACATGTCAAATCTCATGCCAAATCTGCGACAATGGCGTCGTCCTAATCAGTGCGACGCTGCATTTGTGACGCCGCACCGATTTCCAAATGTAGTTTCTGTACTAAATTTGCCGATTTCAGGTGCGATTTCCATTGACATCTGTGCAGCAACCCGCAAAGATGTCTCTGAAATTGCACCTGAAGTCGGGCCTGACATGCGGGAATGAAATGGTGCGAGTTCAGCAGAACTTGCACCATTTCATTCCCGCACCGATGCAAACCTAGGCTAAATCAAGGGCAGGTAGCAGGAGATTTGTCAGCATAATATTCATTATGTAATAATCATTATATTTATTACTTCAACTCTTTTGTTCTGACTACTAGACCAACTCTTTCAGCACTTGTTGTGGAAGGGGATAAAGGGATTAAGCTGGCCATAGATGGATCAAAATTCAGTCAGCTCAGTAGGGACCCACTGAACTTGGATCTATGTGTTGCTGCACCCACTCAACACTTCTGTCAAATGGGAATGTTGGAAAACATTTATCGATCAGTGGCTACAGCCGCTGATAACTGTATTCTGACAGCGGAAAGTCCCATTGTCAGAATACAATGCCCTGGCAGAGGGTGATTTCTTAATCCACCTAATTTATGTGGATGGAGGAATCTGAAAAATTATCCATCTATGGCCGACTTTAGAACTTACTCTAAGACCCTGACATCTGAGACACTATAAAAGATTGGTGAGCTTCTATGGACCAGGTGCATAATTAAGGTTTATTAGTCCCTTGTAGTGTACAGACTATGCTAACAGCTCTCTTTTTCTATGGTTTAGACTAGTGGTTTCCAAACTGTGGCCGTTAGCTTGCCTTTATCAGGCCCTTGAGGCACCATTACCAATTGATACAATTATGGGGCAATATTCTTTTCCCTGACACCAATGATAAGGCACTATTCCTTCTAATGGTACCAATGATGGGGGCACTATTCCTCCCACTGACACCAACGATAGGGAAATATCCCTATCAATGACACCAATGATAGGGCAATATTCCTTCCAATGCAACCAACGATGGGACACTATTCCTCCCCAACTACCAACGGTAGAGCACCTTTTCTCCCACTGATACCAGCAATAGGGCACTATTCCTCACACTACAACCAATGAGAAAGCACTGTTTACTTCCACTGATGCCAAGGTGTTTTCTAACCCTACTGGCCAAAGTCTGGCATTCCTAAATCCTGAAGGACAGTTAACTGGGCCATTATATTTATATTATGATCAGTAACAGTACTGTCATAGCTGACAATGCCTAGGGCCTCTGTGAGGTCACTGAGGGGCAAAATTAGAGTCATTGGGCAATACATCTTTTCTTCTAACCCAGCAAAACAAATTATGTTTACAGCACAGAGAAAGCAAATGGGATTTGTAACAAGCCCAAATCTTGAAGGCTCCTGTCCATCCGACATTAGCTCTTCTAGGCTAGAGAATTCACAGGGTCATCAACAGCAACCTCTCCAACTGAATATGCTACTACTCCTGGTTAACTAAGACATTCTGTATATTAAAAATCAAAACTATTGTCATAGTTGGCATTGGCAGGTACCAGAGAAAGGAGGTACAAGGGAAGCTGTTAAAAATGTTTGTGTGGGGCCCATGATCTGTAGTGACACCCATTTCAAGCCTGTATGCAGTGGTGCCTGGTGGGGTTTTTTTGGGGGGGGGTAGCAAGCAACCACCCACCCCCCCGGGCAGGCGGCGCCACGGCCCTACCACCCCCCTGTCTGCAGGTTGGTCCGGCACTTACCCCATCAAGGTGGCAGAAGACGGGCAGCAGGCTGCGCCTCCTCTGCTCCTGCTCTGTCCTCTCCTCCATCGTGGCGGCTTCCGTGCATCTTCCCCTCCTAGGCGCTAAGCGTCCAATAGGATCGCCTGTCCTTTCAGCCAATCGGGTGACGGGTCCTTCCTGATTGACCCAGGAGGAGTATCAATGTTTGAATAGCGAATATTAATTTGCTATTGTAACACACCTGGGTGGGCTGAGAGCGCACTCTCCACTCCCCCAGCCCACCCTATTTTGAAGCCTATTAGAGCCTGTGGCTCTAATCAGTGCTTCAAAAAAACACCCCCGACATTGTAATTCATGCGCCCGGCATCCTTAAAGGGGCCGGACACATGGATATGGGGACAGCGGGAAAGAATAGGGGAGGCGGTGCCCATGCACCCTCGATGGATAGGCCATCACTGCCTATATGCCTTTCTCTTCACTTACAAAACCGACCTTAGCAATATGATAATGTTTTCTATCAATAACAAAGGGAAATCCAACTGAGATTTTTGGATGAAGATTTATATACCAATCAGCCATATCATTATGATCACCCGCTGAGGTATGGACTCCACTAGACCTGAAGGTATGATGTGGTATCTAGCACCACTTCATCAGTAGCAGATTCTTTAAGTCCTGTAAGTTGCAAGGTGGGGTCTCCATGGATCAACCTGGTTTTTAAAGCACATCCCACAGATGCTCCATTGGATTGAGATCAACACCTCAAACTCATTGTTGCGTTTCCCAAACCATTCTTGAATTCATCAGACCAAACAACCTTCTTCCATTGTTTTGTGGTCCAGTTCTGATGCACACTTTGTAGATGCTTTTGGTTGCGTACATGGGTCAGCAAGGGCACCCTGACCAGTCTGCGGCTATGCAAAACCATGTGCAACAAAGTTCTATCAGAACCAACATTAATCTTTTCAGAAATTTGAGCTACAGTAGCTCGCCTATTGGATATGACTACCCAGGCCAGCCTTCAGTCCCCATGTAGGCATAAAATGAGGGTAAGAGGTAAAGTGATTACAGCAATAGAAGTCTAGTCTACTCGAAACATTAGGTGCTGGCATTCAAAGCCCAAAAGCATACTAAAAAATGTTTTCCCTAGAGGGAAAAAGTCAAGTAGGCTCTATAGAGTGACAGAGTGTGGACCGCTGCACTCTCTGCCACTCTATAGAGCCTACTTTTTTTTTCCCCTCCTTTAGGGAAAACATTTTTGTTCAGTCCCCATGTGCGTCGGTGAGGCTTGGCTGCCAATGGCTCTGTCGCCGGCTCACCAGTTTTCCATCTTTGAAGTACTTTTCTAACCACTGCAGACCAGGAACATCCTACAAGAGCTGCAATTTTGGAGTTGCTGTGACCAAGTCGTCTAGTCAACAACCCCTTCCCGACCATACTATAGCCAAAAGACGGTTCAGCGTGGGCTTACTTTTCCGGGAGTGCATCCATGGATGTCCTCTCGTGATTGGGCAGCATGCTCTGTGATTGCGGAGTCCTTCAAACTCAGCTGATCACAGATAAAGGTAAAGGGCCAATCACAGCAGCCTTTACCATGTGGTCAGCTGTGTCCAATGACAGCTAATCACAATGTAAACACAAGCCAGTTATCGGCATTCCTTTCCTTAACCACCTCCCACCCGGCCACTGTATATATACGGCCGGGTGGGAGCTTCCCCGTTCTGACAGGACGTGTATTTACATCCTGCAGAATGGGAGCTCGCAGCGCGGCCACGCGGCGCGCTGCTGCTGGATCCTGTGATCATTATGATCACAGGATCCAACTGAGCAGAGATCGGGATACGGGCGCAGTGACTGGCCCTCCCGATCATGTGACGGCTGTGTCCAATCACAGCCGTCACATTGTAAACAGAGACAAACGTCTCTGTGACAGTTCTCCCCCCGCCGAGCTCAGTGAGAGCTCAGTGCGGGGGGGGGGGGGAGTGGGGAATCTGCAGATAGGTAACAGCTCTCTGCATGATGAGGATTTCATGCAGAAAGCTGTCACAGATCGCCCCCCACACAGTGCACCAAGCACACTGATACCCCTGTCCCCATAAAACAGTCCCCAAAACATCTGTATGTCCCCAATCACATCCTGTCACCATACACAAAACATCTGTCACAGTCCCCAAAACATCTGTATGTCCCCAAAACATCTGTCACAGTCCCCAAACATCTGTCTGTCCCCGTCACATCTGTCACCATACACCAAACATCTGTATGTCCCCATCACATCTGTCACAGTCCCCGTCACATCTGTCTGTCCGCCAACACCAAATAAACTCAGATTTGAGTTATTTTTACCAAAGTAATGTAGAAGTATCATTTTTGGTCAAAATTTATGAAGAGAAATTACTTATTTGCAAAATTTTATAACAGAAACGCAGAAAAATGCATTTTTTTAAAAAATTTTTTAATTTATAGCGCAAAAAATAAAAAACCCAGGGGTGATTAAATACCACCAAAAGAAAGCTCTATTTGTGTGAAAAAAAATGATAAAAATTTCATATGGGTACACCGTCGCACGACCGCGCAATTTTCATTCAAACTGCAACAGTGATGAAAGCTGAAAATTGGTCCGGGAAGGAAGGGGGTTTAAGTGCCCAGTATTGAAGTGGTTAAGCTTACAGCATGAGGAGGGGATAAGAAAGCCAATAACCAACTTGTGTTAAAGGGACATCTTCACTGATAATCAGGGCACTGATTATGAGTTCAGTCTCAACAGTGCCACCTATCAGTACTGCCAATCAGTGTCAGCTATCAGTGCAAATCGGTGAAGGAGAAAAATTACCTCTTTGCAAAATTTTATACCAAGCTATGAAAAATTTTTTATTTTTTTTTTTTCAAAATTTTCTGACTTTTTCCGTTTGTTTAGCAGAAAATAAACTTAGTGGTGATTAAATACCACCAAAAGAAAACCCTATTTGTGTGAAAAAATTGTAAAAATTTAATTTGGGTCCCATGTTGCATGACCGTGCAATTGTCTTTCCAAGTGTGACAGCACTGAATGCTGAAAATTGGCCTGGGCAAGAAGGGGGTAAAAGTGCCCAATGGGCAAGTGGTTAAAGTTTGGCCCTTATCAAAGTCACTCAGATCTTTACATTTGCCTATTTTAATTTTCACTTTACCTGTCAGTGGTCATAATGGTATGGCTGAGTGGTGCATGTCATGTGTGCAAATGTTATGTACTTTGTTTTTACCTTGCATTTTCTGATGTGAAACCCTTTTATTGCACAAGGCTGCTCAGCCCGTTTGTATAAGTTTTGTACAGGCAGACTGCAGGAAGGTGTGTATCTTTACTAAATAGGGGAGTCGGTACTGCAACTAAAAAAAGAATAAATATTCTGGGGTTGGGGTGCAACATTATTAAAGTGTAGCTGTGGACAAAATACAAAAATTACATACAGTGGGGGAATTCATTATTTGATCCCCTGCAGATTTTGTAAGTTTCCCCACTTAAAAACAAATGAGGGTCTAGATTTTTTTTTTTTTGATCATAGATGTATTTTAAATGCTAGAGATAGAATATCAACCAAGAACTCTGAAAAAAACACGATACAAATGTTAGAAATTGAGTTGCAGTTTAGTGAGTAATACAAGTATTTGATCCCCAAGCAAAACATTACTTAGTACTTGGTGAAAAAGTCCTTGTTGGCAAGCACGTTTCTTGTAGTTGGTTACCAGGTTTGCACACATCTCAGGAGGAATTTTGGCCCACTGTTTTCTACAGATCTTCTCTAAATCCTTAAAGCGGTAGTAAACCCATGCATTTAACAGGTTAAAAACCAGTCACATTTCCGGCATGTGCCGGAAATGTAACACTTCCATTGGTTGTGCTCTAAACCAAACTGTCAAACCATCCAATGGTTGGTGTCATAGCTGATCACATGTGCAGCATCATGGCAGTTGTAGATTAAACAGAGGCCAAGATGGTAGCTTCTTTGGCTGAAAATGATAGGAGGGTTTACTACCACTTTAAGGTTTCTTGGCTGTCGCTTGGCAACTCGACATTTCAGCTCCCTATATACATTTTCTATAGGATTAATGTCTGGAGACTGGCTAGGCCACTCCATGACCTTAATGTGCTTCTTCTTGAGCCACTTCTTTGTTGCCTTGGCAGTATGTTTTGGGTCATTGTCATGCTGGAAGACCCATCCACAACCCATCTTCAGTGTTCTGACTGAGGGAAGAAGGTTCTCATCCAAGATTTTACAATACATGGCCCCATCCTTTGGCCCCTCAATGAGGCAAAGTCGGCCTGTGCCTTTAGCAGAGAAACAGCCCCAAAGCATAATGTTTCCACCTCCTTGCTTGACTGTAGGGATGGTGTTTTTAGGGTTATAGTCAACATTTTTATTCCTCCAAACACGGCGAGTCGAGTTAATGCCAAAGAGCTCAATTTTGGTCTCATTTGACCACAGCACTTTCTCCCAATCCTTCTCTGAATCATTTAGATGTTCATTGGCAAACTTCAGACAGGCCTGTACATGTGCCTTCTTAGGAGGGGGGCCTTGCGGACGTTGCAGGATTTCAATTCATGGTGGCGTATTGTCTTACCAATGGTTTGCTTGGTGACTTTGGTCCCAATTGCCTTGAGATCATTCACAAGCTCCTTCTGATTAGTTCTGGGCTGACTTTTCTCATGATCATCCTTACCCCATGAGGCAAAATCTTGCATGGAGCTTCAGACCGAGGGCGAATGATGGTTATTTTATATTTCTTCCATTTGCAAATAATCGATCCAACTGTTGTCTCCTTCTCACCAACCTTCTTGCTGATGGTCTTGTAGCCCATTCCAGCCTTATGCAGGTCTACAATCTTGTCCCTGATATCCTTTGAAAGCTCTATGGTCTTGCCCTTGACAATGTGTTTGAATGAAAGATTCTGTGGACAGGTGTCTTTTATAAACGTAACGAGTTGTTGTTAGGGGCACCTTCTCAAATTGACAGGACTAATCTGTGTACCACATGAGCACATACTGTAGCCAATCTGTGGGAGCCAGAATTATTGTTGGTTGGTAGGGGATCAAATACTTATTTTACTCACTGAAATGCAACTCTATTTATAATTTGTATCGTGTTTTTTTTTCTGAATGTTTGGTTGAAATTCTGTCGCTATCATTTAAAATACATCTATGATAAAAAATTATAGACCCTTCAGTTTTTTTGTAAGTGGGCAAACTTACAAAATCTGCAGGGGATCAATTCTTTCCCCCACTGCATATGAGGCAGATTGTAAATTGAACAAAACAAAGCAATTTTAGTTTTTCCCCCGGACCAATTTCACGGTACTTGGAGATCCTGCCAGTAAATCCATTTTCTGTACTAAGCATAGTGTGTGCGCAGGCTGATAAGGACATCAATATATGCATGTAAAGGGGGGTGGGGGTTTGGTGAAGTTTTGTAGTCCAGTAAGCAGGGCTGACAGTGCTGCTTAGGATTTCAGTACAGCAGCCTAAAGTAGCTATAAACCCTCCGTTTTTAGCTTAACACATTAAGCATAAAAAAAAACATTCCCCAGTAAAATACCTGTTAAAATTCTAACCCAGGCACTTGCAGTTTACAACTTTTAATGCTGCTTTCTCTCAGTGCCACTTCCCTGACCTTTCAGTCTTCACAGGAAAGTGTTAACAGTGGACGGACAGTGCAGTCTCCATTCAGCCTGTTAGATTGTAGAAGAGAATGAGGAGGAGCATGGGGTGGCTTGCCATCTTAAGCTATGAGGCTGTGTGTTTCTATTGATGTATACAATGTAGAGCAGCCTTTCCCAACCTTTTCAGCACCGAGGAACCCTTGAAATAATTCTCCGTTCTCAGGGAACCCCTGCTAAAAAGTAAAAATCTACAACTCATTATACGTTAGTGTGACGGTCAATGGAAAGAATGCTCCTTACACTTGTGGTCATTGGGAAGAATTGCCCCCTTACAGATAGCTAAAAAGATCAATGGTGTCATTGGGAATTTATCTGAGAGGTAGAAATTGACCATTGCTCAAGGAACCCCTAGCAACCTCTGGAGAAACCCTAGGGTTCCACGGAACCCTGGTTGAGAAACCCTGATGTAGAGAGACATAACTCCAGTCCCTACATTGGAGTCAGTGGCGTGGCACCATAGGGCACTGCAAGAGAAAGCAGCCCTCTGAAACAAGAAACCTGGAGCAGCAGTCATGGCACAAGCTTAAACTGGAACATAAGCAAGGATTAAACATAAAAATGAGGCATGCTCAGTAAGTGATTAAATCTGGTGCTAAAAGTGCTTAAGGGTAATTTCAAACTGGGGCGGGCGGTAGCGGGGATTTACCGCTGTTGCCGTAGCGTCGCTATGCAGGCGGGAGCGCAATGCTTTTAAACCCCCCACAAGGGGTTAAAAGTGCTGGCGAGCCGCTACCGAGGCAGTGTGCAGCTGCTTTGGAAGCACTGTCCATTCTTTTCAATGGGAGGGGGCAGTGGAGGAGCGATGTATCAAAGCTCACCGCACCGCCCCAAAGATGCTGCTTGCAGGACTTTTTGTAATGTCCCGCAAGCACACAGCCCCAGTGTGAAAGCACTCAGGGTTTTCACATTGGGGTGGATTTTTGAGGTGCTTTACAGGGGCTATTTTTAGCTAAATAGCGTCTGTAAAATGCCTCAGTGTGAAAGTAGCCTAAAAATTATCACTTTACAGGAAGTTAGCAGAAGATTGGATTTCTGAAAGATCAACAGATTATTTTCTGTACTTGCAACAGTTTTAAATAGCTAAAACATGGAAAATGTGCATGTATATGAGAGACGTACTGCATAGATTTTTTAACCACTACAGCCCCAATAGGATTTGCCCACTTAATGACCAGGGCATTTTTTGAGATATGGCACTGCGTCGCTTTAATGGACTATTGCGCGGTTGTGCAACATTGTACCCAAATAAGATTTGTGTCCTTTTTTCCCTACAAATAGAGCTTTCTTTTGGTGGTATTTGATCACCTCTGCAGGTTTTATTTTTTGCGCTAAAAATAAAAAAAAAAGCGACAATTTTGAAAAAAAAAATATTTTTTACTTTGTTATATCCAAAATAAATAAATAAAATTCTTCATCAGTTTAGGCCAATATGTATTCTAGATATTTTTGGTAAAAAAATAGCAATAAGCGTATATTGACTGGTCTGCGTAAAAGTTATAGCGTCTACAAAATAGGGGATATATTTATGGCATTTTTATTTTTTTACTAGTAATGGTGGTGATCTGCACTTTTTAGCAGGACTGCAATATTGTGGCGGACAGATCGGACACTTTTTTGGGACCAATGACATTTATACAGCGATCAGAGCTAAAATAGTCACTGATTACTGTATAAATGTCACTGGCAGGGAAGAGGTAAACACTAGGGGGCGATCAGGGGGTTGTGTTCCCTAGGGAGGTGTTTCTGTGGGGGGAGTGGACTGACAGATCGCTGTTTCGGATTACTTGGAACAGTAGATCTCTCCCTACTTCCCTGACAGAACAGAGATTGTCTGTTTACATTGACAGATCCCCATTCTGTCTCTCTGAGGAGCGATTGTGGGTAGCCAGCGGACATCGTGCATCGGCTCAGGCGTCGCGCCGTGGGCGTGCGCTCCCTATAGCTCTTAAAAACGGCCAACCCACCATGGCGGCGATTTGCGCAGCTGTGCCAACCTGCCGCAGTAAAACTGCAGCGGCTGGTCGGCAAATGGTTAAATGTCTTAATATAGCCTTTACATACAGTACTTCACAGCTTCTACAGAAGAAAAGAGTGAAATTGTGTCCGACACCAATAAGGCTAAGCACAATCAAAGAAGGCAAACTGACTCTGTAATTTGGGAAGGTCAGGATTGCTTCTGAGTAGCTATACAAAAGAATATAAATCAATCTCAAACAGATCTAAAATTCCTTCTTTTTCGGTCTACATGGTACACTGCCATTTCCCCCTTCATATGCCCCCTTTATATTTTTAATAGTCTGTCCATTATCTTCTCATTTCTGAGCTATAGTTATCTTTATGACTCAGATTTTTATCATAGTGCCTGAAGCTTTGATTCCACTACAGTCAGCTACTTTATATACAACATTGTAAAAGAGCCCAATTAGATTCCATTTTAGTAGCAAAAAAAGTTGCATGACCAAATAGTCTGTTTAAATTCTAAGAAAGTTGACTTCAAGCATTTAGAACTTTTGTGACAGTAAATGAACTCTGAGCAGCGAGATGCAGGAACATGGTTCATAGAGTATTATGTTCATATAGTCCGCATAGTCATCACGACCTGTAATGGATAGTGTGACGGAACGCCTAGCACCCAACTTGGGTGCTTCCTCCAAACAGTGCCTCCTGCCCTCCAAACCATTCCAGCAGACCGTGAGCTAATACCCTTTTACCCAAAGCATCGTTCACAGACAAGATGCTGAGGTAGAGCCTAAGGTATGACTGTTTATTGAACAGAAATACAGGTTTTTTTTATAAATGTCAAAAGTAGGCCAGTCACCACGTGAACAATAAAAGCAAATATTTACCTAAAACATCACAGAATGGTTAGCTAACAAGGTAGAGTTGACACAAGATTAATCCCATCACGTAGGAACCGCCAAGTGTTAGCCAAATTAGCCGATAGAAACAATAGGGGACTCAATTACCAATGGGAATTTACACCTAGGAGGCACACAATGGGAGAAAATTTGCTAATAAACCCAAACAGTGATACAATCCCACCTCAGACTATCTGGCAACAGTCTACAGTACAATAGTTTAGGAGACAAACTCATACAACGTTCTAGTAACCTAAAAAGGTGGAATTAATTTATCTTCATAGATCTCTTGAGGGATATTGTTGATATTTCTGTCCCAGGTGAAAGAGCCTCTCCAACCCAGTTTGCAGGAGGACCACCATATTCCCTCTGCCCATTAACCTGTACAAGATTAATATTACCCTTTTCCATCCACTTCAGAAGGGAATCTTTATTGTCTTTATTGAGAGAATGAATCCAAGCCTCGCTCTCAGTATTCATTACATGGTTGTCCATCATTGGAGAATGATCTGCTCTCTCCACGGGCCATAGTCAGTGGGTAGGAGGCTTGCCCATAGTCCTCTCCGAAAGCCTCTGTACTGGTTGGGTCTGTCACAAATAGGTATTGCATAATGCGAGTATACGGTGGTAATATCGCACAATCGAATTTATAGAAATTAAAGGTCACTATGGGGTGTTGTGATAAATCCACTGTGCAGCAAAAAAACTATGTTTCAACGGTTTACCATTCCTTTATAAATCAGCTCTAGCGCCAGTAAAGCAGGCAGTACCTTGGCAGTAGAGTGCAGATAGAAACTTTTTGTATGGAAGCACTCTCTAGGAGGTCCAACAAACCTTTTGCATAATCACAACTGCGGTTCTGCAATCAGCAGGGAGCATATGAAAATCCTTCTTTTGTAGTCAATTGGGCTTTGAGCTATGGTTTTAGTGTTTACCATAAAGTACTTTTTGCTACTCCTAAAGTGTCTGCTCCTCTGGAGAGCTTGGCCTAATACTGCATTGGTGGAGAAGAACTAATGAGGGCTACAAATCCATGAGATGTAGTAACCTTTGGTGGTGTGGTCAGGACCTTATGGTAGGGTCAATGGACAGTGACTAAAGACTCTACAAGATATTAGGTGCCAAGATTATCAACCAATAACTGCTGAAACAAATTTACTAAGGTTCAGGATTAATGCAAAACATTGATGTGTATGTAAAGCCAAAACGTATTGTTTTGGATAGAGTAAGGAATGATAAAGTCCTCTGTCAGTTTTTATTCTGTGTTCGATCACAGAGATTTGCCTTCACTTTCTCAGAGACACAACAGGAAGAGGACATTCCTTCAAAGTGAAGTAATATCCCTTTCCTAGGACTTCTTCATATGGTAGCACTGTTCAGTACACCCACACAGAGGGCCAGGCTTATCTGCCTGGGAGACACAGATGGTTTGTGCAGTCAGCCTGTTGAAATTAATGACAAGTGGACAGCTACATAGTCCACCTACCTGGTGGGTAAATACTGCCCTATGCTCTGATCTGTGCACTCATAACAATGAGGCCTTAGACTGTTGGCCACCAGACAAGTGTCCCCATTGAAAAGTTTCCTCTCGTCTTTTGTTCTGGACAACTCAAAAATGTTGAGCACTCAGCTGTTTTTGGTCTCCATCGGGCAACCAATGTGTTTCAATTAATTTTGAACGTTATACTGGAATCCAATAGGATAAGAAAATAGGCTGTGGTACCCAAAGCTGACAAATGTTGCAGAGTGCTGCTGGTCTCTGATCAACAATGGGGTTGGGAGATGGAGGATCAGCTGTAGTTGGCTGCTATGGTTCCCTTCATTTTGCCCATTCCTTTAATAAATAATTGTATATACAGTACTATGCTAAAGTTTTAGGCAGGTATAAAAAAAAATACTGTATGTTAAGAATGCTTTCCGAAATATAAGTGTTGATAGTTTCTTTTTAGTAAGTAACAAAATGGAAAGTAAATGAACAGGAAAGATCCAAATCAAATCAATATTTGGTGTGATCACCCAGAGCCCTTATATCACCATCGAATCTGTCTGGAATTACACGAAGAGACAGAAGGATTTGAGGCAGCCTACATCCACAGAAGATCTGTGGTTAGTTCTCAAAGATGTTTGGAGCAACTTACCTGTCGAGTTCCTTCAAAAACTGTCCAAAAGCACTGTGTGTAACTAGAAGAATTGATGCTGGTTTTAAGCCAAAGGGTGGTCACACCAAATATTAATTTGTATTTCTAAAATATATAAATGTGATTCCTTAGCCACATCCATATATCAAGATTGAACTAAGAAAATAAGAAACACTAAATCAGACATTAGAGACAGATTGGACTAAAATCGAAAATATATATTTTATTTGTACATAGAAAAAAAATACATAAACATCCAAAATTTAATTTAAAAAAAGCACAAATATGTATATAATTGGCCAACAGTCAAAAATGTTTAAATTGTACTTGATATTACATGATCACAAATGTGTGAGCCCGTGCGTCAAGCGTTTCGCTGGTTCACTTCCTCAGGACACACATAGGGGAGGTGTAACAGGTGTCACTGGCTTTAGTATGAGTGCTTGAATACAATTTTTTTTTTATTTTAAATATAATTTTAATCTAATCTTTTCTTGGTTCAATATTGATTTGGATTTCTCTTCTGTTCATTTACTTTCAATTTTGAACTTTTTAACTTTTGGACCGTACTGTATGTTCTCAAATCAGTTCTACTGTATTAGAAGAGGTTTAGTGAAAGAAATGAGAATCAATGAGAGCTACAATATCTCATACCTGAATAAAGTATTATCAATCTGAATACACTAGCAGTCTAATCCACATTATATTTTCTTATTCATAAAACACAGCTGTGATTGGATGTTGTGAAAAACCTTTGAAACCTCAATTTATTTCTTTTTCATTTTAGAAGATGTTAAAACCCATTTTTTTTTTGTTTTTTTACTGTTCATCTGTGTAGAATTTCCTTCAATATCTTAGTGATCCACACAAATTGAGAGTGCTAAACATCAATGACCCAGACAGCAATAAAAACTTTCTAGAGGTTGGAACCCTTGCAAATGTTATCCAATAGTGAGCATAAAGGCTGGAGTTCCATTGTTCCTAACATTCATAAATCAGTCTTATAGGACCCAGAAAACCAATTTCAAGACTAGTTTTACTGCTGGATGATGTGCTTCTTGTCTACAATCATATAAAACATTTTGTGAGGTCTTTTGAAGCTACTGTTTCTAATATTTCAGTTATGCAACTATACTTGGAATTCTGGGAAAACACAATATAAACATAAGTTCACAGTTCCATGTGTAATCCCTTGTGTCAGAGCAGAGCAGGGGAAGCCTAGTCTTAATCCCGGATGTTTAGTCTCGTTAGTGCTAACATTCCATATAAGATCATAACAATCACACTGACCCATTTTAATTGCCTCTTCAGCTCAATGCTCATGACTTTGCTTTATGATGATCTCCTCTAAAGTGTAAATCTGTGCAGAGTTCCTCATCGTTTTGCAGTGGTTTATTATGGCAACTGATACTTGTTATAAGCTGCTGGAACTCAGCTGTTTTTATTTTCAGTTCCC
Source organism: Glandirana rugosa (assembly GCA_018402905.1). Lineage (NCBI taxonomy): Eukaryota > Metazoa > Chordata > Amphibia > Anura > Ranidae > Glandirana > Glandirana rugosa. Next base: position 831,298 of record BLSH010490272.1, read on the forward strand.
TGCAGATAATTTCTTTTAAAGTTCTTTGAATGCAAATTCCAGGCTGTGGGCATTTGTAAGAGGTCACCTTTGATTTCATCATAAGTTTTTGGAGCTCATTCCTTAAAGCCTAGCTCCATGTTCACTTTAACCGCTTTAACTGACAATTGCGCGGTCGTGCGACGTTGTACCCAAATAAAATGTGCATCCTTTTTCCCCACAAATAGAGCTTTCTTTTGCTGGTATTTGATCCCCTGTGTGTAATTTCTGATCACCGCTATAAACAAAAAAAGAATGACAATTTTGCAAAAAAAAAAAATCAATATTTCTTACTTTTTGCTAAAATACAAATCCAAAAAAAAAAATATATATATATATATATATATAAACTTTTTTTTCATTGGTTTTGGCCGATTTATATTCTTCCTCATATTTTTGGTTTAAAAAAAAAAAATCACAATCGGCATATAGTGATTGGTTTGCGCAAAAGTTGCCGCATTTACAGGTGATGAGAATTTATGGGGTTTTTATTTATTTTTTAAATGTTTTACTAGTAATGGTGGCGATCTGCGATTTTTAGTGGTACTGCTATATTGCGGCGGACATGTCGGACCATTTTGACACTTTTTTGGGACCATTGGCATTTATACAGCGATCAGTGCTATAAAAATGCACTGATTACTGTGTAAATGCCATTGGCAGTGAAGGGTTAACCTGGAGGGGGCGCTCTAAGGGTTAACTGTGTTCCCTAGGCGTGTTCTAACTGTATGGGGGCTGGGCTGGCAGGGGGAGGGGGTGATCACGGCTTCTATATACAGGAAGCCTGTGATCACAGCCCTTCCCCCTCTATGAGGCTGCATTCACACCTGAGCGTGTCGTTTTCAGGCAGAAAGTCGCACGTTTTTACTGCGATTATGTACAGGTCAAAAGGTCACCAAAGTAAAAAGCAGAAACGCCCAAATCTGCCTGAAAAAAATACTTCCAGAACTTGTTTGAGTGTCAGGCGGTTTCAGGCGTTTTTGAGTGGAGATGTGAACCATCTCCATAGGGAATCATTGATTTTTTTTCCCCCTCCAGCGTTTTTGTAGCTTCAGGCTACAGGCATATTTGAGCTACAAAACGCTCAGGTGTGAATGGGCCCTGAGAAAGGAGATCCAGGTTTACATACACGGACCTCCGTTCTCTCACTGCGGGGGGGCCATCGTGGGTAGCCGGCAGCGATCGAGTCAGCCCTACCCGCTCCCTGCCCCCCCCCCCCCAGACACAGTGAGCGCACCTCCGGCGTAGCGCGTGTGCTCACAATATTAGTTATCGCGGCCGCCGGTTTGCATGTCCAAAAAAAATATTTTTTCATTGGCTTTGGTCGATTTATATTCTTCCTCATATTTTTGGTAAAAAAAAAAAAAAAAAAGAGCGCAATCGGCGTTTGATTGGTTTGCACAAAAGTTGGCGCGTTTACGAATGATGAGAATTCATTTATGGGGTTTCTTTTTTTGTTTTAAATATTTTACTAGTAATGGCGCAATATGCGATTATTGAGACTCCGATATTGCGGCGGACAATAAAAAAATGTAAAAGAATCAAATTTCTTCATCAATTTAGGTATTCTGCTACATATTATTGGTAAAGAAAATCCCAATAAGCATATATTAATTGGTTTGCACAAAAGTTATAGTATCTACAAACTATGGGATATATTTATGGAATTTTAATTGATCTTTTTTACTAGTAATGGTGGCGATCAGCAACTTTTAGTGGGACTGCGACATTGCGGTGGACAAATCGGACACCTGACACTTTTTGAGGACCAGTGACATCATTATAGTGATCAGTGCTAAAAAAATGCACGGTCACTGTACTAATGACACTGGCAGGGAAGGGGGTTAACATCAGGAGCGATCAAAGGGTTAAGCATGTTCCTTAGGAGGTGCTTTCTTACTATGGAGGGGAGTGCTTTGGGGGAAAACCGAGATTTGCATTTCTGCTTAGCAGAAACACAAGATCTCCATTTTCCCCTCTGGCAGAACGGCGATCTGCCTTGTTTACATGGGTCAAAGTTCAGGGTCAGTATATTTTGGGCAGGTTTTTTTTTTTTTTTTTTTTTTTTAAATCAAAATCTGTGTTTTAGGTAGAACAAAAAAACGAAACAAAACAAAACAAAAAATGCAAAATGCGTATTATTGCTTCTGGGCTGTACTACCGGCACAAACAACAAACAAGCATATATGTGATATCGCTGCGACTGTCAGAATTTATTTTGGGTTGTTCTTTGGTGGTAGGTTATGGTAACAAAAAATATAGAGTTAAATTTAGAAAGAACCATTTTTACCATTTTGGGCCAGTTTCCCTTTGATAATAAAAAAAACAGTCTATATCCATAACCATTTACTTCCAAATGACCGACCAGTTTGTCATGAAAAAAAACAAGGTATAATAATCCACCTGGATGCACAAAGTAGTTATATGTACAGTGTTACTAACATGTGCAAAATTGTGCTTAGGCATTGTGATTGTTTTACCCTTAGAGTTAATGTGTAGTTTAACACTAACTCCTTCACGCCTAACAACTTATTTAGATTGCTAAAATACTGCGTCAAACTACAATTTTTTTTTTTTTACACAGAATACTATTACATTATTTTCCCCAGTCCCTGTTTGGGACTCATCTGGGATCATTTTCCTAATAGCGATCACAGTGAAAAATGGCTGCCAGTTTCTGTTGGCACAGCCTGTGGCCATCATCAGAGGCACATGTGATAGGCTGATAATGCAGAAGCACACAGCGGTAACAAAACTTAAAAAAGTTCCTAAATGGACGCAAGTGACAGGGTAATGTTCCTCCTGGAAACTGATAAGACAGTTGTCCCTGGTAAAAGGAAGTGTCTGAGGATTGGCCTTCATGGTGTGATTAGCAGATATTAATGAATGCTGCAGATTTAAAACGTTTTTGGAATCACAACAATGCATTAAAACTTACAGGAGATTTTCGTGATTGGGTTCAGATAAACTTTGAAGTGATCCACCATCTTTTTTTAAAGCACATTCTGTTGAAGGTACGCTTATATTTTGTTACTAATGTAGTATTCAGCTAATAGATGTTGCAGTGATTGTCAGACAAGACAGAGAAGGAATACTGTGTTGCTTACACTTTTATTTCTTTAGAACAGGAAATCATAACACATCAGGTTATTTCAAGCAAGCCCTTTAATACACCCGCCAAACATCTATAAATCTGTATCAAAAGTGCAACGTTTTATAATTTATAGGTTGTTTAATACATCTAGTATGTTAACAAATAACATACATTATTTAATAAAATTCTTGTTTCCAATATACAAAATAATGAACTGCTGTTCAAATCAACAATTATAGTTACACAGCAATCAGTTCCACTATTTACAGCTGACAAAGTCCCCATTTTGACTACCCCTAAAAAATATTTATATAATGCTTCATATGTTGGTCATTTTGGTTGGTTAATATAATTTATATGTTTTTTTTTAATAAATTGCTAAATTCTGACAATAATTCAAGAATTTTATTATTTTCAGCTGCACTAGAAGTAAAAATTAACTTATTCAGAACCATCACCTCATATATTCATACAAAAAATACACATTTATGAAATGGATTGCAAATGTTAAGTAAAAAAAAAAAAATCCTATGGACACATATTTCACACACTTAGCAAAAATAAATGTGTACTTTCACTGTTGACTATAAACCATGTTCAATAACAAACCTTGGCTTTTTGCTCTCCTTAAAAAAAAACAAAAAAAACAAACCTATAAATAAAAGCACAAAACAATAATTGTCAGTTAACATGAACGAGCAGGGTAAGGTTGAACGTTATTGGTTCAGGTGGCCATTTTGAGAAAGACAAATGCTTTTCATGATGGGTATAACGCTCCTCATATGAGTAAAACTAGCATTCAGAAATTCATTTTAAGAAATTCAACTTTACAAATTTTCAGCTGTATGAAATGTGGAAACCTTTCCATGCAAGACAGACATTTGCAAAAGGAAAAACATAAAGAACCAATATATAAATAGAAAAAAAAAATAGTTCTTCATTTTTATTCAAAAGGTGCTTGGGCAAAATGCATGATGTCCAGGGGGAAGCTCTTCCGCCCCCAACATATTTTTGTCTCAATTTGAATGCAGTTTAAATACCCAGAGTACAATGAGCATTTATTGCATCAGAGAAATTGTTTAAATATATTCCAGATCCATCACAAAAGGAGTGCAAAGCCTTATAGTTTTGTAGTCTTTAGAGAAAAGCCTGTCCAATGTCAGCAGGCTGCAGAGAAGGACTCATGTTCTACATAAGGGTTCTTCCCTTCCCTGCAGCACGCTGGCACAGGACAGGCTTATCTACTCAGGCATTGGATGCTTTCTGAAGTAAAAGGAACCGCAAGACTGAGTACCCTTTGGTTTTGATGCTCCTGGAATGCGTTTAATGGATTTAAAAAGGAACTGAATGTAAACTAGTACTGTTCTGCTGGAAGCTGTGTCTGACTTGCATATTTGTTCCAAGATAATTCACTTGCTCGCAGTGATGCCTAGCAGGAACTTCACTGACGTGGAATTGCCATGTTGTTTGCAAGTCAAAGGCAGCCTCCATCAGAAAGGTGTCCATTCTAGGAAATGGGATAGTCTCTTTAAAGCCTACCCATAGATCCATTTATACTCACATTCTACATGCCCCCCCCCCCCCGCCAGTTGCTTCCATGAAGCCCTCAAATAATACCTGGTGATTCTGGGGATGGGGTAAGATGTGACATCTACCCTGGATGCAGTGCTCTAGCCTGAGCATTTAGTGGACAGGTCCGAATAGTCAAGAGGAGGCGGCCAACTACGTCAGCACCCTGTCCTGCGTATGCCCTGACAGATCTTAAGCAGGGTGTACACATTTTTCTTTCTGTTAAACCAGCGTGTTGTACAAAAACAACTGACAGATTCTCAGATCAACGAGTGATGTGGATGGCGGGATCTTCTCCACTACGCTATTGTATTCTGTCAGTGGGGATTCGTCCACCATCAAAATACACTGATCAGCGCTGCAGCCACTGGCTGCAAGTGCTAATCGCATGCTGTTTTTTCAGCAGGACCGTTCAACAGAAGCTGGTCTAACAACCTACCTCTGTTAGACAGTGGTATGCACGTACGGAAATTTGGGGGTTCCTATTGAAACGGATGAATTTTGGCATGTGTATACCCAGCTTCACACAAGGTGGTTTGACTCCAGGCTCTGATGGAAGCGCACAAGAAGCCATGGAGCATGGTGAAGGGGAGTATAGGTGGGTCAGAAGGTGGGCTTTTAACAGACTGGCACTTTCCCTGAGTAGGGTACCTACATTTGATGACATTCTCCTTAGAAACAACTTAATATATAACAAATTTGCAATTAGCTGCAGATACCTTCAGTGTCCCTGCTATGAATTTTGCGAATTCATCTATAGTGCCTGCTGCTACAAAGTATGAGATTTAAAGCTTATTTACTACTTGTTAAGAATATATAACTACTTGAATGTCCAGAGTCGGCCCACAGGTTCACTTCAAACAGCAAACCCTTGTCAGTTTACATTCTGAGAGAATGGGAGTCAGCTGGCTTAGAGGCCCATCCTGCATTCAACTCTGCCGTGAGCTTAAGGCTATATTCAGACTGCTGAACAGCAGCAGTTTTTTCCAGTCAGAGGTGACTATATGTCACCTCTGGACACAGCAGCACTCTGTCCAGCTGTCACATACAAATTGGCAAATTAGCTGTGGCCAGTTTGTATGTGGCCAAAACGGCAGAAATGCTGACCCTGGACACACACTGGCCTGGGGTTGGCTGAAGGCTTTAGCTGCATTTCACCACTCAGATGAGCGGTTACATGCAGGCAGTAGCAATGCCGGACATATATTTGTACAGAGCAAATATAAAACACAGTGTTTGCAAGGCAGAGTTTCCAACCGCTGACAAGAATCTGATTCTTGCTGGTGGCCACCCCTGGTTGCTGTGCAGCCTTCTGAATGTAACCAAACTCACAAGAGGAACATATTCACATCTCCAAAAAGGTAGGCCAAAAGAATCACACATTTTTAATATGGGGGGGCTGCTTAAAAAAATAAACAAAAAAAAAAAAACCAAAGACAGCAGTAACGCCAAGGTTGTACATGTTTCCACCCATTTATAGACTATATCACCATTTTCTACATGGCGGATTGTCTCAGCCTTAACAAGACTGCAATCAGCGGGTTGATAGGCTATTATTAAGCATTAAAAGGGGCCAAATGCCACATGAAATCTACGTGAATTATTGGACCAGAGATCTACAAGGCTGTGTCCTGAGCCAATAGAAGTGTTCCATGGTTATAAAGCATGAGATTAGCAGCAGTGACCTATACTTACTATCCAGTCATATCGACTAAATAACAGCAAACTGACTTAACTGTATCTTACTATAGAAAACAGATTTCTTTAGTAAATACAGCCTTTTAGTTTCAAACAGGCCAGCTAAATAAGTATTTACAAAACAATCTTCAAAAAGGTATCTGCTAAATAAAAACTCCAGCTAATGGCTTGAGTGGAAGGTGAAGATGTGAATCTAGCTTTTGTAATTTTGTTCACCTGCTTCCCCCCACAAGTCTTAATATCTTGGACTGGCAACAATAGTATTAGCCAATCAGAACAGGAGTGCAGACTTAAAATTTACTCATTACAATTCACACCAACTTTAAAAAACTCAGTCTTTACTGTACACTATAGCCAAACAAATACCTGTTGTAGGGATCCAAGCTACCTGTAATTTGCCTCATTTTCATTCCAACTTTGGTTCTATGTGCCAGGCTGGCCTGTTCTAAAAGGGACTCTAGTAATTCAACTTTTTGGAATTCCCTGCACCCGTGTCTGTAATTTTGCAATATTCAAACACATTCTATCAAAAAAGAACTTCGTGTTGCAACTGTGGCGTGCAAAAACAAAAAAAGTTGCAAATATGTTGCCAAAACACCCGCGCCTACTAAAAGAGGAGTTTCGCCCGCCCCTTTAAAAATTAAAAGTTCGCAGCTACACATACTGTAGCTGCTGACTTTCAATAATAGGACACTTACTGGTCCTGGAGTCCAGCGATGTCAGCATTGCAGCTGATGTTTACATTGCTGGTAAGGGAACCTGGCAGTGTAGCCTTTTGGCTTCACGGCGCGAAGTGCGCTGCGCTCTCTTACTGGCCCGGCAGAAGGGGAGGGAGGAAGGGGGGGGACCAAGCTGCTGACGTACTTCGCCGCGGTCTGGTCTCCCGGAAGTGGGGACAGACTACCTGTAAAATAAAAACTACCCGCTCCCCCGGAGGGGGAATCAGATAAGCGCAAGTTCTACTTTTGGGTGGAACTCCACTTTAAACAATTATACTAATATATGCAGCAGCTGTCTAATATTCCCAACTAGGAATTCTGATCAATATAGAGTTATCCCTAGGCAGCGCTTACATTAACGTGAAGTAAATCAAGAGTGTACCACAATGAATTGTCACCAATACCAAACTATACATACAAATATAAAATAAATAAATATACATATATAATATATGGAAAAATCCTTAAAGTGAACTAGCGTTTATATAAATTGTGAAATCTTGAGTGCTAGGTTTATAGGGTACCACTATATTGAATATTCCACCTCGTGCTGGGTAATACACACCGCACTCACCAGATGTCGCTGACCCCCTTAATTTACAGCAAGAGAAGACATTAACGCTTGTAGGTCATTTGGGATCATTCCCGAATTTCCTGGTGGCTTCCTGGCACGAATCCTTTCTCCTCAAAACAGTCTCGGTATTGATCCAGTGAAATTAATGGACAGGCAGTATGATAAACAAAAAAAAAGACGAAACGCGTTAAGTGGTTCCTGTGCATCACTTCTGGTCCGCAGGTGAAACGCACGCCAGGCTACAGGCGGCATCCATCTTTTTGATCGCACTAGCAGACCATTTTGTACGATATCTAATGGAAGTTGTAGCACATTTTTATCACTTTTAATAAACCTACTAAGAGATTTTATACTACTAGAGGCTCCTTTTCCGTTTTTATCATACTGCCTGTCCATTGATCTCACTGGAGCAATACCGGCACCGTATTGAGGAGGAGAAAGGATCCGTGCTAGGAAGCCACCAGGCAGATCAGGATAAGTCTGCCAAATTACCTACATGCATTAATGACTTCTCTTGCTGTAAATTAAGGGGGTCACTGACATATGGGGAGTGCGGCCTGCATTATCCAGCATGAGGTGGAATATTCACTATAGGGGGCACCCAAGGAACCTGGCACTCATGATTTCACAATTTATAAAGACATTTGCACTAGTTCACTTTAAGGATA
>BLSH010490272.1:876222-887452 GCA_018402905.1 Glandirana rugosa
ATAAAAAAAAAAAAAGTTTTAAAAGCCAGAAAAAAATAAACATCGCGTTTTTTATTTTTAACGTCCCCACTAGTTTATGGTGGTTTTCTTTAGACACCCCTTTCACTATGTTTAAAACAAACTCATGTTACATCGAACTGGTGCGTTAAAAGTAAGTTTTACGTTGGCACGACTTTTAACCAGACCCGCCTTCCCCTCATTCACAGACAAAAAAAAAAAGACAGACGCTCATAAAAACTGTAAAAATAAGTCCACTGGGAATGAGGACTTAACCTCTTCAATACCAGACACTTACTCCCCTTCCGCCCAGACCAATTTTCAGCACGGTTGCATTTTGAATGAAAATTGCGTGGTCAAGCTACATTGTACTCAAACAAAATTTGTATCACTTTCCCCACAGATTTCTTTTGGTGGTATTTGATCACCCCTGCAATTTTTATTTTTTGCGCTACAAATAAAAAAAGACCGAAAATTTTGAAAAAAAAAAAAATAGGATTTTTTGACTTACCGTAAAATCCTTTTCTCTGAGTTCACTGACAGACGCAGCTTTTTATTCTTGACATGTGGGGTATGCACCTTTTACCAGAAGTAGACTAGGCAGAACATAGTTCAGACAAAAAAAGCAAGCTAGCCCCTCCCAGGGGGCAGTCCTCACTCTGCACACCCCCCCCCCCCCCAGCACTTCAGTTCATAACAAGCAGTGCAAACTCAGAACACAGAGGGGTGGGTGCTGTGTCCATCAATGAACTCAGAGAAAAGGATTTTACAGTAAGTCAAAAAATCCTATTTTCTCTTTTGTTCATTGATGGATGCAGCCTCTTATTCTTGACATGTGGGGACGTCCCAAAGCAGTGTCAACCAAAGAGGGGTGGGTAACACAATAACAACCGTACCCAACGGAAAACTCTCCGGGAGGCGCCAGACGCGCCTACACCGCCGCCTGCAAAACTTTGCGGCCAAAAGCAGCATCCGCAGATGCGGACACATCAACTTTTGTAAAACTTAGCAAAGGTGTGCACAGAGGTCCAAGTGGCAGCCTTGCACACCTGAGACACCGACACTTGATGTCGGAAAGCCCAGGAAGTACTAATCGCCCTGGTGGAATGAGCCATGACCGGAAAAGGGGGTTCTCGACCCCGAACCTCATACGCACAGGTCACAGTCTGTCTGATCCAAGGAGAGATAGTGGCCGACGAGGCCGCCAGTCCTTTGCGCGGTCCATCCGCCACCACAAACAGCGCGTCCGACCTCCGAAAGGAGGCCGTCAAATACACCCGCAGAGCCCTAACCACATCCAAGGAGTGCAAAGCAACCTCCCTAGGATGTGACGGGCGCGGACACAAAGAAGGAAGGACAATGTCCTTATTAACGTGAAAAGAGGAAACCACCTTCGGTAGAAACGAAGGAGATGGGCGCAGCACCGCCTTATCCTTATGCAGGACCAAGTAGGGAGACCTACAAGACAATGCCGCCAACTCAGACACCCGCCTGGCGGATGTGATGGCCACCAAAAAGGCCTGACTCCATCCTTCTTTGGAACCCGTTCCGCAGGCGGGACCAGGACAATCACCCCCTGCTCGAACAGAGCCTGGACAGCCCCAAACAGAGCTTGCCGACGCCCCGGAGGGAGCCTCAGATTTGAGGGGAAGAACCTGTCCGGGGGTAGGGTACAGAACTCTATCTTGTACCCGGAAGACATCACCTCTCGCACCCAAATGATCCAAGATGCGGGCAGTCCACCAGGCCGCGAACCCCAGAAGACGACCCACCACCCGAGCGTCGGGCGGGGGCAACCCATTATGCGGAAGCGGACTTCTCCTCCGCCTTCCCGGACTTGCGCTGCCAGGGACACTTCTAGTTCCCTGCGGCAGCCTTGCCGGACCGAGCACCTGCACTCGCTGCACCGGGCACGTGAAAAAAACGCTTCTGTGTAGAGAAAAAGAGGGACCCTGTTTTTGGCGTTGCTCCCGCCACTTGGGTTCCGGAAGAAAAGTACTCTTCCCCCTTGTGAAATCCTTAATGATCTCATCCAGGGAAGTCCCAAACAGCCAACCGCCCTGAAACGGCAGGGCCAGCACCTCAGCCAGCAGCAGTCTAATGATGATCGCAAAAACTGCCAGTTTGGACAGCATGGGAGCTTTGTCCAAGGCCGCGTTGCAGAGGTATCTGAGACCCTGCGCCAGCTGGTCAGCCAGCTTCACCGACTCTGAAGGAACCACGAGGTCCCCCAAATCCTTGTGCAACACTGAGGCCCACTCTGTGAGCGACTGCACCACCATTGCTGACGCCAGTTCCAGCCACATGGCTGCCCCCGCCACCAGGAGAATAGCCTTGCACACCGCCTCTGTCCGCCTGTCGGCTGGATTTTTAAATGATGGAGAACCCTCCATCGGGATAGTGGTAGCCTTATTCAGGCGGGCCACCGGCGGGTCTACCACGGGGGACACCCTCTTCTGCAACAAGCGATCCGCAAAAGGATAGCGCACAGAAAAGTGTTTTGGTAATGCGAACGAATTCTGAGGACGCTGCCACTCCTTGTAGACAAACTGATCAAAATATGGCACATAAGGGAAAACCTTAGGGGCTCGACCGGCCTATGGGACCCAAAGGCGTAAGCCGCCTCCTGCAACGTCCCAGCCTGGCCCAAATGCAGTGTCTTGCGGATGGCAGCCACCAGGGAGCCCACCAACGCCTTTTCCCACACTACGGTGGCCCCCTGCTCCTCCTCACCGTCAGAAGGGTCCAATTCCCCATCTGACAGATCCACGGGGATCCCTGTGACCACATAACCCCCTTCCGGCTCCGAAACCTTCTCAGAGGATGGGAGAGGGGGTGGACGCTTCTTCGCCACCCCCCTACCACGGGACGGTTCCACCCGGGCGAGAAATTCCTCCAAAATTGAAGTCAGCTTGTCTAGTGGGACTACAGGTCCCAGCACCGCCGGAGCCTCCGCAGAGACTTCCGGGACAGACACTCCCGGTTCAGCCGCCATTGCGTCACCCCCCGGAACACCTGTGAGGCCTACCGGCCGCACGCCCGCCACAAGGCCACCCCTCAGCTGCCCTCGCACAGCGGCCCGGAAATGCACAGGAGTACCCGCACTGCGCCGCTACCAGCACCCCAGGGAGAAGCCAGCTATACTTGCTGAAAAGCCTGCCGTATCTGCCTCACTGCTGCTGCTGGGAGCTCCCCCACACGTGCCGACCGCGCCGTCCAGACTGAGGAAACGGTGCCAAAGCACATGCTGTTTGCCCATCAGGAGACCAATCAAATATGACTGCCGGGCGATCACTAGAGGCCAAAACCACCACAAAATGGCCGCGACTCCGGCAAAATGGCAGCCTGCCCCAAAAAAATGGCGGCGTTCGGCGCATGGCCAGGGGACCCAGGACAGCAGCAACGGAGGCGGTATGCGGCGGGGAGGGGGAGAAGGTGAGAGGGAAGACCAGAACCACCTACACCCAGACGGGGGGGGGGGGGAGACACCCGCCAGCACCCCTCCGCACCCCCGAGGGGGGGGAAAGCATACTCACCCTTCCAGACGGGCGCAGCGGGTAGCCACCCGAGATAGACCTGCCGCCCCTACAGATGGGGAGGGAGCTGCCGGCCATGCGACACCTCGACGCGAGTCGCAGCCCGGTCACTCAGTGCGCTGGCGGGACGCTTAACCCACCGGTCGCCCCGCACGGAACAGGGCCCGATGCGGCCAACCCCGCAAGCAGCTAAGGGAGCCAGGTCCTACTTCTTGCACTAGGCAGATAAAACTGAAGTGCTAGCAGGGGCGGAATGGGTTATGCAGAGTGAGGACTGCCCCCTGGGAGGGTCTAGCTTGCTTTTTTGTCTGAACTATGTTCTGCCTAGTCTACTCCTGGTAAAAGGTTCATACCCCACATGTCAAGAATGTCCATCAATGAACGAAAGAGAAAAAAAAGTTTGTTTCTGTTACAAAACTTTGTAAATAAGTACGGTTTCTCCATCACTGACGGGCACCGATGAGGCGGTACTGATTGGCACTGATGAGGCACATACATGCAGCACTGAAAGCAGCACTGACGGGCACTCATAGGTGGCACTGGTGGGCACTGATAGGTGGCAATGATAGCTGGCAATTTTTCTGGAGGCATCCCTGGTGGTCCTGGGTCACATTCAAGATAGACACTGAGTACCATCTCTGTTTGGGACTGTGCCCCTTACCTGGTGGTCTAGGGTGGTCTTCCCTGGTGGTCTTGGATGGGCTCACTGGGGGGCGATTCTAGGGGGAGCTGCACTGATAATCAGTGAAGACCCCCCGCTGTCAGGAGAGCCGCCAATGATCTCTCCTCTATTAACGTCTGCAGACACAAGTAGAGGAAAAGCAGATACACGACTCTTCCTGTTTACACTGTGACCAGTCGTGATTGGTCATGGCTGATCACATGGTAAAGAGCTTCCGATGGATGCTCTTTGCTGAGATCGGTAATGCGGTGGATCGCAGGTTATCCTGAAAGACGTCATATGACGTACGGTCAGGATAACTGAACCACTGCCCGGCCGTCATTTGTCTATAGGCCGGGTGGGAAGTGGTTAAAGTCCAATTGAATCTTTACATTAAATCAGCTCCGTATATTCCAATTGCAGCAAAATATAAGGTGTTTAATGTTATATAGTTTTGTTTTCCTTCTAAGCAACCTCATCCTATGTAGAAAAGCCTGTCCTTTGCCAGCATTTGCAGAGTGGGCCCCTTGCTATCTGTGGGAAAGCAGTGGTCCTATTGTGGAGGTCTGACACACTTACTATTGGGTCAGGCCTATAGCTCTGCTAGCAGCAAAGCTTTTGTTCCCTGTTGAATTAAATGCTCTGATGCAGCTGGGTGCAGTAGACCTCTGCAAAGAGATCATTGTTTCCCCACAGAGGGGCTGCGGCTGTTTTTTAGGAAGACATTCATTTTTTTTTTCTTTATTTATTTTAGGTACTTATATAGCGCCGTTAATTTATGCAGCGCTTTTACATATATATTATACATTCACAACAGTCCCTACCCTCAAGGAGCTTACAATCTAAGGTCCCTAACATTCACACATGTACTACGGCAAATTTAGACAGGATCTAATTTACCTACAGGATGTCTTTGGAGTGTGGGAGGAAACCCACGCAGGCACAGGGAGAACATGCAAACTCCAGGCAGGTAGTGTCGTTTTACAACTTTGGTTTTGATGCACCTGGAATGTATTTAGCTAAACTAAAGGTTGAGTTGGGCTTTTACCTTCATATATAGTTCCCAGTATATATATATATATATATATATATATATATATATATATATACATATACATACACATACACATACACACACATACATACACACAAATCTGCTGAGGAAAAAAGTGACAATGACGTTGTCAGTGAGGGGTGCTCGAATGCATGCACAAAACCGGGAGCATCTAACATGTTAATGTGTATTTAAAGCCAAAATATTTGGTTGAATGTAGATAGAAATAAGGCATGATTTGTTTGCTGTGTCCCATTTGGGAGATTTTCCTACAGTGAGAAGTGGAAGTGGATTAATAATGCAGACATTAATAATATCAACAATATTTGTGTAATCAGCCCCCATTTTCTAACACCTTCATGGGACAAGAAGTGAAGGGAAATCTCTCCAAGGATACAAAAAAAATAAATAAATAAATATAATAAAGCTGTCATTGAAGGTGGCGTTCCCCTACCTCTTGTTCCATTGACAGCTCTTAAAATTTTGGATTTCCCTTAACTTTCTGTTGCTCACACTCCCCCACCAGTACAAATAGAGACAACTTTAAGATACTGCACTAGCTGCATTATCAAAGCAGCTATTAAAGCTAAAGGCTTGCCACAAATGTGCATAACAGAAATCTTACCGTTTCACAAGTAAGACACCTTGTTTCGTTAGTTAATGTTCCCTGAAAGATCTCATGAACCCAGGTGGGGTCTGGTGTGCTGTTATTGTTCTCATTGTCGATGTTACCATTTGGAATTCGACCGTTTTGTTTCTCCTGCTTTCTCTCTTCCTGCAAAATGTCAGCTATTGTGTTGAGCAGGTAGTTTAGGAACTCATGGGCATCCTGCTGCATATAGTTGTCGAAGAGTTCTGAAATGAAAGTAACAACTTTCCATCAGTACTGAAACAAACAATATTTCTTGCTATATTAGGACTAAAAATTAGAATGCGATGATCTATAAGTACTGCTAATAAAGCTGGGTAGGTTTATATGCAGGTTCAACATTGGAGGACGCCATTATTTGGGTGACTTGCTCCTAAAAGGATTTCAGGTTTGGAGATTTAAAGCTCATCAAAACGTAATGTGTTACTAAACCCACAACAGTAAAATCAGTCTGTATATGCAGCATAGCATGCTTGCTATACTCACTGTGGAACTTGAAGGGTTAATCCTCAGCATTGTTTAAAAAAGGCTGTTTTATACTGTATGCATAGATTCTTCCCTCCTGCACTGTCAATCTGAGCAAGTCCATATTATACACAGCAGGGTGGTATAGCTGCACATGCTCAGTTTGGTCTCTTATGCTGGATAGAACGTTTCCTGTTTCAGTTGAACTGTTCAGGTTACATGATATTGACATCACACATGTGAGCGTGTATACAGACTATAGTGGAAAACTCCTCCTACTTGAACACACAGCTATGGACAAACTGTGCAAGTTATCAGGAAACCGTGGTATACAGATCATCCCAAAAGGTATATAGTGGCAGTATTTTCATGTAAAAAGAAGATTTATAAGCTGTGGGGGGGCAGATGAACTATTTTCATATTACTGGGTTTACTAACACTTTAAGGAAGGGTAGGGTCAGGAAACGGCCTCCGTGCCTTTTCTTTACTTTGATCGTGCTGTGACTGGTGGCGCCTGCGCGCATGCGCAGGAGTGACGTCACGCGACCCCGGCCAGTCACAGAGCTGGAGTCGCGGCCCCGGAAGAAAGAGAGACTGAAGATGGAAGCCACCAGCACAGGGAACATTGCTGGGTGTTGCTGGCTTCGTTTGCAGGTAAGTGGCACTTAATGGGCTACTATGTGATGCATAGTAGCCCATTATGCTTCTAGTTTACAGGGGAATGTAGAGGAAGTAATCCCAATCTGGGTTTACTTCCTCTTTAAAATAAATTTAAAAATCAACTGATCCAGGTGGAAAGCTATTGGTTGAACAGAGATTGCGTTCTATTAAGCTGGGCACACATGGGTCCATTTTATCTTTCAATCAGCCAGTGGGCTGATCAAAACAAAACTGAAAGGATTCCTCCATCTACATAGGCAAGGTGGATAGGGGAATCCACCCGCTATGTTATTATAAAGTGCTGTCAGAATACACTGATCAACACTGCAGCCAATTAGTTGCAGCAATGATCAAAAAAATTCTCCAAGAAGCCCGTTTGTGAGGAGCCAATCATTAGATTGACTTCTCAGGAACCGGGCGAATTTTGATCCATCCATGGCCACCTTTAGATGTAGTCACTGCTCAGATATATAGGTGTCTTGGCTGTCTGAATACAATAGCCAGCAGTGGACGGTTTCTCTATCCACACTGTTCAGGTGGATGGCGGAATCAACTTTGTTCTCTCCTTCAACCCTGCTCGAAATCAAGCTGCATAGGGTCAGCCTTACTTGCCATATCAAGTGCTGCAATTGTCAAAGATAATAAATCCAAGCAAAAAAATAAAAAAAACCAACATCCCGTGCTGAGAACTCAAGATCCACAATAAAGAAAAGGGGGCAGATGAATTTTTATACTTTAAGATCCAGTCCCTAATTACTTCCCATAACACATTCTTTTCATCTGTGCTGGAGACAGCGCCATTCAAGGACTCTATAGATGTGAACAGATGTGTGCAGCACAGAGGCACAGCAAGCTTTGATTATTGCAGTAATCACCTTTCTGTTGCAGCTTCAGCCAAAAAAATATATAAATTCCACGTTTGCTGCTTAGTTATAAATATGCATCAAGCTGAGCCTTAGAGTTAAAGATTCTACATGAAAGCCTGCTTACATACATTACATATGCTAAAATTATTACACATATACTGTACAGTATTACACTTGAAGAGGAACTATAGACTTTTTTTCTATACATATGAAGAGAAAAAAAAAAAAAAAGATTAAAGTATATGTGCAATTTTCTTAACCACTTCAATACTGGGCACTTTTACCGCCTTCCTGCCCAGGCCAATTTAACGCTTTCAGCGCTGTTACAATTTGAATGACAATTACATGGTCATGCAACACTGTACCCAAACTAAATTTGTATCATTTTGTTCACACAAATAAGAGCTTTCTTTAGGTGGTATTTAATCCCCACTGGGGTTTTTATTCCTTGCTAAATAAACGAAAAAAGACTGAAAATGTAAAAAATAAAAAAACTCACGTTTTTCTTTGTTTTGGTTATAAAATGTTGCAAATAATTGTTCTTTATAAAAATTTAGCTCAAAATCAATGTATATTTAGTCTGTGTGAAAGTTATAGAGTTCACAAACTGATATATGAAAATTGATCAATCCTAATGTGCTATCCCATTTCTTGAGGCCCAAAAAAATACCAGGAGAGTAGAAATACCCCCCAAATTGACGCCTTTTTGGAAAGTAGACAGTCCAAGATATTTAGTAGGAGGCGTGGGAGGTGTTTTGAAGTTGCAATTTTTGGGAGATTAACCACTTCAGCCCCAGAAGGATTTACCCCCTTCTTGACCAGAGCATTTTTTGCGACACTGCGTCACTTTGACAATTGCGCAGTCGTGCGGCGCTGTACCCAAACCCAGTCCTTTTTTTCCCGACAAATAGAGCTTTATTTTGGTGGTATTTGATCACCTCTGCGGTTTTTATTTTTTGCGCTATAAATAAAGTGCGACAATTTTGAAAAGAAACAAAACAATTTTTTACTTCTATAATATATATCCAAAAAAATTTAAAATAAAAAAAACAAATTTCTCCCTCAGTTTAGGCCAATATATATTCTTCTACATATTTTTGGTAAAAAAAAAATACACGCAATAGGTGTATATTGATTAGGTTGCGCAAAAGTTATTGGGTCTACAAAATAGGGGATAGATTTATGTAATTTTAATGATAATTTCTTTTTACTAGTAATGGCGGCGATCTGTGATTTTTATCAGGACTGCGACATTACAGCAGACAGATCAGACACTTTTTTTGGGACCAATGACATTTATACAGCGATCAGAGCTAAAAATAGCCACTGATCACTGCATAAATGACACTGGCAGGGAAGGGGTTAAGCTCTAGGGGGCGATCAAGGGGTTAGCTATGTTCCCTATGTGTGTTCTAACTATATGGGGGCTGGGCTGGCAGGGACATGACAGAACTTACTGTTCCCGATCTCTGGGAACAGTAGATCACTGACATGTCCCCTGACAGAACGGAGATCTGCCTTTTTTACATCGAGTCTGTCCGACCCACGGGCATGCTCATGCGAGCTATGGCGATTCGCGCAGGAGAGCTGACCTGTTGCCTGTAAAGATGGTGGCTGGTCGGCAAGCGGTTAAGAAATTTAAAGTAAAAAAAAATTCACATTTTTTTTTTTACTTGCATACTATCACCAGTCCAGCGTTGTCATCGTATAATTGGTGTGGTGGTGATCAGGGACACTGACTGGTGAGATCATGAATAAAAAAAAGATTATAATTTTTTTTATAAGCAAGCATTTACTGAAACTGATTCATTCAGTCCGTTTTGTTGTGATTAGCTGTGATTGGTCAAAGCTAATCACATGGTACAAATGGGTTGTGTTTGGCTCAATCTGTACCATGTGATTAAATAGACCAATCACAGCTAGCAACACAGTTGTACACATTATGCCATGAAAGAAAGCCATCCATTGTGTACACCTGTCATATGACCTGCTGTGATTCGTCATGGCAGTCACATGGTACCTGCAGTGCGCTGGTACTCTGATCAGTCATCGGCTGTGTCCTGTGGACACGGCCAGTGACAGATCGGGCAACTGCGCGGCACTGCAATTGGCACTACTTGAGGGGATGTCCACGCAGGATAACAAAACTACCACCCGGCCGCCGTCATTTGCCTATAGGCCAGGCATTAAATGGTTAAAAAAAAAAAAAACTGTCACCAAAAGAAAATCTAAACATAAGTTCATACCTGAGATAGAAAAAAAAATTCAACATGTGACCTGCAACCTCTCAGAGCCATATTTTGAATGAGCTAAACATAATGAAAGTTCCATGTTCTAAACAAGGCACAGCCAACACAGGATTAACCTTATTGCTCTATGGCAGGGGTTCCTAAACTATTTGGTTGTGGGTGGAAATCTATTATGATTTCACCCCACAGAAACTAATGCAAAACCATTATCTATCACTAACTCAGACTGACTGTAGTATATGATTTGAAACAGATAAAATGTGTTAAATCTTTTGCTATTGATTTTGAGTGACCTTGACCTGCACAACCCCAGATGCTGGACACCACACACTTGAAGAATTAAATGATGACAACACAGCTCGACTAGAGCAGCCATAGTGCAGTCAGATTCCTCTGCAGACGTGAAATCACAAAAGGCATTTTGATAAACGGAAACCTGTGTAGAAAGAAACACTGCCACTGCCGTCCTTCGCTTCTGAAGGTACCAACCGTTTTGCTCAGAACAAGTATGCAGATCAGGAGTTCTGACTTTACTGGCAGCAAACTTATTCCAGAACAGGGACTCAAAGCATTGAGGCCAGAGTCAACAGCACAACTTACATTCTCAGACAGTGCTGAGAAATAAAAGGCATTTTTCTTTGAACAGGTTTCCTTCAGGCCTCATGCACACTGCATGCTCTTGAGGTCTTTTTTTATCCTACAGGAGTTTAGCAGCAGCAAAAATGCACTAAAAAGCTGCGTTTTGTATGGGCTTTAGTGTGCGCATTCCCACATCTGGCCTGAATACATTCTATTGGCCAGAAATCTGGCCATTAGAACGCATTAATGCAGGAAGGTGCCTAGCATTAATGCTTGTCAAGGAGCTTTTGAGTGTTTTTATGCTCAAAAGCTCCTCTCCAAAATGCACAAGTGATGTTTTTTGGGGGTTTTTGCTGTAAACTCCCCCTGCCACCCCTACTGAAAAAGCCTATGGTGTGGGGGGACATAAGGGTTACTTTACTAAACCTGGGGAATGCAAAATCTCGTGCAACTCTGCATAGAAACAAATCTGCTTTCTTTTTTTTCTTGTCAAAGCTTAATTGAACAAGCTGAA
>BLSH010490272.1:903538-923567 GCA_018402905.1 Glandirana rugosa
GGGGGGGGGGGGGGGGGGTGACACCATGTGCTAACGCACCAGGTGACAACAACACTAGTGACGCCACTGCCTACAGTCAAGCACAGAGGTGGAAACATTGTGCTTTGGGGAGGTTTCTCTGCTAAAGGTACAGGCTGACTTTGCCGCATTGAGGGGCCAATAGACAGGGCCATGTATTGTAAAATCTTGGATGAGAACCTTCTTCCCTCAGCCATTACACTGAACATGGGTCATGGATGGGACAATGACCCAAGGCAACAAAGGAGTGGCTCAAGAAGAAGCACATTAAAGGTCATGGAGTGGCCTAGCCAGTCTCCAAACCTTAATCCTATGGAAAAAGTATGGAGGGAGCTGAAACTTCCACTTGCCAATAAGGTTAGGCTTGGGCTTGTTCGGAACCGAACGTGCCTGAGCCCGCCAGGAAGTGAACCCTGCACTGCACTAATCATAGGCAGTGAGACATTCCCCGATCGCTGCAGTCGCGCATCAGGGAAATGTCTCACTGCCTGCGATTAGTGCAGTGCAGGGTTCACTTTCTGGCGGGCTCGGGCACATTTGGTTCTGAACAAGCTTGAGCCCATCCTTGCTTGCCAATCGACAGTCAAGAAACGTTAAGGAATTTAAGATGGTCTGTAAAGAAGAGTGGACCAAAAGATGCGTGATTGAGATGTGTACAAACCTTGTAACCAACTACAAGAAACGTCTTACCTCTATGCTTGCCAACAAGGATTTCTCCAAGTACTAAGTCATGTTTAGCTTGGGGATCAAATACTTATTTTACTCACTGAACTACAACTCGATTTATAAGATTTGTATTGTGTGTTTTTCTGGATTTTTGGTTGAGATTCTGTCTCTATCATTTAAAATACACCTATGATAAAAATTAGAGACCCTTCATTTCTTTGTAAGTGGGCAAACTTACAAAATCTACAGGGGGTCAAATAATTATTTTCCGTACTGTAACAAGCATGCTTTACTGCATATACAGACTGATTTTACTGTTGTGGGTTTAGTAACACTTTAAGCTGGCCATACACTAGTAGGTTTTCAAACAAAAATGTGTACAAAAGCCCTCAGTACATTCGACAGCTTGACAAAATGTCGTTCGAAAGCATTTAAAATAGAATTTACTTTTTAACATTCAATTTGGAAATGAACTGACTTTACCGACCAAAAATAAATCTATTGTAATGAAAGTAGTAGTTTAAATAAAGATTTATTGTAGCACAGAGTTACTTATCAAAGTAAAACAAAACAACAAAACACAGTGAAAACTCACCGAGAGCCGCTGATGACCCGGAACCATACAGCAGCATAACCCTTGAGAAAGTCTGTTTGGACAAAACTTGTTGGAGCAGTCTCAGTGCTGACATCACGCCATTGTACGATTCCAGATCAGCGGTGCTCTCGGTGAGTTTTTACGTTGTCATATTGTTCTAACTGGATAACTGTTCTACAATAAACCTTTATGTAAACTACTACACTATCACAGACTTTCTGTTGGCTCCTTGGTGAGCTCTATCTGTTACAGTGGAAGCTGTGTTTTTCTGGTGCCTAAGAGGAGTGCTTCCAGAATGGAAGTACATACACCTGTATGTGCCCAAGAAACATGCTGTGTCAGCTTACAGTTTGGTGAGTGTGCATTTAAGATGGTGCCAATCTGTTTTAATTTCACTAAAAGGATCCAATGGATGGTGGGAGATCTTTATTTGAATATACATGGACTTTGATTTAAGAGGCTTCATGTTTAGCTCATTGAACACTTTTTTCTCTTATATTCACTGGCGATGCTTCATTTTACAATATTGTAGGTTTGAGAAAGATTTTCCATCCAACCCCTTCAAAATTTTCTCGTCACTGTGCTTGAAATGAAATGACAATTTGACTCCACTAATGATTAGAAAATCAAGAACATGTTCTTAAGAAATTTCCAACAAGACATTAAAGGAGTTGTAATGGCAGAAGGTTTCTTACGATAATTAATCTTATCTTAATTATATCTCATATGTCTTACGACATTAAGATAAAAAATCTGTGATTAGCAGACTTCCCAGCACCCCCTAAGTACTTACCTGAGCCCCATCTCTCTCCAGCGATGTCTACGAGTGTCTTAGCGGTCTGGGACTCTCCTCCTGATTGGCTGAGACACAGCAGCAGCGCCATTGGCTTCCGTAGTTGTCAAAGTCAGCTAACCATCAGGGGAGAGGAAGAGTGGGGAGTGGGTCAAGGCTCAGCGTCTGAATAGACACAAGGAGCTGTGACTCGGCTCGGGTGCCCCCATAGCAAGCTGCTTGCTGTGGGGGCACTGGACAGGAGGGAGGGGCCAGGAGAGCCAAAGAGGGACCAGAGAAGAGGAGGATCTGGGCTGCTCTATGCAAAACCAACTGCACAGAGGAGGTAAGTATAACATGTTTGTTTGTTTTTGTTTTTTAAAACGAGACTTTACAATCACTTTAAACACATGGACAAATTAATGTGTTTCCTGAAGGGAACAGAAAAATGGCAAATGACAGGGCTTTAATGGAATGAATATTCCTTCACATAAGAATTCATACATCTCATGGCTGATTGATCGCAACATTCAGAGCCTACCACCTTCTCGCTCCTCCTCTTACCTTCCCAACATTTTTCTGGTTGAGAGCAGGGGATGGGGTCCCTCCACCTAGCACTCCTCCCTACTGACCACCTTCACTGTCCCTTTTTACCTAATCGTGAACACAGCAGCACAAGGGACACATCTCACTGAAGGCAAGTAAAGTCTCCGGCTTATTTTTTTTTATCTATAAGTAAACTTGGGCTCAAATGTAAATGTGTTTGCAGATAGGTTTTCTGTTGGACTTGAAATGGTCTATTTATGTTGGTCGCTGTCAAAAACAACTAAATTAAATCTACTGTAATTCAATGTTCTATTGCAATAAAACACCAAAATGGGGGGTACTCTTAATAGAAATGCATTATGCTTGTTGCATGTAAAGCCTCAATGTTTTGCTTAGTAGTTTCTTAGACTCTTTAATCTCATTGCAAGAACACCAGACAAGATCTGTCTGACTGACAACAAATTGCTAGCATGTTTAATTAAATAAAACATCCACAATTCTCCTGGTAACCAAAGCCCATGTGATCCCTTGCCTAAGACTTCACATAAAGTAGCCAGGGAACCTTTTGTTATTATTCGTGGGAAGCGCAAGGTCCCATTCTCTTACTCAAAAGGATGATGTGCGTGAACAATGCTGACAGGTGCTCTATTATTTCATGAAAATTTTGTATTTTAATTCAAGATCAGTTTTAGGTAATTGGTTTTCTATACAATTGTGTTTCCCACAAAAGTATTTCCCACCAGTGTATGTTTGGCTGATAAACTGCACCTGTGCTTATGAGGTTATTGCTTGTCAGCAATTCTAGCTGTAAACCAAATGAGGATCGCTATTGTGAAAATGATTTTAGTGTATGATTTATATATTTAATGATGATATTCAGTACACATGTACCTTTGTTTTTAACTTCTTCCTGACTGTGTAATGCATATATCCAGAGACAGAAAAAGTGGGCCTGAATGCCCAGCCTCTGCACATTCGCGTCCACAGCGGTCTGAGATGGTGTGCGGAGAGTGCGCTCACTGGATCAGTGCTTCTCAACCTAAGTACCCACAACAGGCCATGTTTTCATTTATTTTGCACAGGTGTATTGTGGGCAGCTATTTTATCCAAGAGAAATTCCCAAAACATGGCCTATTGGGGGTACTTGAGGGCTGAGGTTGAGAACCACTGCCCTAGATGGCAGATAGCTCTCAGTCACAGTTTCTAATAGGGAGCCAGTGAATGGGTTCCTGATCAAGTGACCACTGTGACAATCAATCACAGCAGTCATGTGATCAGGAAACCACTCAGCCTCCCGGCATTGAAACCCAAATAAAGGGCCACTGGGATGGTATGTGAAGGAGCAAACCGTTTCAGCCCCAGAAGGATTTACCCCCTTTAATGACCAGGCCATTATTTGCAATACAGCACTGTGTTATTTTGACTGACAATTGCGCGGTTGTGCGACGCTGTACAAAAATAAAATTGATGTCCTTTTTTCCCCCCACAAATAGAGCTTTCTTTTGGTGGTATTTGATCACCTCTGCGGTTTTGGCGCTATAAACAAAAAAAGACCGACAATTTGGGAAAAAAAAAAACCAAAACAATATTTTGTACTTTCTGCTATAATAGTTGGACACATAAGTTAACATACCTGGCAGAATTTATGTTTTCTTGGCCATTTTTCAGAGAATATGAATAACACCACAAAAACTTTCCTTTCACTCATGGTTAGTTTGGCTGAAGCCATTTATTATCAATCAACTATGTTTATTTTACTCTTTTTAACCACTTCCCGACCGTCGATCGTGTACATACGGCGGTCCTTTGAAGTGGAATACTGTTATGGTAGCAGATAGCTACCATAACGCCGGTATCGTTTTTTTCAGCGGCCGTTTCTACGCTTGATAACAGTGGTCTCTGCGGTGGATTCGCTGCGAGATCACTTTTATCGGTGGTGGGAGAGATGCCATCCCCTGGCAATTTTCCGCCATTTCCGCCACTGACCGGACCCGCCGGTAGCAGCGGAGACGATCGGGTCCGCTCCCCCCAGTGCCTGGATGCCGAGTGAGCAGAAGATGTCGCCCACTCGGCTCCATAGCATTGTACGGCGGAAGCAACGTCAAACGTCACTTCCGCCCAAAGCTCTTAAAGGGTTTTTTTTTTTACATAGTTTTTTTTTTTTTATTGCATTTAAGTGTAAATATGAGAGTCAAGGTCTTTATGACCACAGATCTCATATCTAAGAGGCCTTGGCATGTTTTTCTACAACAAGGAATGTTTACATTTCTTGTAACAGGAATAAAAGAGATGATTTTTTTTAAAGGATGGTGTAAAAATAAAAAGGTAAAAAAAACAAAAACAAATTACAGCACCCCGTCCAACCGAACTCGCGTGCAGAAACGAATGTATACGCAAGTCCTACCCGCATATGAAAACGGTGTTCAAACCACACATGTGAGATATCGCCGTGATCGTTAGAGCAAGAGCAATAATTTTAGCTCTAGACCTACTCTGCAACTCAAAACGGATAACTTGTAGGATTTTTTAAATGTCGTTGGAGATTTTTAAGTGCAAAGTTTGTCACCATTGCACGAGCGGGCGCAATTTTGAAGCATGACATGTTGGGTATCAATTTACTCTACATAAATTATCTTTCACAATATGGAAAAAAAATTGGGCTAACTTTACGGTTGTCTTATTTTTTAACTCAAAAAAGCGAATTAAAAAAAAAAAAAAATCGTGCTTATAAGACCGCTGTGCAAATACAGTGTGACAAAAAGTACTGTAAAAAAAAACTTGTAGACACCAAGTGTAAAAAATAGGGTTGTTCTGGGATTAAATCATAATGACAACAGAAACTACCCAAATGATCCTGATCGAAACTTTACATACCCCGGTGATGTTGGCCTGATAACATGCACACAAGTTGACACAAAAGGGTTTGAATGGCTATTAAAGGAAATCATCCTCACCTGTGATCTGTTTGTAATTAGTGTGTGTGTGTATAAAAGGTCAATGAGTTTTTGGACTCCCGACAGACTTGCATCTTTCTTCCAGTGCTGCACTGACATTTCTGGATTCTGAGTCATGGGGAAAGCAAAAGAATTGTCAAAGGATCTGCAGGAAAAGGTAGTTGAACTGTATAAAACAGCAAAAGGATATAAAAAGATATCCAAGGAATTGAGAATGCCAATCAGCAGTGTTCAAAATCGAATCAAGAAGTGGAAAATGAGGGGTTCTGTTGAAACCAAACCACGGTCAGATAGACCAACAAAGATTTCAGCCACAACTGCCAGGAAAATTGTTTGGGATGCAAAGAGAAACCCAAAAATAACTTCAGGTGAAATACAGGACTCTCTGAAAACATGTGGCGTGGCTGTTTCAAGATGCACAATAAGGAGGCACTTGAAGAAAGATAGGCTGCATGGTCAAGTCACCAGAAGAAAGCCATTACTACGCAAATGCCACAAAGTATCCCCCTTACAATATGCCAAACAGCACAGAGACAAGCCTCAAACCTTCTGGCACAAAGTTTTTGAGCTTTTTGGCCACAACCATAAATCCTACATTTATAGAGGAGTCAACAAGGCCTGTGAAACACGGAGGTGGATCGCTGATGTTTTTTGGATGTGTGAGCTACAAAGGCACAGGAAATTTGGTCAAAATTGATGGCAAGATGAATGCAGTATGTTAGCAAAAATACTGGAGGAACATTTGCATTCATCAGCCAGGAAGCTGCGCATGGGACGTACTTGGACATTCCAACATGACAATGATCCAAAACACAAGGCCAAGTAGACCTGTCATTGGCTACAGCAGAATAAAGTGAAGGTTCGGGAGTGGCCATCTCAGTCTCCTGACCTCAATATCAATGAGTCACTCTGGGGAGATCTCAAATGTGTAGTTCATGCCCAAGAATTTCCAGGAACTGGAGGCTTTTTGCCAAGAGGAATGGGCAACTTTACCATCTGAGAAGATAAAGAGCCTCATCCACAAATACCACAAAAGACTTCAAGCTGTCTTTGATGTTAAAGGGGGCAATACGCGATATTAAGAACTGGGGAATGTAAACTTTTGATCAGGGTCATTTGGGTAGTTTCTGTTGTCATTATGATTTAAAAAGAGTAAACACAGTTGATTGATAATAAATGGCTTCAGCCAAACACAAACCATGAGTGAAAGAAAAGTTTTTGTGTTATCATTCATATTCTCTGAAAAATGGCCAAGAAATCAAATTCTGCCAGGGTATGTAAACTTATGAGCACAACTGTACATATCAAAAAAAAAAAAAAAAAAAAAAATTTTTCATCAATTTAGGCCAATATATATTTTTCTACATATTTATAAAAAAAAAAAAAAATCACAATAAGCATAAATTGACTGGTTTGCGCAAAAGTTATAGCGTCTACAAACTATGGAATAGATTTATGAACTTTTTTATTTATTTTTTTTATTGTTTTTAATGGTAATGGCGGCGATCAGCATTTTAGCGGGACTGTGACATTGCGGCAAACAAATCTGACCCAAAGTGACACACTTGGCGGAACAGTGACACCAATATAGTGATATATACAAGTACCTGAAATAAATAAATAAATGCTAAACTTAAGCTGGCCATACATTATACAATTTTCTTACTCAAATACCTTTAGATTTACCTTCAACTATGTAGAGCAAGGGCCTGCCAGATTGCATACAAACTTAAAGTGTGTAGATTTGACCTCATATTTTATGGTTTTGGTAAATCCAAAAGGAAAATTGCACAAGAAAATTGTATAATGTATGGCGAACCTAACTAAAAAATATTTGCTATTTGCCAATGGGACAAAGTATGTTGAACTGTGAATATGTATAAAAGTGTGTATACTCAAGCGCTGCATAAATTGACGGTGCTAAAAAAGTACCTATAAGGCCTCTTGCACACTGCAGCTTAAAAATGCTCAGAAGAGCTTATTTTTTTACTGAGCTAAAATACAGCCCATTAATTGTAATGTGCCTATGCACACAAGTGCATAAACAAGCAATGTGTATTCTTTAGTAAAAAAAAAAAAAAAAAAAAAATTAGAACATTTGCATTTTTAGTCAGTAATTTAGGCCTCATTCGCGCAAAATATGCACAAATATGCGCATTTGTGTGTGAATGTCCATAACATATTGCGAACGTGAGAATAAACTTGCGTGCATCTGTGCACAAATACGTTCATATGCGTGGACGCATATGTGCGAGAATACGCGCAAAAAAAAAAAAAGGCTGAAAAAGTAGATGCTTAAACAGGAGTATCGTGTGCAAGAGGCCTAATAAATAAAATAAATATACATGTACATATATGTTTGCAAAATCTAGAAATGTCACGTGATAAATCCATGCAGGTTGTAACACAGTTTTGAACTTCTCACGGTCCGGCTTCACGTAAAGCATGTATGATAATGAAACTGAAGCCAATATTCTCAATCTTAAATACTGATTGCAACTGGCAACATTCTACGGGCCCTTTCACACTGATGCGCTTAAAACAAACAAAAAAAATAAGTAAAAATGCACTTTTGGTGCGTTTTCTGGTGGCCATACACCTGTGAAACATGGATATGTGACTCAAGAGACGCACCAAAAACGCAACCCCGGTGCCTTTTTGAGGCATTTTCTACTGATTTCACTGGGAGATGGGGTTTTTTGGTGCGCTTTGTAAACAGAGCATTAAATATAAAGCATGCAGGACTTTTAAAAATGGATTCACCCGCAGCGCACTGTTTTTGAAGGATTCCACAGGATTTAAAGAGAAATGTTTTATTGCATTTTCTTGTGCTTTTAGCAATGTAAAAGCACAGCAAAGGTACATCAGTGTGAAAGGGCCCTACTTTGTATTTTTTTAAAAATACGCTCTCACAGAGAAACATGAAGGAATCAAAGATATGGCATTTGTAGAATATTTTCAATATACTGGAAATTAATGATCTTGGTGTCTCCCCCACCCTATTCTCCATCTCCACAGTATGACCTGCAAAAACACAAAAATGACTGATACATTTCACAAAAATTGGAATAAATCCAAGTCAGCATTTAAGCCTTTGGGCTGTACAATGTCCAGTTCAGCTATCCATTTAGGTCCCTTGCCCTTAAGCTTTTTTTCACTTGGTTTTCACCTGGTGATCTGGCCAGTAACACCACCTACTGCATTAGAGTCCCTTGCTCTGGATGAAGAAACACAGGGGGCATGGCAAACAGCAGCATTGTCAGTCCGAGGGAGGGGAGTGTTAGGCCCCTTTCACACAGGGCAGACACCACCAAGAGGATGCGCTTGCTCAGCAAAAGATTTGTCCGCTAATCACCCCTAAGCAGGCAGATGACAGGTCCATGTCTGATCTGCATCAGCTGATGCAGAGCGGACATGGCCTGCTCTTCTCTAGGGGGCAGTCAGGTGGAAACGGACTGCCTGTCCATTTCCATCCAACCCACCGGATGTATGGGGAACGTGATCCGATCGGGTACGCCTAAAAAAAACTGAAAGATGGCCCAGATCGGTCCCATCAGTGTGAAAGTGGCCTTAAAGCAGTTGTATACCCCTGTAGGTGATTTTTACCTACAGGTAAGCCTATAATAAGGCTTAACTGTAGATAAAATGAATATCTCCTAAACCGTATTCACCTTGCATGCAGCTGCTGACGTCAGCAGTGCATGCGCGCTGAAGGTCCGGCGGATGCAGCCGAACCTTGCCGGAACGTAGGACTCCCACACACATGTGCGGGAGTGGCGTCATTGCGGCTTCAGCTAATCACAGCGCTGGAGCCACAAACCCAGAAGAAACCGCAGAGGGAACACGTCAGCTCCCTCAGTAGTTACCGGGAGATGGTGTGGG
Organism: Glandirana rugosa; assembly: GCA_018402905.1. Taxonomy (NCBI): domain Eukaryota; kingdom Metazoa; phylum Chordata; class Amphibia; order Anura; family Ranidae; genus Glandirana; species Glandirana rugosa. The sequence continues at coordinate 912,972 of BLSH010490272.1, forward strand.
ATCTTTGATCTAAGATAAGTATTTCATAATGAGCTAGTATGCGGCTTTCACATTGGGGTGGATGGGGAGGAGTTTTTGAGCCGCTTTACAGGTTCTATTTTTAGCTAAATAGCGCCTGTAAAGCGACTCAGTGTGAAAGGGGTCTTAAGAATGAGATTGTTAGCTTCAGTTTCATACAAGCTTTACCTGCGGGACAACAGTAAGAGCTCCGAAACGGTTGTACATACAGCAGGGTTTTATCACATGTGAAAAGTTTTTGGATTTTGCAAACAATGAAATCAATCACTCGAGGTTCTGCAGAATTACTACAGTGGACTGTTTTCTGGGAGCAGAGGATGTACAGCTCCTTAACTGCATGCACTCATCAGCACTGGATTGGAGGTGAGCGCTCCCTGCGCAAAATACTACTGTACCTATGTTAGATGAAGGGCTGCGCTATTTCAGATGATATCAGGTCCTGGATTCAAAGGAATAAAAGCCCAGACGGGTTTCAAGTCCAATATTACATTAAATTATGGATGAATATGATCAAAATACAAAGCTTAGTCCATAGCAATCAGTCTGATAGTTCCACTCAACATAGTGACTCCTAAACAAGCGTCTTGCCGCAATTAAATCACCCAACGTCCTTGGGAGGGCGTGCTGACGTCACCGCTTTGTACTGTGTACCCGAGGGACACGATTGCCGGCTTTTATACTTGCAATCTGCTTAAACAATGTGAGTAACATTTTTATTCTTTATTAAAGCGTCCATACAGTATTATGCTATGTGAGTTTTTATTTCATGTGACAACACTGCCTAATGAGGGATCGCATTGGCCACCAGTGATTGTGAGGATTCTGTGAGAAAGGTCTTGTGGGGATTATTCCTGCACCCCTGGCTGGGGTTGAGCCACATGCGGTTTAGCTTTGCGTATCTGGTAAGCATCTTTTATGTCGGTGGTGGACCACACTGCATGCCTATCCAGCACGTTGGGTGATTTATTCGCGGCAAGGCGCTTGTTTAGGAGTCACTATGTTGAGTGGAACCATCAGACTGATTGCTATGGACTAAGCTTTGTATTTTGATCATATTCATCCATAATTTAATATAATATTGGACTTGAAACCCTTCTGGGCTTTTATTCCTTTGAATCCAGGACCTGATATCATCTGAAATAGCGCAGCCCTTCATCTAACATAGTTTGCATGGTATACTGATTGTGTAGGATCTGAATTTATTCTCTCTTGAGAAGAGGAGATTAAGGGGGGATATGATCAACATGTACAAGTATATAAGTGGTCCATATAGTGAACTTGGTGTGGAGTTATTTACTTTAAGGTCATCACAAAGGACAAGGGGGCACTCTTTACGTCTAGAGGAAAAAAGATTTCATCTACAAATACGGAAAGGTTTCTTCACAGTTAGAGCTGTGAAAATGTGGAATAGACTCCCTCCAGAGGTGGTTTTGGCCAGCACGGTTGATTGCTTTAAAAAGGGCCTGGATTCTTTCCTTAATGTAAATAATATAACTGGGCACTAACATTTTTAGGTAAAGTTGATCCAAGTGAATCTGATTGCCTCTCGGGGAATCAGGAAGGAATTTTTTCCCCCGTTATAGCAAATTGGATCATGCTTTGCTGGGGTTTTTTGCCTTCCTCTGGATCAACTGTGGGTGAAGGATTGTATATGGAATTATTTGGTTGTGTATATATATATATATGTAAATGTTTTTTGTTTTCTTTTTTGGTTGAACTGGATGGACTTGTGTCTTTTTTCAACCTGACTGTGTATATAGACTGCTGCTTCCTTATAGGAATTTAGCACTGTATTTTTTTGACTATTGTACCTATACACACCCAAATATATATTTTTTTACTCAATCCGTAGGGATCCACTTACGTTTACTAAACCAAAATAGTGCTCATTCACTGGAAACTGTTCCGGACCAATCTCTTTCTCTAAAGCCGAGGCATTGGCGCCCTAGGAAAAAAAAGAAAATATTTATCATTATAGAAGCTGGACACTGCTTGTATGCACACAATGCAGGTAAAGAAATGTATTATTTTTATATAATATATTATAAAATATATAATAGGTTGAAGAAATGCGTTTTAACCTTCCCTTATTGAGTCTAAATTAAAAATCCTAATGGCTGGCAGGATTCTGCTAAAGAACAGCTCAAGATCAAAGCGCTGCGCAAACTGTTGGCGCTATATAAATCCTGTATAATAATAATAATAATAAAGATCCCCAGATATTCACTGAATAACCCATATCAAACCACACCACTCATTTGTTTCTGTAGACGCAGTTTTGGGATAACACACTTGAGAAGCATGTACCCCAGACTAATCACTCGTTTACTCCTGCGCACAGGGAGAGGCCGATTGCAGCACAAGTGTGAAGGCATCATTTGATGGGTGTACTGCTGTGACAGGAATGTGCTCAAGGGTTGAAAAAAGCTCTTGCATTAAAATTTGAAGAACTATTCTCTGGCTTGAGATAAATGATTTCAGCACAGAAACAGGATGTGGTTACAAATCAGAATGCTGGTCAGAGATTCTTTTTCAACTCTGGTTGATGTGTGCTGCTGAGCTGTCTAGACATAACCCACACTCGCAGAGGCCCAAACCTTCACCAAAGAATCCAGCACTTCATGCTGGGCCACGGTAGAAACATTGAGGTTGTTCAAGGAATCGGTTTGTAGAACCACATAATAACACCATGTTATGGTTATCAATGATGTCTGGCCTATTCAAGCATCTGTGTTTTCTTAACTGGGATGCCATTTCCAAGGGCCCAGGCTGTAGCTGTGCACACAGGGGGTTAGTGCATCTCACACTGCAAACCCCATCACTGTAAACACAATTTACCTCTACGGTAACTGCACATTCTTGTACAAACTACAATATGTGTGATTCTTGGATGTTGTTTGTTAGATTCTATGTTGGGGCTAATAGGCACTAAAGCACTTCTACAGCGACACCGATTGATATACCAAGCAGAATGGCCAGTGTGTATACGGGCATGAACCAGCCAATGCAGTCACTGATAATCTCCAATGAAAGATTAACTGATGATTGAACCTCCAGCCTAACATTGATGTGAATGGGTGACAAGATATGTGTATACCAATACTATACATTATTGTTCAACAGTCCATACAAGGGTCGAATTGCAGCCAGTTCAGCAGGGACCGGCCGAATTTCAATCTATGTATGGGCAAGGCTGGTTGTACTGAAGTTGATCTGCTTCTGCACAACCAGCCTGTCGATTTCCCCCCCCACTCAATTGGCACCGCCAGATATAGCCGGCAGTGCTGATCGGTATATTCTGACGGCGGTAAAGTCTCCCCACTATCAACAAAAGCTCAGTGAGGAGGATTCCCCCATCCACAGCAAGTGTGTGGATGGGAGAACCGAGTCATTTATTTTGTTGTTCAACCTGCTAAAGGCCCTTTCACACCAAGCTGATGCAAGCATTAACTCATTGATTGTAAGCTCCACAAGCAGGGCCCTCCTATTCCTTTTGTATTGAACTGTATTGTAATTGTACTGTGTCCCTTCTTTAGTGTAAAGCGCTGCACAAACTGTTGGCGCTATATAAATCCTGTATAATAATAAGCCGCGGTCTCAGGTCCTCATTGGATAAATTGATAGCAGCATGAGCCATTGGCTCCCGCTGCTGTCAATCAAATGCAGCGACACGGGAGCCGGGGGCGGGTTCGAGTCCTGCTGCCTGTGTCAATGGACGCAGCAGCAGGACTCGTGAGCGCGCCCGCGCGGGTAACTTCAGGGAAAGCGCCTCTCCGTGGGGGCACCCGATGACGTGGAGGAGTCAGGAGCACCACCCGGGAATCCCAGAAAAGGAGGATCAGGGCTGCTTTATGCAAAACCCTTGCACAGAGCAGGCAAGTAGAACGTTTGTTATTAAAAAAAAAAAACCACAAACCTGTACAATCACTTTAATGGCAAAACAATACATACATACATACAGTACAGTAGTGTGAATGGGCTGTAAAGATGATCAAAAAGAGCGATTCTCTCCCTAAGAATATGGCTATACAGTTATCGATTTGCATAACCTTGTGCAGCTCATTAGCCACTGGGGTCTAGCACGGTCCTCTCTGACTCAGCTGACAAGGCCCAATGCACACAAGGTATTTGATTAAAAAAAGCATCTAAAGCCACATAATGCACACTTGTATAGGTGCATCAAGTGTTTGAGCACTAATGATTTATTTATTCTGACCATTGGAATGCAAGAACACTCAAATGTGTGCAGAATTTAGACACATTAAGATTTTTTTTCTGCTCAAAAGCTCCTCTCCTTAACACTCTTGTGATTTTTTTTTCCAGCCTGTAAACGCTCTTCTAAAATGTCTACATGTGCATGGACACACAGGCTAACACAGGCTGTAAAAAAAATGCCAAAAACCTGTACAAGAGGCGTTTAAGCCCGGTGTGCATGAGCCCAAAAAATAGCTGCTAGCTTCACACTTTTGGCACCTCCTTCTTTGATATCTATTTTTTATGTTTTAAGCTCCTAGATCTGAGTGATTGTGATCGTTGCTCTTCACGATCCTTTCTACTCCTTGAGTATGAAGATCTTTCAATGTACTAGTGATGTGACCTGCAATTAAGGTTTGCTAAGCATTAGTGAGCACCAACATCCAACAGGAAGCGAAGGGGAGGACCGGTCAGTGTCCTGGGACTTTGAGCATCGCCACGATTACTTAACCAGTTGCTGTCAGGGGCAATTTTTTTAATTTTTCACATGTTAAAAATCAACCCTTTTTTTTTTTTTGCTAGAAAATTACTTGGAACCCGCAAACATAATACAATTTTTGAAAGCCGCAGCCGTGAAGAATAAAGTAGTTGTAGTAACAATTTTGTGCCACTATTTGTGAAACACATTTTCAGGGGAAAAAATTACATTAAAATAAATTTTACTGCACAGAAATACACCACCCATTTTTTAGTAAAATGTAAGCGGTTGTAAACGAACAAAAGGTCTGTTTTTGCATGAAAGAATGGCTCTGGGACTCAAGTGGTTAAGGACTCTAGCTAACAAATACAAAAAATGGATGCAAAAAGAGGATGAAAAACTGATGTAGACTTCATACATTTTTTTTCTTTAACCTCTTCAGACCCGCGCCATAGCCGATTGACGGCTAAAGCATGGATCTAATTTACCGGGAGGCTGTCAATAGACGTCCTCCCCTTTGGCTCATGCTGGGCGAGCTCTCGCCGCGTGAGCATGCCCGCTGGCCGGGCGGACCCGATGTCAGCCCGAGACCCGCGATCTGCTCACAGAGAGCCAGAACGGGGGAACCTCCAAAGTTTCCCGCTCTGTGAGGGGGGCATTACAGATCTACTGATCCCTGTGATCGGGATCAGTTAGATCTGTTATGTCCCGGTCAGCCCCGCCCCCACACAGTTAGAACACACCCAGGGAACACTTTTAACCCCTTCACTGCCCCCTTAGTGTTAACTCCTTCCCTGCCAATGACATTTATACAGTAATCAGTGGCTATTTTTAGATCTGATCGCTGTATAAATGTCATTGGTCCCTAAAAAGTGTCAAAAACATCCGACATGTCCGCTGCAATATTGCAGTCCCGATAAAAATCGCAGATCGCCGCCATTACCAGTAAAAAAAAATAAATAAATAACGCAATAAACCAATGTCCATAGTTTGTAGGCGCTATAACTTCTGCGCAACCCAATCAATATACGCAGTTTGCGATTTTTTTTTACCAAAAATATGTAGAAGAATATATATCCTCTAAACTGATGAATAAATTTGTTTATTTATTTTTGGATATTTACTATAGCAAAAAGTAAAAAATATTGTTCTTTTTTCAAAATCGTTGCGCTTTGTTTGTTTATACCGCAAAAAATAAAAACCGCAGAGGTGATCAAATACCACCAAAAGAAAGCTCTATTTGTAGGAAAAAAAGGACGCCAATTTTGTTTGGGTACAACGTCGCTCGGCCGCGCAATTGTCATTCAAAGAGTGACAGCGCTGAAAACTGAAAATTGGTCCGGGCAGGAGGGGGGTTTAAGTGCCCAGTAAGCAAGTGGTTAAAAAAAGTGACTGAACTGATGAAATGAACGGTCTGCATGTGTGACAGGGACCTAAAACCGGAAGTGGCAAAAATCATCATTCCTTCCAGCTTGATTAGTCACAGAGGAGATCGGTAAATGGATGTTCCCCCATCTCCTCTGTGTAAAGCCGTTCTGGTCATTGACCATATAACCACCCTAAGTCCAGCGACATATGGGTACGTTGCTGGTCCAAAAGTTGATATTACACACATGAATGTATTTTATTATTTTATTATCTATTTGGGAATGTATTGAGTTTGGGCACAATTTGATTCTCATGCACTTTTGCTGATACACATTTAAAAAGGGGAAGCGCACCAGGTTTTATGCTTATATACTTTGCTATGTCTTGTATTCAGACAGAGTGCTGCTTAAATGGAGGTCAGCTATTGGTTTAAACATGACCGATAATGATTCCAAAACCAGGCTTATGAAACAATAGCATTAGCTTTGTCTTTGGAATACATATTTAAAATTGAAATCCAGGCAAACAACTAAACAGAGCTGAAATACATTTATGAAAGCCATTTTAACTGCAAAGTTGCATTTTTGTCCTCCAGTTCTGAAATATACCCAGCTCCGCCCCAGAACACTTGCTTAGCGGGGGAGGACCTCATATTTCTCTATCGAAGTTCCATTTTCACTTACAGGTCCCCCTTCTCACCCACACCCCTATGACTGGACAGTGAATGAAGAAGCAGCACACGACAAAGTTCATCTTCTCTATCACATTCTCTTTTTTAGCAGCATTCTTCTTACAATGCAGCATACCGAAATGTCTCCATGTGCTGATGCTGCTGGACCCTCCTTTTTCAGTTCTGAGCTACAGACCTAAGTTAGCCAAAGATGGATCGAAATTTGGCCAGTTTAGCAGGAACCGACTGAATTTCGATCTGTGTGTAGCCCTCTCTCTGTTCAACCGAAGCTGGTCATTAGACCTACTTTTGTTGAACAGTCCTGCTGGAAAACCAGCATTTGATCAGCACATGCAGCCAATGGCCTGCAGCTCTGATCAGTGTATTCTGACAGTGAGGGAAGATTCCCCATTCACCTTGAGGCTGGGTTCACACTGTTGCAAACTGGATGTGGGTCTCTCCGCATCAAATTCATATGACAGGAGACGGACCGACTCTCAATGGATCCAGTACACATCTCCAGGCAGTCGCGGAGCGCACTGCAGAAGGGTGCTGTGCATCTTTGGCTCCATTTTAGGTCTCAATTCAGCCAAAAACTCTGACCTAACTCTGACCGGAAATAGTGAATGGTGACGCACCGGACCCCCTGCTGTGCCCCATGGCCGCACATAGTGTGAACCCAGCTTGAATGTGTGGATGGGGACATTGGTTTCACTTTGGTGTTTTCATTTTTTTTTCCACCATGTATGGCCTGCTTCATACAGTTTAGTTAAATTCAGGTACTTGCATTTAAAAAAAAAAAAAACTTTCAAATCAGGGTGTCCAACCTGTGGCCCACGGGCCGCAAGTGGCCCAAGACTGCTTTGAACACAAAATCATCAACTACCTTAAAGCGGAGTTCCACCCTATTAAGAGTCAGCAGCTACAAAAAGTATAGTTGATGACTTTCAGCCCCGGTTCACAGCGCGCTCTGCGAGATCGCATATGATTCGCTCTGCAGTGCAAATCATATGCCATGGCTGATATCGCATCAGATTGTATGGCTGATATCGCATCACATTCGGACCAAACTCGCACAGAACCCCTTTTTTGGTCTGAGTTTGCAGTTTGCACTGCGATATGTGAGCTGAATGGGGGGGTGTTAATGTATTGACACCTCCATTCAGTTTGCATAGGGCAGTGTGAACTGCCGTGCGAGTCGGGTGCGATGTGGGAAACCGCAGTGGATTCACAGGGTTCCCGCATCGCACCTATGTGAACCGGGGCTCAATAATCAGACACTTACCTGTCCCAGGGTCAGGCGATGCAGCCACCTGGCACTTTGCCCTTCTCCCCCTCCTTCATGCAGCGCCAGCATCACAAGTGTGGGCGCCCGGCTTTGGCTTCAATGTCGGGAGCGCACTGTGCATGCGCGAGTCACGCGCTGAATGTTGGGTGTATCTTCTGGGACCTGTGATGTGTTCCAGAAGATCGCCGAGAGGAAGGGGGGAGAGGTGAACTTCCTCCCAGCTCCGCGGAGCCAGGAGAGGAAGAGGAACCTGGGACCCTGTGAAAACTCATGTGAGAATTGAGAACTGCTACTACATCCATTGAACCAGGTATTGATGCATTACTTTAATCAAAAACAGTGTCAAATATTGCACTAGTTTTATGTTGCTCTCTTACTTTGAATAAAAAAAAGATTACGGGGAAAAAAAAAAATGAAGTTTTACTACTATACATTATCTATATAAGTGATCGTTCGCTTTTGATCTGCCTGCCTTTCTGCTCATTGTTAGTGAATTTTATGTGTGGCCCAAAACCATTCCTCTTCTTCCAATGTGGCCCAGGAAAGTCAAAAGGTTGGACACCCCTGATTTAAATGATGTATTGATCATTAAAGAGTTCCATTAATTGGTTTCTTTTACATCTGCCTAGAGTTCAATTAAAGGCAAATAAAAAAAAAATAGCTTCTAGGATCCCAACAGTTTTAAACTACATATGTGGTTATGCTGATATAGCCAGTACTTAGTGGAGTGCCAACAAACACACTAAAATGAATCTAGCACTTTCTTTTTTAGCTACATGTAGTACAAGCTGGAATGGGATTTTTCCACAGTAATGCACTCTAGTTACCTCACTCCGAGTGAGAGAGAGAGAATTAATGCAGCAGAGTGAAAAAGTGCGTAATAAACTGATAAAATATTTTTTAGGTTCCTAACCTTTCATGACAAGGTAATGAGATCCCAGTGTAAATAAAGTAATTACTATCTGTCTGTTTACCAAGTCTCCCAGCTATAAGTCATAGCTCAAAAGACATTAGTAAAGATTTGTTATTAAGAGATACTTAAAGATCAAACTACTAACTGCTGCAACCCATTTATGGATGAGATCAAAAACAAACAAAAAAAAAAAAAAAGTATAAAAGTAAAAATGCACACACTTAAATTTTAAAAACAGTGATCTGTGAATGAATGAAGCTACACGTCCCATCTACCACCGCGGCAGACAGCTTGTAGTTCTCAATGAACGTCCAGGGCACTTATCTGCACCTTCGAAGTTCATTGAACTCTTCCTGCACCGTAAGGCCTCATGCACACGGGACATTTTTTGACTGTTTTTCAGCAGCTGTTTTTAGCTGCAGACATTTTTTTCTACAATCAAACCCTCCATCATGTTATCCTATGTTCATGCACACATAGGCTGTAATCAACTGTTTTTAGCAGAGACCTTTTTGAGCTGTAAAAAAACTCCAAAAACGGTGAGTTCTGAGACATTTTTCAGTTGTAAAACGTTCAAACGCTCAAAAACGCGGCTAAACGCCGATCCAACGTTTTTGGACGTTTTCAATCAATTGAGGAAAGAAAAAAAAAAAAAAAAAGAAAAAGCCCTGGCCCTTTAAAAACACGGAAAAAGGATCAAAAACACTGATAATATAACGCTAGCAGCTGAAAAAAATCACTGATAAGCTACTGACGTTTTTAGGACTTTTTTTAACGCCCTGTGTGCATGAAGCCTAATAACGGTCTGCCAGTATGGAGGTAGGAGCAGACAGCTGTAAGGAGCGTCTGCAGGATCCTGGCATTGCACCCACAATCTAGTGATAAAGGGTGCTTTACAGGCTTCATTTCATGGTAAAAGAAATATGAATGCACATTTTTTTTCCTGCAAAATCAAAGACAGATTTTTTTTTTTAATTATTATTAGCAAAAGGTGAACCTAACATTTAACCCGACACTTTTGACCCCCTTCAAAGGCAAATGCAAAAATTCCCTGTACTCGACTGGCTTGATCTCTCTTCTATACACAGCCCTAAATTCCCTTACGCAGGACTCTAAGCCACAATATATTCTTAACAGAGAACAAGATCTGGAGGAACATTTGTTGACATTGTTGATTGGCACAAGATTTGGTTGGCTGCAGCTACATGCTCCACCAATATTTTAGCCCAGGAGAATGCTCACAAAGTACTGTTCCAATGGTACATAACCCCGGAGCAGACAGACAAATTTTCACCATCGGCGCTGCCTTTTTGGTTCCTTGGGGTGTAGGGTTGTGGGGACAATGCAGCACATTTGGCGGCATTACCCCAAGGTTCAGTGGCTATGGAGAAGAGTATATAATTTGATCCAAACCATTCTCAACAAAAACTTAAAGAGTTACTCCATACACCCATCCCTGACTTAACAGATCTGAATGGACTCATATGAAGCTGTATCCTTTAATTTTCCAAGCCACACATCAAACTATCAATAGACTGAACTTTACGGAGGTAAAACAGCAGATCATAGGTACCATGGTTCACAAAAAACTCACTTCCATACTTAAAGCAGAGTTATACCCACATTTAGAACTTCCGCTGATCGTCTTCCCCCCCCCCCCCCCCCCC
>BLSH010490272.1:924274-935183 GCA_018402905.1 Glandirana rugosa
GAGAGGTATCGGTGACTTGGAACCCCATTACGTCGGTTTACACGACGTAACAGGGGTGTTGGGATGTGGGGTTCCTTGGTTTTTCCGTCGCGGCTACCACTTTTAAACAGACCGACGAGGCCCCAATACATGGTAACCTTGTCATGAAACACTCGCAAGAGGACCCAATTTTATAACCACCTCGTACATCGACGTCGGTTGGTTTAGAACACGGTTAGTTGTTACAGTTGTTTACAAGGAGGTCTAGAACAAGAGACAACCTGTACTCGACTGGCTTGATCTCTCTTCTATACACAGCCCTAAATTCCCTTACGCAGGACTCTAAGCCACAATATATTCTTAACAGAGAACAAGATCTGGAGGAACATTTGTTGACATTGTTGATTGGCACAAGATTTGGTTGGCTGCAGCTACATGCTCCACCAATATTTTAACCCAGGAGAACGCTCACAAAGTACTGTTCCAATGGTACATAACCCCGGAGCAGCCAGACAAATTTTCACCATCGGCGCTGCCTTTTTGGTTCCTTGGGGTGTAGGGTTGTGGGGACAATGCAGCACATTTGGCTGCATTACCCCAAGGTTCAGTGGCTATGGAGAGGAATATATAATTTGATCCAAACCATTACTCCATACACCCATCCCTGACCTAACAGATCTGAATGGACTCATATGAAGCTGTATCCTTTATTTTCCAAGCCACACATCAAACTATCAATAGACGGAACTTTACGGAGGTAAAACAGCAGATCATAGGTACCATGGTTCACAAAAAACTCACTTCCATACTTAAAGCAGAGTTATACCCACATTTAGAACTTCCGCTGATCGGATTCCCCCTCGGTGCCACATTTGGCACCTTTCGAGGGGGGGGGGCTATCCTGTCCCCACTTCCGTGAGCTCGGGCAGCGGGAATTATGTCTGCAGCCCGGCTCCCTCTTCCTGCACCAGGCCACTGACAGAGCGCACCACGCTTCGCACATGCGCAGTAGGGACACGAAAGGCTCCACGGCCGGGTTCCCTTACCAGCAATGGCCGCAGCTGCACCCAACCCGAAGATTGGTGGTGGTGCTGACATCGCTGGACACCAGGACAGGTGCATCTTCCATATATTTCCCTGAATGGGACAAACACCTTCAACCTTCTGTTTACTCAAAGGTTCTGGTTATGAGGTGAGTGGGTCTGTGGGTGTAGGGAATCAGTTGCTTGCCATAACGGGGGATGGGGGCGGTGCAGGGGCTGCTGCAACAGTAACATGTTACAATAGCTGAACTTCTCCTTTAAATCATTTATAACACAGTCTATGGTTAACAGCATGCAAATGGCACGTTGCTCTGAATTTTTAGGAGTGTGCATGAGTGCAAACAATACAAATGAAAATGTGTTTGCTTAAATCAGAGAAGTGTACAAGGAAACCAAAAATAAAGACCGGTAAACAGAAGTCCTAATCAAACAAACCTTCAAGCCATAGCCATCCCATTTTTCATTGTAAATCATCCCCTTCACTCCCTGCTTTAGAAATCTTGTCCGTTCTGGATTTATCTTGCTGGGCTCAGCATAAAACATGGGAAAAGTACAGCGTTTTTCTCCAAGCTGAACCTGAATGACAGCATTACTTGCACGGCCTACGATAGACATTCAACGGCCTAACAATTCAAAGATTTTTTTTGCGGTGGAATGGAGAAAACTGCTTTTTAGAGTGGACCTTTCACCCTCCTCGGCTGAGCCCCATCACCTGCCCTACATCTATCCATTTAACGCATGTGCTTCCATTGTGAAGCTTCTTATACAGAGATAGGTCCTGCAGTATACAGGGTGCCTTGTCACCAGCCTGCAGCTTACACATGCATTTGCAAATGTGTGTAGCCAAACCCCTGTTTTTAACATATACTGTTAGCCAGGTTATTTTGGTTGGTCGAAAGCTGGTCAGTAAGTTGAGCTTGGAAATTCTTTGGTTTTTGATTGACAATCACCTCTATTTAGCACACTGCAAACCAAGCTAACGCTGTGATCATTTAATCATCCTCCAACCATGCCTGCTGTCCACACAGCAATAACTGCATAATGTAGAATGATGCAAATAAACAAAATATACACTTTCATAAAAATGTCCTGATTAAATCCAATATAGTTGGCATGCTAAATGAATGCTTGAAGAACACCTATAGCACCATACAGCTTAAATATCAGGACTGAGGGTTATTCACCCAGTGCAAAAGAATTCTGTTTTGGGTAACTTTTTTTAAGGGTAAAATGCATGCTTGGGAAGTTATGTGTAACACTTACAGGTATCCATTATTTCCCACATAGATGTCAATGCCTCCATCTTTGATCAGATAACCATCTATGTCAGTGGTTCTCAACTCCGGTCCTCGGGACTCACCAACAGGCCAGATTTTAAGTATTACCTTAGGGAGATGCAGACTAGAATATTGCAATCACTGAGCAGCAAGTGATATCACCTGTGATGCATTTCAGTTATCCTGCAAACCTGGTCTGTTAGTGGGTCCTGAGGACAGGAGTTAAGAACCACTGATCTATGTGCAGCATGAATTTCCAGTACTGAGACACTGGCTCAGAGACGACACAATCATGCAAATCCTGGCGCCTGTACAGTTCTTTGCTGTGTTCACAAATGCCAGGCACAGATCAGCCCCCACTGCAGCTTTTTACCTATGCGACTTGCTACAAAATGTACAATGTCAAGTCTAATCACTGAGGGGAGAGGACGCTGCTTTTAAAGATAAGGTGGTACAGCTTTTGTTTCAAATAAATATGGTTTCTGTATATTGGGGCATGCAAGGAATGTGTTCATACAAGTGTGTAAACTTACTTAAAACGTCCACTATATACAGGGGGGAACACAGCTCAAACACTCCCCCTAAGAGCCGAATGGCGGCTATCACACATTACCTACCCCCCACCCTGGGGAGACAAGCGGCAGCGATACCCCACCGTGGGAGAAAACCGGCGGCGATAACCTGCCACCACTGTGAATGTGCCATGCCGCCTTACCTTATACAGGGGGAAGGAAGAGCCAGAGCCGCTACAGCAGGCAAACAGTGGGACATCCCCCTCCCGGCCCCACAGGAAAAGGAAGCGTGCCCAGTGATACGATTGGCCAGGGAGTCATAATAGGGGCTTCCTGATTGGCCTGGAGGAGGATCAGTGTGTTAATAGTGAATATTAATTCGCTATTGCCACACAACTAGGTGGGATCGAGGCGCAGAGAGCCCACCCTTTTTTGAAGCATATTAGAGCCTCTGGCTCTAATCACGTGCTTCAAAAACACCCCCTCATTGGAATCCATAGTCTGGCGCCCTGTATGAAGCGGCCGCCACTTATCATTAGCCTCATGCTGAAATCTACAGAGACTCACAGAAAACCCGGGATGGGCTGTCAATATCCTGCAACTAATTTTCATACTCTGATCCTTTCCAACTGTAAGACTTTGCTGTTTGAGCTGGACCCGAGCATCAAGCCCCCGTTCACATTGGCGTGATTTGACAGGTCATACCGCATGCTAAATCGCAGCCTATTGCCGGCAACGGCACTGTTTCAATCTGTATGATTTTGAGGTGCCACACAAAATTTCCAAAAGCAGTTCCTGAACTACTTTTGGCGACTTCGGGGGCAATTTCAATAGGCCCCTGTACATGAACCCACACGGGTGTTTTTCAAAATCGAACTTGCACTGAAATGTGAGTTAGAAATCGTTCAGCTGAACTTGCGCAATTTCAAACCCTCCTTCAGTGTGAACAAGAGCTACCGCTTGGTTCACTCTAGAGTAGGCCATGCAGCCTGCATTTGCTCGGGCACGGCAGCCCATTTATTTGCGTGAACTGCAGAAAAAAGGTGCATGCACCTTATTAAAAACATGGCCACAAGGAAACTGCATGGTCTTTTTTGACCATATAGTTTCCCTGTGGTTCTCGCACCTGCGATCGTGCTGCGGGCTGAGATGTGTGGGGCTGCCATTCAGAATGAACTACAGCCCTGCACATCTCGCAAGAGCAGCGAGATTCAGCTGCGAGTATCGATACGATTCCCGCACCCGCAACCAGAATACATAGTGGGGGGCTAGTGTGAACTGAGCCTAAAGTCTGGTACACACTACAGCTTTTCTACATGCAACCCCACGTTACATGTAAAAAACAAAACTGTCAGCTCCGGTCGGGAGCTGCTGTACTAACAATGCGAGGTTAGTCCAGTGATCACCCTCACTAAGCTGATGTGTTCTGACAGGGGGATGTCACCCTCCCAGAACACTCCGATCAGCGCTCGCTGCCATTGGCTGAGATTGCTGATTGGGAGTAGGTCGGCTATTGGTTTCCTGCATGCATGTCTGACAGAAGCTGGCTTGTAGGACAGGCTGACTTACACACAGGCAGCCGCTTCACCAGTTCAGGGATTAGAAATCCCCTGCGGCTTAATCTCCTAAACGTACCTCGTAGAGGTATGTATGGGAAGCATTCTAATTGGTTGGCGCCGTCACATGGGTGGCGTCGACCAATTAGGACCCACGTAACACGTCCTGTCAACGCAGGCGAAGAGGAGCGAAAGTCGGTAAATCGGCTATACGATCTGTCAGAATGGGTTACTGCCGGACTCCAGGTCAACGGGACCAGGTGGGATGGGGAGGGGGTCCAGTGTAAATTCACCTTACAGATTTTCTGTAAGATCCCCTTCACACTGGGTTATTTTTCAGGCACTGCGGTGCTCAAAATAGTGCCTTTACAGAACATGATCCCCCCCCCCCCAATTCTCCCCAGTGTGAAAGCCTGGGTGCATTCACATTGGGGCGATGTGCTAGCAGGACAAGAAAAGTCCTGCAAGCAGCATCTTTGGGGTGGTATGCTGAGCGGTGTATACACCTCCCCCTCCATTGTAATCAATGGACGGTGCTCCCGAAGCAGCCATACACCCCCTCGGAAGTACCTAGCGGCAACGCTTTTAACCCCTTGTTAACCCCTTCCCAGGGATTAAAAGCGCCCCACTCCTGACTGCATAGGGGTGCATAAGCGCCGCTATAATAGCGGTAAATGCCCCAGTTTGAAAGTGCCCTAAAGGTGAACTTACACTTTAATATCACTTTAAGAGAAACGGTTTCTCCTCCCCATAGGCAAAACAAACCATTAACCCTTGCAGTGCAGGTACAGACCCACTGCAAGAGATCGTTTTTTAGCTGCCTGGAGTTGGGCTTTAAGCATAGACTACCATGTACAGGATCTGATCAGCCAAAAAGTAATAACTACAGTCTAAATAAATAAATAAATGTGTTATCCTGAAAGAAAAGTGCTTGTATTTTATATATGCCAATTTTGTATTGTTATTTTAATGTGCAATGCGCCCTCAATTTGTAAAAAGAGATGAAAAATGCTATAGTGATAGATTAGTGAATGAACTCAGAACCAACCCTATTATCATAACATTTACAGAAATGAGCTTTAAGACATGCCTTGATGGTAAATACACCCACACTGTGAAAGGAGTCGAAGATAAATGGGTTGTTACAGTGCAATACACTTAGAAACATTATGGAGTTAGAAAAAAAAAATATGGAGGGTATTTACATGAAGAAACCTCTATTAAAGTGGCTTATAGCTGGACTCCAGGCAGACCACTAAATACACTGATAAATATAAAGGAATGGTTTTACCTGTCAGAGGATCTATGCCTCTATCAATAGAGTCATTAGATTGAGGGCAGGTTCACACTATAGCGGAGAGCGGAGTTTTTCTGTAGAAGAAAAAAGCAGCTCTCAGCGAGGGCACCAGAAAACAATGGCATCCTCTGTGCCCCGCCGTTCCCAGATTCACACTGCAAGGCATAGCGGTGCTGAAAATTACATGCGTTGAATTTTTGCACACCGCTCCTCAGCTGTCTGCATGTCCCTGCATTTCTATGCATGGCAATGAGCTTCAGTGGCGTTCTCTCTCTAACCTCAGTTTTCTAACTGGACAGTGAAAGGGCAGCAGCAGACAAAGTCACCTCTCTGCTCTCTCGTCCTATCAGCATCTTTATTATCACATTTGCTTGCAGCAGACTCCACTGGTTCCCAGTCCTGTTCCTCCCCCTCCATTTGGGCTCTGCTGTACAGGGGATTTAAAGGCCAAGTTCACCTTTTTTTAAAAAAATAAAACAGGCACTGCCTAGGTTGATACTTCCTCTGTAGTGCTGGTTCCTGTCCCATGTGCATGTTTGTATACGCATACTGTATTTATTTCAGGGAAGACTTGTTCCTTGATCTCCCCTGCATAACATGCATAACATTTTACAGAATTCCAAGACTCCCTAGATCAGTGGTTCTCAACTCCTGTCCTCGGGACCCACTAAAAGGCCAGGTTTGCAGGATAACTGAAATACATCACAGGTGATATAATTTACTGCTCAGAAAAATGCAGTATTTTCGTCTGCATCTTCCTAAGGTAATACTTAAAATCTGGCCTGTTGGTGGGTCCTGAGGACAGGAGTTGAGAACCACTGCTCTAGATGAATGGGAAAGCCTGGGAACTAATGTGGCCGGCACCGGAGAAAAGTGCAAGCACCTTCTTGGTACTGTAAAAGTGATTGAGGGACTCTACAGTCATCTGGATCAACTTTTACGTGAAAGCTGATTGCCTGCTTAAAGAGGAAGTAAACCCAGATTGGGTTTACTTCCTCTACATACCCCTGTAAATTAGAAGCATAATGGGCTACTATGCATTGCATAGTAGCCCATTATGTGCCATTTACCTGCAAACGAAGCCAGCGGCGTCCAGCGCTGTCCCCTGTGCTGGCGGCATCCATCTTCTGCCCCTCTCGCTTTCGGGGCCGCGACTTCGGCTCTGTGACTGGCCGGAGACGCAGGAGCCGCCAGTCACGGCAGTCTCAGTTGAGAAACGGCACGGAGGCCGTTTCTTCACTGCGCATGTGCCGAAATGACGTTGGCACATGCAGAACACTGCATATCTCCTGAACCATGCAGGTTTGGGAGATTTGCAGGGCACCTACAGGTAAGCCTTATTCTAGGGTTACCTGTAGGTTAAAGTGGTCGTCAACCACTTTAAAAAAATAATAAAGACAATGCTGCAGCAGTAGCCGTGAGCTGGTTTTAACCCCCTTAATATCAGGATGGATGAACCTTGGTAGACATGGGGTATATATATCAGCCTTTTTCAACAAAGAGGAACCCTTGAAAAAAAGGTTCTGGTCTTAGGGAACCCCTGCTAAAAATGATTATATCTACAACTTATAATAAATTAGGCCCCTTTCACACTGGCGAAGTCCGCCAGAAGATCTGCTAGCTCAGCAGGGGGATCTCTCCGCTGATCCCCACTGAGCAGGCGGATGACAAGTCTTGATACATAGCGGACACGGACATAGCCTGCGGTTCTCTACGGGGCTGTCAGATGGAAATGGGCCGTCTGTCCATTTCCATCCGACTCGCCATGCGGATGGGGAAAGGATCCCCATCCGTCTATTTTTAGCGGACAGGATCGGATGTTGATGGGACATGTGTCCATTGAAATCCCCATCCGTCTGTTTTTAGTGGATGGGATCAGATCGGATGGTGGTGGGACATGTGTCCACTGACATCCGCTGCTCCATACAGAGCAATGGATGGTCCGACCTGAAAAACTGACAAGCGGACCCGATTGGTCCGTCAGTATGAAAGGCGCCTTAACGTGATGGTCAGTGGGCAGAATGCTCCTTACACTTGTGGTTGGCATTGGGAAGAATTACCACCTTACAAGTAGCTAAGAAGATCAATGGTGTCAGTGGGAACTTATCTGAGAGGCAGAAATTACTCATTGCTCAAGGAACACCTAGCAACCTCTGGAGGAGCCCCGGACTGAGAAACCCTGATATACATATTCTAAACAAACAGTAAAAAGCTTTAAAAGGCCAAGTTCATCTTTGAAAGGATTAATTAGTAAATGCATATATTCTGCAGAAAAAAAAAAATGTGCATTTATTACATTTACCTACAAGAGCCTGCAAAGCATTGCACCCACGAATACGGGTGTAACATGGAACATATTTTAAAGGTGCACCTTTAAAACAAACCTTCAATGATCTTTGCCTGCAGGCACTGCAAAGTTTTTTTTAATTCATTCTCAAAGATCACCAGCAGACCCAAGTCCGGTCCAAGTTTCTGAGAAGCTTATAGCACTTGATATTTGTTTACATTAGAAGGCTGGAAGATAGCCATGTGCTTGCTACAAGAGGAAGTGGAGAGATGTGCTGCAATTTCAAAGCCTCTGCTGTGAATTAGAGGATATATTTCTCTACCATGTCTACAGCTACAAAGGTCAGCCAGGGCTCGTTTTTAAGACAGTTTACTGCATGTGATAATATTGTGTAATAAGACAAGCTAAGGGTACCTCAGCTTCACACCTATCAGCAGCGGTTTTCTTAAAGGGACAGTTTCATAAAAGTGAAACTCAAGCTTTATTTTTTTAATTGCATTTATATCCAAAAATATATATCATATGGAAGCTTAACCGTACTTAAAGTGGTATTAAACCCAAATACAAAAATGTAATTTATTGCAGCTAACCAGTCATTACAAGTGCTGAATGCATTAGTTTGCAGTTATTAGGCTTTTCCCCCGTATTTTCACCTGGTGTAACACACTCAAACTAACTAAAAAAAAAGTGCACGCACAATAGAGAACACAAAGAAGTGCACAGGGTGTACACATGGACCTCCTCCGAAGAGGAAGGACCCTTACCCTGATCCCCTGGGGTTCAAGGCTCCTGACAGGGACCGAGATACCCACTGGCCCACCTAGGCGAAACCAGGCAGATCCCGTTCTGTGGGAGGTCTGACAAAACAGACCAAGTACTAGATGAGGCTCCCCCTAAGGGAGACCCCATAAGAGAGGGCGAACCAGACCAGAAGGCCAAGTCCACTTCCTCCCAAGACTTTCAGGGAAAGCCCGAGGACCAACACCCTACTAATACACACATATAAAAGTGGGAAAAAGGGAAGTGGAGAAGTGCAGTAGTACCATAGTGCAATACAAAGGGAGGCCCTTCAGCCAGGAAATAAAAATTCTTCTGGTCCCAGCCAAAAGGCACGGCTCTAGAGGCAGGTGCGAAAAAAGTGACATGGTGCAGTGGCCTCGGTGCCCATAAACTCAAGTCGCACCCCTACACTGAGAAATATGGCACCCCTGGACTGCCACACCTTCCGCCAGACCAGTGCCTCTCAATCCCTACCAGGTGGCATCGGAATTTAGACAGCTTAGGGAGAGCTTTACCTACAACTGGGGACAAGCCCTGAGCACAGTGCCAGATTTAACCCAGGAGGAAAAAGGCTTCCCACCGCCATCACCATTCCTTACCAATTACATCATAAAGGGATACTAGCCGGCATCCCATCTCTCCATAGGGCACAAATATTCTCCCTTCTGAAAACTGATAAGAAGATACTACACTTGATCTTAGCCAAATGGCAGAGAAGCGATCTGCTAGGGCATCGAATAAATTACAGCCCAGATTCAGCTAACATTTTTGAGCAGTTACAGCAACAATTTCTTCCCTTTGGGATAAAGCTTATCTCCATCTATCTATATATAAAAGCTGACCATTTTAAGTGGTTCAGAGGGGAGCTTACTGCCATAATTTGCACATAAACACATGCTTATGCCAATAAATTCTTGCCAGTGCCAAGAAAAAAAAGGAATAATCTGGCCAGTAGAATGAGTTTTCACTTATATGCTTCTTAAAGCCAAGCACATAAACGCACACCATTGCATGACAAAGCATTTTTTACACTTGATCCAACGTAGACAGGAGTGTGCATGTAAAAGTGGTTGTACACCTCTGAAATTAAATATGAACAGAGCATATCCCTCTAAAGTGTGTACTTGCCTCAATCCAAAGTACCTACTGTGTTTTCTCTCCTGTCATTCCTCTGCTATCCGCATGAGTAATTTCTGACAGACTATACCTACACGACAAAATTTCAGGACATGTCCACCCCCCCTTTCAGCACACAGGTGGTGATTGACAGCCACAGCTGTGCATGATTCCCTATAAAACTATGGGGGGGGGGGGGGGGGGTCTATTCCCTCTGTTTAGGTCTCCAATTACATTCAGCTCTCCTCTCATGCAGTAAAGTGTGGGAGGCCAGATGCCTGCCCCCTGCCTGCTGAAGCTGAGAAATAGTCTTTGGCCTGTGTGTTTTTGAAGGCTGTAGAGAAAAAAGGGCAGTAGATACACAGGTACAACTCATGTAGGAGAATTTGTTTCATCCTGTGTATCGCCTAAGGCCAGTTCCTTCAGTGGAAATATGGAAGGGTTTACAACCACTTAAAAACAGGCTGAAGTGAGCAAATCTTAGTCGGGTTCTAACATTATGAGATCCATTCATACGACAGTAGGATTTGTTTTTTTTCTGAGGTACACCAAAATATTTTCTCTACATTGAACCAGACTATGACTACATAGGAAAAAAGGAACACAATTACTTCAAAGGAAAAGTCTACAGCCCAGGGAGTGCCGCTACAAAGAATTAACTGCTTTGAACTAATTAGGTGAAAGTCCCAAGCCACTAATTGGGCACTGCTAAGGCAACCGTCAATATAATTTCGTCTCAGGAGTGAATCCAGCTAACATGATTTGCCAGGTAAGTCAGAAGACTAAGGAGGGCAAACACATTCCCAGTACATAAACCCTTTCATTGATCATTTTATTCTCTGGGTAAGAGCAAAGTAAAAATGTTATATCAGAATGAACAACGGCAATCTAGCACACGCATAAGCAGATAGGTACAAAGGTACATCCCAACTTACAGAAGGGTACTCCTATCATACTCTATAGGCTCATGCACGTTGCAGCTCAAATGAGCGGCTCCTACAGGTTTTTGAGGGTTTTTAGCTTATTTTTTCTGCCTGGAAACTCCCTTCCATGTTAGCCAAT
>BLSH010490272.1:945555-956948 GCA_018402905.1 Glandirana rugosa
GTCGGGTAGTCTCATGGGTTCATGGAAAAATGGTTAGGTAGTCTAATGGGCTCATGGACAGAGGTCGGGTAGTTTCATGGGTTCATGGATAGACGTCGGGTAGTCTTATGGATAGATGTCGGGTACGGAGTATCTTATATGGAACCCACAAACGAAAGGTTTTACCCCAGTAAAACCCCCATTAAGGTGACAGGACCACGGGGCCCCGTAAGTTTTCACACTATCCATAGTTACTTTAAAATACACATTAAATACGAGGATCTTGCGGACTGCCACGAGGGACGTACAAACCGGAGACATACACCGGTTTTTTCACACCCTGGCCACATACAGAGGCCAAACATGCAGGGAGCACCGTCAGGCGTTCTAGGAGCATAAATTACACATAAAATTTCATTGATACCTATCACACTTTTGAATGCCCCGGGGCACCAGGACAGTGGAATTACCCCCAAAATGACCCCATTTTGGAAAGCAAACACCCAAGGTATATTCTATGAGGCATGGGCTGTAGATAGGTATTCTGATGGGCTGCAGATAGGTACTTGGGTACTTTGATGGGCTGGAGACAGGTACTCGGGTAATCTGATGGATTGGTAAAAAGGTACTTGGGTACTCTGATGGGCTGCAGATAGGTACTCGGTTACTCAGATGGGTTGGTGACAGGTACTCGGGTAATCTGAAATGCAGGTGACAGGTACTCGGGTACTCTGATGGGCAGGTGACAGGTACTCGGGTGGGCAGGTGACAGGTACTCGGGTACGCTGATGGGCAGGTGACAGGTACTCGGGTACTCTGATGGGCAGGTGACAGGTACTCGGGTACTCTGATGGACAGATGACAGGTACTCGGGTAGTTTGATGGACAGGTGACAGGTACTCGGGTAGTTTGATGGACAGGTGACAGGTACTCTGATGGACTTGACAGGTCCTCTTTATTGGGGGGGGGGGGTGATCAGTGTGCTTGGTGTACACAGTAGGCGGTAACGAGCTGTTACCGCAATCTCCCTGCCACACACGATCGGTGTGTGACAGGGAGAACCGCGGTAACGAGTTTGTTTACATCACGAGTTTGTTTACATCACATGACCGGCTGTGATTGACATAGCCAGTCACGTGGTAAAGAGCCAAATCTATTGGCTCTTTACAAAGATCGGAGCTGGGCTTTGTCCGAGGGACAAGCCTCAGCTTCGATCGCCGCGCGCCGCCGGGGGCGCGCACGAGCGGCGTGCACGAGAGGACCGTTAGTGACCGGCTGTGATTGGACACAGCCGGTCACGTGGTAAAGAGCCAATTTTATTGGCTCTTTACCCCGATCTGGGGGGGGACACAACCCCCCGGCAGACGAGGGATCCGTGATCGCCGCTCTGCGGGCCCCTGGGCGGACGTCATATTGCAGAGATTTTGTCTTTTTCATTTTATATACCCATGATTTTTCTTAGCTTTCTTTCACACAGGCGCCCGCCCGGAGACTCCGCTTTGCTCAGTGGGGGATCACTCCGTTGACCCCCGCTGAGTAGGCGGATGACAGGTCCATCTCTGCTCACTGTGCAGAGAGGGATCCGTCAAATCCCCGCTCTCCTCTATGGGAGATCAGAAGAAAACTGACCTCCTGTCTGCTTCCGTCTGAATTTGACAGAGGATCGGATAGCAGCGGGTGTCAGCAGGCACCGCTGACATCCTCTGCCCCATAGGAGTAAATGGAGGCTCCGATCAGGTCCACCTAAAAAACGGATAGTCCGCTCGGTGGACTCTGCTTTGCTCAGCAAGGGATCGATCCTCTGATCCCCACTGATGACAGGTCTGTCTCCGCTCACTGTGCAGAGACGGACCTGTCAGAGCCCCGCTCTCCTCTATGGGGAGAGCAGATGAAAACAGACCGCCTGTCGATCCCATCCACCTTCCGGCTGGATTTGGCAAACCGGATCGGATCGGATAGCAGTGGGTGTCAGCGGAGAGGTCACCACTGACATCCGCTGCCCCATAGAGGTGAATGGAGGGTCCGAACTGACTGGTGGATCTGACTGGAAAACCAATGTGAAAAGGGCCTTATGGTGTGAAACCAAATGGCTACTGGATGCATCAGCTATATTCTAATGCTAAGCATTTGTTATAAAGCAAGCTTTATGCAAGTTTGCTAAAAATAATATGGAGCAATGTTTTTCAACAAATTAAATCTGATTATTAAAAAAAAAAAAAAAAAAAAAAAGTCTAAATACCCCCCAATAAGGCCAGCTCACAGTCAAAAAAAAAAAACAACAGGAAAAAAAAAAAAAAAAAAAAAAACCTCCATATCAGAGGTTCTATTCATAGACAAGAGGAATTGACATCACTTATCCTTACAAAGCAGAAATGGGCTATAGATACAGAAGTGTTGATGGCTCTGAGTTACATACAAGCTGACAGCTTTGATGTTTATGATTCAACTCAAACTCATGGGATTAACAAGCAAAGGGTTTTGTTTCCTTTTTTAATCTTGACAGAGATTTAATCTTTCTGAGACCCAGACATGCCTATTAAGAGATTGAAAAGAAAAAAAGTAATGTTTGTTACAACAAAAAAAATAAAAAATATGCAAGACACTGATATATCTGATAGCAGTTTAATGATACCATGCCAGATGGATATGTCATCTTTACTTCTCTTTGTAGTTTAGAATACAATCTGCCATAATATCAATCTGCATAATACTGTTGCGGACAGTTCTGAGTCGAAGATTGTATATCGCCAGTTTTGGCATTAAAAGGGGTTGTAAAGTCTCAGAGTTTTTCACCTTAATGCATTTTATGCATTAAGGTGAGAAATCTTCTGTGCTGAAGCTGAACCCGATCGTTCAAGCAATGAGCACAAGCCCAGCAGCTCCAGTCGTTTTCTCAGGTCCTCACTGGATAGATTGATAGCAGCAAGAGCCATTGGCTCCCACTGAGGTCAATCGAATCCAGTAACACAGGAGCCTGGGGCAGGGCCAAGTTCTGCTGTCTGTCAATGGACGCAGCAGCAGGACTCACGAGAGCGCCCGCACTGGTGCTCCCATGGAAAGCGGCTCTCCATGGGGGCACTCACCGAAGAGGAGCCGCCAGGGCTAGTGCTTTAACTGGAAGAGTTTCCCTTTATGTTCTAGTGTATATGGCCAGCTTAAATACAAGTCAGAACGGAATTCAAATGTTCACATTATTAAACACATCTGCCCACAATATAGCCGAAAGACGGATACATCACAGGCTTACTTTGCTAGGATGTGTACATCGACATCCTCCCGTGATCACGCTGCCTGCCTGCCTGCCCGCACGTCCCCCACCACAAAAAATAATTTGTGCATTTACAATCACTTTAAGACCCCTTTTAAACTGAAGAGCCGCTAAAGCGTAACAACGTGACCTTAAAGAAAGATGGGGGAAAAAAAAAAAAAACTTGAGTTAGACTTAACTGTAACTCATTTTCTGGGAAGTCTTCCAGGACAGCCTCTGAGACCTTGGGCTTCTCCCCTCCGGACAGGAACACATCCCCAATCTTAAATAAAAACGCAGTCCTCCAGGCCAATACCTCAGTATCACCAAGGACCGCAGGAAGGCTCTGGAAGACAAACCACAATTGTTACAGCATGATAATACCATATCACAAAAACCAATTGGGTGGGAATCCCGGCTGTCCTGGAAGACTTCCCAGAAAATGAGTTACCGGTAAGTCCAACTCAAGTTTTCTCAAGTCGTCTTCCAGGACAGCCTCGGAGACTATTCTCAAGAACTTACCATTTAGGGTGGGACCACCGCCTGGAGGACTTTACGTCCAAACACCTGATCCTTGCTTGTAAGTAGATCTAGGCGATAATAGCTCGCAAAGGTAGAGTAACTGGACCAAGTTGCCGCCTTGCATATCTGGCCAGGCGAAGCACCAGCACTCTCTGCCCAGGATGCTGATACCGCACGGGTCGAGTGTATGTTGACAAATGGAGGCGGAGTCCCCTGCCGGTTGTAACATTCACTAATCACTGATTTTATCCACCTAGCTAGGGTGGATTTGGATGCTTTAAGTCCCCTGCGAGCACCCGCAAAAATAATAAACAAGGATTCTGACTTCCTAAATTCTTTGGAAACTTTAATGTAATTCAACAAGCTTCTTTTAACATCCAAGCTTCTGAACGATGACTCCTCATTAGCAGGGGAGGGGTAAAACGTGGGTAAAACAATATCCTGTGATCTATGAAAGGATGAAACAACCTTTGGGAGGAATGCAGGATCTGTCTTGAGAACTAGCCTACCCTCAAAAAAAGACAAAATGGAGAGGGCATGCAATTCACTTACCCTTCTTGCAGACGTGATTGATATAAAAAAAAACGGTCTTTAACGTTACCCATTTAGTGGAGGACTTCTCCAGGGGCTCAAAAGGGTCTAACATTAATGCTTTAAGAACCAAAGATAGGTCCCAGGCTGGACAGAATTTAACTACCTGTGGTCTAGCTCTGGACAAGGCCCTGAAAAAGTCTGAAACAAAATTATTCTGCTGTAGAGGGGTCTGCAAGAATACACTGAGGGCTGAGGCCTGTATCTTTAGGGTACTTACTGAGAGTCCCTTGACTAACCCCTCCTGGAAGAACTGCAATATAGCAGGGATATCTGGAGACGCTTGGTCCCTACTTGACAACCAAGAATTTAACTTTTTCTAAATCTTGAAATATATTGCCCTAGTGACTGGCTTGCGACAGCTCACTAGGGTTCTAATCACCTCTTCTGAGAACCCTTGGGAACTTAAGATCTGTTCCTCAGAAACCATGCTGACAGCTTTAACGCCTTTATATGGGGATGTGGCACTGGTCCCAGCATCACCAGATCTTCCCTCTCGGGAAGGAGCAAGGGTGGAACCGTTGAGAGGCTTCTTAGAACGGAGAACTACGACCTCTTCGGCCAGAAGGGAGCTACCAGGATGAGGCTGGTTCTTTCTGCCCTGAACTTCCGGAGAACTAGCAGAATTAACCTTGTTGGAGGAAAAGCATACCCCAGGCTGAATGTCCAGGGGATAGTCAAGGCATCTATGCCTATTGAACGGTCCTCTGGATCCAGAGAACAGAATTTTTCGGCTTTCCTGTTCTTTTAGGAGGTGAAAAGGTCCACTTCTGGCATCCCCCATCTCTGGGTGATGGCTGCAAAACCCCTCCTGGCTGAGAGCCCACTCTTTCTGATTTAGCCTCTAACTGCTGAGGAAATCTGCCAGTGAGTTCTGTGACCCTCTTAGGTGAATGGCTGATATTGAGCCTAACCTCTGTTCTGCCCATGCAAAAATCACATTTGCAATCTCCTGAAGCCGCTGACTTCTTGTGCCCCTCTGCTTGTTTATATAAGCCACCGTGGTTATATTGTCCGAGCGTATTTGCAAGTGAGCGCTTTCCAGTTCTGTCTGAAAAGCGCTCACTGCTCTCTGGACTGCTAACAGCTCCCTCTGATTGGAGGACCCTCTGGCTTCCATCAGGGACCAGGTCCCCTGCGCCAGGTTGTCCCCCAAATGCGCTACCCAGCCAAAGTGGCTGGCATCCCTAGTCAGAATCTTTGTCTGCATAGTGGCCCAATCCAGTCCCTTGCTCAGATTGCACTGAGATCGCCACCACCAGAGGGATCTTTTGATCCTTGAGGGAAGGAACACTTAGGTATCTAGTGTCTCCCTGCTCCCATTCCAAGACTTTAGGAGAAAGGCCTGCAACGGGCTTAAGGTGAAATCTTGCCCAGGGTACTGCGGGAAAGCAAGATGTCATTAGACCTACTACTTGCGAAATCTGCCTTAGAGAGACCAATAGACTGTTTTGCAGCCTTGCTGACAATTGGTCCATCTTCAAGATCTTTTCTTTTGGTAGAAAGGTCTTTTGTTCTACAGAACCAATCTCGTATCCCAGATATAACACCCTTTAGGCAGGAACTAGGCAAGATGTCTCTTGGTTGACTAGCCACCCCAAGGACCTGAGAAATGTCTGAACCTCCCTCAGCTCTGCAGATAACTGGTGGAACGATTTCGCTATCACCAAGAGATCGTCCAAGTATGGACTGATCGTTATTGCCTTCAATCTTAGTGGCACTAAGGCTTTCGCTAGGACCTTTGTAAAAATTCTTGGCGCTGAAGCCAGACCGAAAGGAAGAGCCCGGGCACTGAAAGTGACACACTCTTGCCCCCATCCTGACCGCAAATCTGAGATATCTTTGCGATGCTGGATGTATTGGCACATGGAGATATGCATCTCGAAGATCCAGCATGGTCATGTAGCAATCCTGGAACACTATGTTCCTTATGGAAAAGATGGACTCCATCCTGAAGTGCTTGTATCTTAAGGACTGGTTTAGGGGCCGCAGGTTCAGAATTAGACAGAACTTGCCTGAGGGATTTTTTACCACAAAGATATGCGAGTAAAATCCCTGACCCCGCTCGTCCCTGGGCACCTGAAGCAGCACTTTTTGATCTAAGAGATCTCCTACCAGGAGACTCAAAGCCTCTGCCTTCTCCTGATTTTTCGACGGTCTTGTTACCTGTAACCTTGTAGGGGGAATCGACTCGAACTCCAATTTGTAACCGTTCCAGGTCAAATGCAGAATGTACGCATTGGAGGAGACTGCTGCCCATTGTGGAAAGAATTTCCCCAGTCTTCCTCCCACTGGGAGACAGGAGTCATTGACTCTTTGCAGGCTCTTGAGGAGGCTTGAAGAGTATTTCTCCTCTACCTCTGCCCTTATGCCCCATCCAGTGGTTCTTTGGTGCACTTTCACGACCCTGTGTCACTTGCTGCCTTGGACCACGAAAGGGCCTCCGGTTAACTGACTTCCTTTTGGCTTCCGGAAAGGCCTTCTTTTTATCAGCCGTGCATTCCAGCACTTCCTCCAGACTTGCACCGAACAGATGGTCTCCCGAAAAGGGAATGCTGCAAAGGTGCAACTTGGATGCTGAGTCTCCTGTCCAGGTCTTCAGCCAGAGTGCTCGTCTGGCTGAGTTGACTAGGGAAGCTGATCTGGCAGCCAGATTCACTGATTCTGCCAAAGCATCCACTATATAACCTACTGCCTTGAATAGTAGCGGAAATTACTTTAAAATCTGTTGCATAGATGTTCCAGCCAGTGTCGCCAACCTACCAGATTGAAATTTACTGACACAACGCCAAAAATTTACTGCCACAGCCTCGTTTTTACTGGCATTTCCCAAAGTTACAAAATTACAGTTTTAAGTTCAAATTTCATTTTTCCGGCTACAAACAAGTACAATATGCAATTAGCAATATGATTTAAGGTAGATAGTAAGGCAAAAAACATATTTCTTATTTTATTTTTGATATAGTAAGCAAGTAGCTCAGGGACAGGACTTAGGAGGGCAAGAAATTAGAATGGGCAGCACACGACACAATGACACAACACATCCCCTCCTGAGTAATAGTGACAGTCTCTCTCCAAGCCAGGTGGTCTCTCCGGTCTAAACAGCACTGACACTCCCTCTCCCAGCCTGCCTTGCTCCCATACCGCAGACACGCACACAAGGCTCTGCTTGGCTCCCTTGCACCATGGCATCACATGACATGCTCAGGCACCGCCTCCGCCAGAGCCACCCAAACACACTGTAGCAGGCAGTTGGATTGTCTCGGCCGCCTCCAGGCTGAGTCTACCATCACAGCCATATTTTTTACTGGCAAAATTTTCCTTTTACTGGCATTCACTGGCAGGAGAAAATTGCTTGTTTTTTACTGGCTGCCAGTAAAAACACTGGCGGTTGGCAACACTGGTTCCAGCCGATAGGTGTGTCTGGAGTTGTGTAAGCCAACGGTCTACATTCCTGGCTACACATGTTGCTGCTAGATCTGGTTTAAGACATAAATAGGTAGATTCCCACACTCTGCGTAACAGGACCTCTCCTCTTTTGTCCATCGGGTTCTTTAGGGTTCCCATATCGTCAAATGCAAGATCTGACTTTTTGGAAACCTTAGAAAGGGGTGCGTCCAATTTAGGAACCTTATTCCATGGTTTGGACACATCCTCCTCAAAAGGAAATCATCTTTTCAGACCCCCTGAAAAAAACTGCTTCCTTTCTGGATCCTGCCATTCTAAATTGATTGCATCCTCCAGGGACTTGTGGACTGGAACCACTCTTGACTTTTTTGCCCGTGATCCCTCATACATCAGATCATGTTTGGACAATAGCACCTTTTCCTCTTCTATCTCAAGAGTGTCATAGAGATGGCTTTTAGCAAATTGTCTACATCCTCTAACGACAATTTGCATCTTGAGCCCCTTGAGGGTTCCACATCCCTTCTTTCCTGTTCAGAGCCAGAGTCCGCTTCTGAAGAGCCCTGGGATCTTAGATCCTCTTCAGGACTATCCTCCTCCCCCCTGGTGGGGATAGGCCTGACAGGGACTGCAGGGATCTGCATCCTTCAATTAAACCCCTAAAGGATTTGAAGGTTGAGGATAATTCATCCTTCACAGAACACACAAGTTTGTGACAAGCTGTAGTAGATTCGTCTCTTACTAAACTATCTACACAGCTGCAGCACAACGGTTTTTCCCATGCAGAACTTAACCTGGCCGCACACACCGCACATTTTCTCTTGGGAACTTCCGCCTCCACCTTATCCTGAGCTTTAACCTACGTAAAGTGAGGAGACACAGGTATGAGACATCAGGGCTGACCCAGTACATCCACACCTCTGTGTGGTACAACATACAATAAGAAAAAGTGCTACTGAAGCTGAGACTAGTCTATCTAGCCCATAGCTCAGAATAAACCTCCCATAGTAACAGCAATAAGGACCTGGTCCCCTGCTTACCTGAGAGGAGCTGGTGCCTGCAGCCATTGGTTCCTGAGTGCATGCTGGACCCTCCATGCCGCTTGTCCTTGTGTCTACTTGCAGCCTTGCTGTGTGACACTGACCCACCAGCAGCCCCACCACCGCCGTCTGCGCCGTTTAAATGAGGCTAGCCACGCACCTCATCGGCGCCTGTGGATGACGTCACTCGGCCAGCCCAGTTGCCTATGCAACTTCCGGTCACCAGTGTGGAACGCAAGGTCCTGCCCCTTCAGCGAGAAATGATGTGCCGGAACGCTTCCTCACCACGAGGCGCGCCTGAGCCGGCTCCCCAGACCCGACGGAAGGAGCAGCAGGACGTTTGCAATCGCAGTCCTGCCTCTCCCCGAGGCTTGAAGCCAGCTGAGTCACAGGCCCTCTCCCTTCCCTAGGGAGGTATCGTGCAGGAATAAGGTACTGTGCAATACAGGAAATCCCTCCGGTCAACCTCTGAGACTTGGGGCTCCTTAAGGCTTCTGATGTGCGACCTATCCTTCCAGAGGAAACACAAATACTGAGGTAAGGGCCTTTCCTGTCCGGAGGGGAGGAGCCCAAGGTCTCAGAGGCTGTCCTGGAAGACGACTTGAGAAAAAAACATTTTGCGGCGCTTTCAAATCCCTTTTAAGGTGCTTTGGAAATGCTGCCCATTCATTTTAATGGGCAGGTGCGTTTGAGTGCTTTTATAGCGCTCCAAACTCACCCCAAAGATGCTGCTTGCAGAACTATTCCTAGCGTCCTGCAAGTGCACCGCCCAGATGTGAAAGCACCCATTGAAATGAATGGGAGGCAGTTTTCAGTTGCTTTTCAGGAGCTATTTCTATCGCTAAAACGCCTAAAAACTGCCTCAGTGTAAAAGGGGTCTTAGTAAGGCTTCATGTACACAAGCAGCATTTTTTTTGCCAAAGCTCCTAAAAGCCTGCGTTTCAATGTATACATAATTGTGTTTTTTTACCAACGCACACATTCCTGCATAAAAGGCTTAATTGTAGTGCGGGTGCTGAAGCGACCAACGGTTGGAACCGCATAACATCAGAGCAAGTGTCACCGGCACACCGTGATCTTCAAACTAATCCAAAATTTAATAAAATTATCACATTGTTACAGCAAAGAGCGACGTTTCGGAGCCGCACAGGACCCCTTCATCAGGCATGTTACGTCACAAGCCTGATGAAGGGGTCCTGTGCGGCTCCAAAAAGTCGCTCTTTGCTGTAACAATGTGAAAATTTTATTAAATTTTGGATTCATTTGAAGATCCTGGTGTGCTGGTGACACTACTTGCTAAATGTATACATGGGCTTTTAGCAGAGTTTAGGAGCTGCTGCGGTTAGGCGAGGTTCAACCTCCCTTTCCTGAACGCAGAAGGATCGCATTCAGAACGTTATGACCAACGGCCACGGGAATACGCAAAGCATGTCAAAAACCTGTAGCGCGAATCTACGGCGTTTTCCATTTTCCCGCGGCCGCAGGAAATGTAGGCAGGGTACACATAAAGCCAAAGGGTTGCATTTGACTGTAAAAAGGTCATAAGCAGACATTCTCTCCTCCTAATAAAATACAATGTAACCAAAGCTGGCCATATACTAGTAGATTTTCAAACAAAAGAAAATACAAAATATTCTTCCAAAGATTCTCATCAGTACATTTGATAATTGTTGTTTGAAAGTAATTCAAAATTGAATTTGCTTTTAACATTCAATTTTGGAATGAATGTCATTTCTTGAACAAAAAAAAACATACACTGTTAGAAATGTGTTCATTTGAGGAAAATTTTCCATCCTACTCCTTCAAATTTTTTTCTTGTCACTGTGGCCAAAAATGAACACTGATTTGAGCCCACTATCAGAAAATCGGACAACATTGCTGAAACAAGCGTTTTCAAATTAAATTATTCTAGTATATGACCAGCTTAAAAGATGTATTCAAACATTCAAGTGTTCTGCTTTCCCAGCTCAGAGTCTGTCAGTCATTGAGGATCATCAGCTGTGTCCTACTTCAGTCATGTCTGTGATTGCTGATCCCTTTTACAGCCATCTATTGTCTAAGACAAGACAGCATGTCCCGCACAAGGTTTACCGAGGTTTCTTCTGAGCTATAAACTTGCAGAGCAATACAAAGCCATTGCATATGGATAAACAGATAAACAAGACATATAGAGAAGATTAGATTAAAGTAGAATTCCAGTTTTCACTTGGCGTGACCAAAAACAAACTATTTCCATTACACTACTATGCTGCCGCTGTGTGCGCTGTATCATAGCTACATGCAGTAAGCAGCACTCTGTTCTGTAGCAATACAGATGACTTCCTGTCTGCTGCAGGAGC
Organism: Glandirana rugosa; assembly: GCA_018402905.1. Classification (NCBI taxonomy): domain Eukaryota; kingdom Metazoa; phylum Chordata; class Amphibia; order Anura; family Ranidae; genus Glandirana; species Glandirana rugosa. The sequence goes on from BLSH010490272.1 coordinate 956,679, forward strand.
AAAATAGAGCTAGCAGGACTACTTTTTTACAAGGCTTTTTCTGATTGGTCTAAGTGGAGAGGCAGGTGGGATGGTGTCACGATTTTAAGGTGGCATGCAGGAATGTGTGAACAAGCCCTTAAAGTCTATGCAAATAGAATATATTCAAATATTTGTATGTAAAATTTGCTAGCAGTGTAAAAGGGTGTGCAGCTGGTTATTTGAAAACATAGATGGTTGTTAACCAGTGAAAAAAAAATAAGATCAGTTTAACCACTTATATTATTAAAG
>BLSH010490272.1:958516-977290 GCA_018402905.1 Glandirana rugosa
GATAAAAAGTGTTCTGCTTTCCCAGCTCAGAGTCTGTCAGTCATTGAGGATCATCAGCTGTGTCCTACTTCAGTCATGTCTGTGATTGCTGATCCCTTTTACAGCCATCTATTGTCTAAGACAAGACAGCATGTCCCGCACAAGGTTTACCGAGGTTTCTTCTGAGCTATAAACTTGCAGAGCAATACAAAGCCATTGCATATGGATAAACAGATAAACAAGACATATAGAGAAGATTAGATTAAAGTAGAATTCCAGTTTTCACTTGGCGTGACCAAAAACAAACTATTTCCATTACACTACTATGCTGCCGCTGTGTGCGCTGTATCATAGCTACATGCAGTAAGCAGCACTCTGTTCTGTAGCAATACAGATGACTTCCTGTCTGCTGCAGGAGCAAAATAGAGCTAGCAGGACTACTTTTTTACAAGGCTTTTTCTGATTGGTCTAAGTGGAGAGGCAGGTGGGATGGTGTCACGATTTTAAGGTGGCATGCAGGAATGTGTGAACAAGCCCTTAAAGTCTATGCAAATAGAATATATTCAAATATTTGTATGTAAAATTTGCTAGCAGTGTAAAAGGGTGTGCAGCTGGTTATTTGAAAACATAGATGGTTGTTAACCAGTGAAAAAAAAATAAGATCAGTTTAACCACTTATATTATTAAAGTTTTATTTAGGGGTGTGTATGTATGTATGTATGTATGTATGTGTATGTGTGTATATATATATATATATATATATTTATTTTTTTTTTTTTTTTTTTCTTTAATAGCAAACGTGTTATACTTACCTGCTCTGTGCAGTGGTATTGCCCAGAGTGGCCCAGATCCTCCTCTTCTGGGGTTCCTGGTGGCGATCTCCTACTCTTCTTTTTAGGACTACCATAGCCAGCCACTGGCTATGGGGAGAGCATAGTTTGCACGCTTCTGACCAGTGTGTCTATGGAGCCGCGCTCCATAGACTTATACAGTGGGACTTAGGCCTGTCCCCCCACTTCCTCTTCACTGCATCTGATTGACAGCAGCAAGAGCCAATGGCTGTATAAAGAGGAAGAGGTGAGAATAGATACAGCCGTGCACAGCGCTGATCACTTCTCCTTCACACAGGGAAGAGGGGAAAGCGAGAAACAAATAACTTTTTTTACCTTAATGCAAACGATGCATTAAGGTAAAAAACCTTTTTAGGTTTAGTAAAACTTAAAAGACTAAGCCTTTTTCTGACACGTGTTGCTGACAAATTAAAATAAGTCTTTTTTGCTAGAAAATTACTTAGAACCCCCAAACATATATATTGTTTTAGCAGAGACCTTTGGGGGGGAAAAAAACCTTCAATGAATTAAAAAAAAAAAACGAAACCGTAAAGTTAGCACAATTTTTTTGTAGAATGTGAAAGATGATGTTACACCAAAAATCATGAGAGAATTGGGATCTCTATTCCAAGTAAAAAAAAATGTGATTCTCATTTTATCTCCTCTATTGGTCAACAAACTCACCCATTCCAATGAAGGACCAACAGGGAGGCTTGAGAGGAGCAGCATCAAGTTTGACTCATTTATGAAAAGCATTTATACACATCAGCAGCTATTTCACCAATCTACCGATTGGTTTGGACATGCAATTTTCAGTGAAGGCAACCTCTTCTTACTTATTTCTCCATCAAGTTCAGTGTGTATTTTAATTAAGGTTCACTTTAAGGGTCCATGCCCACATGTCCACTATGGTATGTTGAGTAAAAGGCCCCAGAACAGAAAGATACAACAAACAAGCACCATTTTGTGCACCCACACAGTAGTGAGTTAGCATGCATTGTATTGTGCTGTAATTGCGTGTATGTAGGAGGTGCAATGCCTTAGTGCACTGGGATGCTATTTAAAATTACTGAATTATCACAATTTAATGCAATGGACATTTGTGAATAGGCCCCAAAATCTCCAAGTTCTATTAAAAGCCCTACAATCCAGAGTAACCCACAGAGGTAAATCTAGAGATCAATACTGCGTGAGCCTCCTCGGCTGCACAAGCCTTTGGCTTGAAAATAGTTCTGCCAGGGCCCTACACCTAGGGCACATGTGCCACAGCATCATTCATTCCTACAGCTGGTCTACACCCCTCTGTAAAACTTCCTCCATGAGTAGGAAAAACAGCCCAATAAACCACAAATAAATAAATAAATAACAGTAGCACCGGAAAGAGTGTCAAACAATCCAGTAAATGACTACAGGCTCGGTTTCTCGTCTACCATGGTACTTACATTTACCAAGAAGGTTAAATGAAAAAAGTAAACTGTAAAAATAAGAAAATAAAAATGAAATTAAATGCACCACCATATCACCACGCAGACACGCATATGCAAGTGCAGAGCCCACACATGTATGTAAACAGCAACTGTGCCATACAGGTGTGGTGTCATTGCAAATTTCAGAATGAGAGCATTCATCGATACCAAAACTATATAAAAGGACAACACACCATCTATCCAATCGCTCTGTATCCAATCAGGCAGGCTCTTGCACTACATCAGGGGTGTCCCGTAGGCTGTATGTGACCCCAGGGAATTTAGCATGCACACTGAGCCTGTCTGAAGGGATGCTGGGGAAATCAGGCAAATTCACACATGGAAGAATGCTGGGGGTGCTGTGAAAACTTAGTTGATGGAAGGTGTGCTAATGAGGACGGCTGGTAAACCCTTTCCTGGGTCACACTGGCTTCTCAGACCTTTGTGTCTGTCCTCTGCCAACCTGGAAGTTTCTGAAATGATCTGCAAAGCCAAAGAAAATGTGCATTTCTGTGCGAGAGAAGTAAATTACTAGTATATTGGTACATAGGGGAGCTGGATTTTAGAAAAGAAAGGGTGAACTTAGCCTAATGTTCTAGCACAAAAATTCACATTTTAAATGTGTGTGAAAAATGAAAGAAACTGCCCTGATAGAAAAGTGGTTAATCAAAGAGAGATCTATGATCTAGTCCTGGAATAACAAAACTTTATGAAGTGTGTCGTCATTGCAGTGCGGCCAACTCATTTGTTCATTCTGTGTGGGGAGCGTTGAAAAGCTCCATCGGTTGGCACCTGAAACCACAAAGATGGGGTCAGATTATGGGCTTTGAGCGACAAGTCGCTTTGTACTGTAAACAATCTGTATCTAACTAGATTTCAGCAAAGTAAATTCTTCTCGATTATTGCAATTAAAGTTTTGCTCCTTGCACCATTTCCTGAATATGGATCATCGCAGCTACATAAAAGTGAATAAAACTGGCCATACACTGCTTGAAATTCAGCAGGTTCAGTAGGGACCGGAGTGTGTGGCCATCTTCCCTTGACAGAAGTCAAAACACATTGATGATTTTTATCCACCCTGGTTGGGTTTATCGCAAGGCTTCTGTTGTAAAAAGTGGTCTTTGACAGTGACAGCTACTGGAGCATTTCTGTCTCTGTGTACCAAAAATAAATACTTTTCTTTTTTACACACACACTGCGTGCCCCTGCCTTTCATACAGCTATCATTGTACTTCTGGTATGGTTGACCTCAGCGATCTTTTTTTACATGACCAGCATTGTGCTGTTGTCCAGCCCCATGTTCTGTCGCTGAGTGCCGGGCCTGCATGGTGAGTGGAGCCAACGTAAAGCAAGAAGATGTGAATGTAGAGAATAAGCAAAAATAATGCCACACCTCACGTCCTGGCGTGACAGGGCTGGACAGTGTGTGTATATATAAATATACAATATATGTTTAGAATCAATGCAATTTTTTTTTTAATAATATATTTATGTAATAAAAATAATATGCCCTTTATATTCCCCAATTCACACCTCCTCTCCTCCGAAACACATGCCCTCCTTCCTATGCAGGAGTGAAGAATACAGGGAAATGTAGCCTCAGCAGAGGAAAGGAAGTGACATGGTGATGACACTGAGCTGCGTGATGGCGCCTTTCTGCAGGCCTGATCTGGTGTATAGTGTGAAAGGGGCTAGAGCAGATCACATGACTGCACCTTAAGGTTGCGTTTACATTTAGCATTTTATGAACGTGCACAAAAACCACACACAGGGAAGCCCATTGAGAACAGGCGGCTGCCCTATACATGGCAAAGTAACTCATGCACCCATCACACTCTGCGTGTCTTTTTCATTTGTGGTGCCATTACCAGTAAAAAGCAACGCAAGAGTGACAGGTGTTTTTTTTGTATGTTTACAAAATGCTTAAGCGTGAAAGCAGTGTTGCATATAAAAATAGATATGCAGTAGAGCTGCACGATTCTGGCCAAAATGAGAATCACAATTTTTTTTGCTTAGAATAAAGATCACGATTCTCACACGATTCTCGTGGCCCAACATCTTACATATACAAAAAAATTGGGCTAACAGCACTGTTTAGTTTTTTGGGTTTTTTTGAAAGTGTAATTTTTCCAAAAAAATTGCATTTGAAAGACCGCTGCGCAAATATCGTGTGACAAATTATTGCAACAACTGCCATCTTATTCTCTAAGGCCTCTGTTAAAAAAAAAATATATAATGTTTGGGGGTTCTAAGTCATTTTCTAGCAGAAAATACTGGATTTTTATTTGTAAGCAGCAAATGTAGGAAAATAGGATTTTTTGACTTACCGTAAAATCCTTTTCTCTGAGTTCATTGACGGACGCAGCCTCTATTCTTGACATGTGGGCTTTATGCACCTTTCACTAGGAGTGGACTAGGCAGAACGTAGTTCAGCTCAAAGCAGACACAGCCCCTCCCAGGGGGCAGTCCTCACTTGGCATAACCCCCCCTACCCTGCTCAGCAACTCAGTTCATAACAAGCAGTACAAACTCAACAAAAGAGGGATGGGTGCTGCATCCGTCAATGAACTCAGAGAAAAGGATTTTACGATAAGTCAAAAAATCCTATTTTCTCACTCGTTCATTGACGGACGCAGCCTCTATTCTTGACATGTGGGGATGTCCCAAAGCAGTGCCACGACGAGGGGTGGGTAACAACAACAGTACCCAACAAAGGAGTTGTCCGGGAGGTGCCAGACGCGCCTCACACCACCGCATGCAAAACTTTGCGGCCAAAAGCAGCATCGGAAAACGCTGCAACATCAACTCTGTAAAACTTGGAAAAAGTGTACACCGAGGACCACCTTGCACACCTGAGAAACCAACGCCTGGTGTCGGAAAGCCCAGGAAGTACTAATCGCCCTGGTAGAGTGAGCTGTGACCGGAAAGGGGGGCTCCTGGCCCCGAACAGCATACCCACGGATCACCATCTGTCGTATCCAACGGGAAATGGTGGCAGACGAGGCGCCATCCCCTTGCACGGGCCATCCACCACGACAAAAAGCGCATTGGACCTCCGAAACGAGGCCGTAGCTGCCAAATACACCCGCAGAGACCTAACCACATCCAGAGAGTGCAAAACAACTTCCTTAGGATGAGACGGGCGCGGACACAGCGAAGGGAGAACAATGTCCTCATTGATGTGAAAAGAAGAGACCACCTTCGGTAAGAAGGACGCAAAACTGCCTTGTCCCTATGTAGGACCAAGTACGGGGACCTACAGGACGGAGCCGCCAGCTCAGACAACCGCCTAGCGGATGTAATCGCCACCAGGAAGGCCACTTTCTGCGAAAGTAGCTGCAGGGAAATCTCCCTGATATTTTTGAAAGACGGCTTCTGAAGCACTGAAAGGACCAGATTAAGGTCCCAAGGCGCCAAAGGCGACCGTACCTGGGGAGCGACATGACGAACCCCCTGGACAAAGGTACGGATCAAGGAATGCTTCGCCAAGGGACGCTGAAAAAGAATCGCCAGGGCAGAAATCTGCCCCTTAAGCGTGCTCAATGCCAACTTGTGATCTAGGCCTTGCTGAAGAAAGGCCAGCACCCGAGCCACCGAAAAAGAACGGGGGTTCCATCCCCCCGCCTCGCACAAGGCAATGTAGGCCTTCCAGGTGTAGTGATAGATCTTACGCGAAGTGGCCTTACACGCCTTGAGCATAGTGAGAATGACAGACTCAGAGAGTCCCCTATCTTTTAACACCTGGGACTCAATAGCCAGGCCGTTAAAGGCAGCGAGGGTAAAGCAGGGTGCAAGATGGGTCCCTGTGAATGTAGGTCCTCGCGAAGCGGGAGCCGCCAGGAAACATCGACCACCATCCGCACCACGCCGGCGTACCAAGGACGCCGAGGCCAATCTGGCGCTACCAGAATGGTTGGAATACCTTCCACCTCTATCCTGCGCAGCAGGCGTGGGAGTAGCGGAAGTGGAGGGAATGCATAGAGCAATCGGTACCGGGACCACGGAGCCATGAGGGCATCCGCCGCATCTGCCAGTGGATCCCTTGTTCTGCTCACGAAGGCCTGCACCTTCCGGTTGAGCTGGGATGCCAGAAGGTCCACGTCTGGTGTATCACACCTTTGACAAATCTGGCGGAACACCTCTGGGTGCAGGGAACACTCTCCCTGATCCAGCCTCTAGCAACTGAGGTAGTTCGCCTGCCAATTCTCGACGCCCGGGATGTGAACGGCGGAGATTGCCGGCACATGATGCTCTGCCCACTGCAGAAAGTGGGCTACTTCTGATGCCGCTGCCACGCTTCTCGTTCTGCCCTGATGGTTCACGTAAGCCACAGTCGTGCCATTGTCTGACTGGACCTGAACAGGACGCCCATGCAACCTCCCCGACCAGTGGGAGAGGCAAAGCCTGATCACTTGAAGTTCCAGCACATTGATCGGGAGATGGGACTCTTCCGGAGACCAGCGGCCCTGGGTCGAGTACCGCCCCAGGACCCCCCCAAGCCATATCTGCTGGCGTCCGTCGTGACCACCGTCCAGTCCACGGGAAGAAACGACTTCCCCAGCCCCAAGGCCGGGGCCCACAGTCATCAGGCGAGGGAACCTCAAGTCCGGTGATCGAAACTAATCACCCGATCCAGGGATAGTGGGGACTTGTCCCACCGCAGCAGGATTGGCCGCTGCAGGGACCGGGTGTGACTCTGGGCATAGGGCACCGCCTCGAAGGTGGAGACCATCAGCCCCAACATCCTCATGCAAAATCTGAGAGAGGACCACCGCTGGGACAGAAGGGTCAAGACCTTGGCGGCAGGAAGAAACACCTTCGCCCGCTCTGTGTCCAGGACCAAGCCCAGATATTCCAGCTGGCGCGACGGAGTCAGTACCGACTTCAGAAGGTTGATCACTAAGCCGAAGTCCCACAGGAAACTAAGGGTGATGTCCACACTGTCCTTCAAGGCTGAGGCCGACTTCGCCCGCAGGAGGTGGTCGTCCAGATATGCCACCACTGCTATGCCCCTCTGCCGCAGCAGAGCCAGCACTGGGGCTAGAAGCTTGGTGAAGACCCGTGGGGCTGAGGCCAGACCAAACAGAAGGGCTACAAACTGGTAGTGGAGATCCCCTACCGCAAAGCACAGAAAGCGCTGGTGGCACGCACATATGTGTACGTGCAGATACGTGTCCTTGATGTCTAAGGAGGCCAAGAAATCTCCCTGACTAAGCGCCGCCACCACAGAGCGGACAGATTCCATTCTGAATTTCCGCACCCTCACAAAGAAGTTGAGAGCCTTCAGGTCCAAGACAGGCCTGACTCCATCTTTTTTTCGGAACCACAAAAAGAGCTGAATAAAAACCGTGGAAACGTTCCAACCAAAGGGACCGGAACAATCGCCCCCTGCTGGAGCAGGACTTGCACGGCCCCAAACAGGGCCTGCCATTGCCCCGGGGGAAGCCTCAGATTGGAGGCGAAGAATTTGTCCAGGGGCTGGGTGCGGAACTCTATCTTGTACCCGGACAAAACCACCTCGCGCACCCAGAGATGCGAGAGGTTCACCGGTCCGCGAACCGCAAGAGCCCCCCACCCGAACCACAGGCGGGGGCGACCCATCATGCGGAGGAGGACTTCTTCGCCTTCTCAGCCTTACGCTGCCAGGGACACTGCTGGTCCCCCGCGGGGGAATTGGCGGGATGAGAGACCTTGTTCGAGGCACGTCACGCACGAAAAAAACTCTTGAGTAGGGAAGGAAGGGTCCGCCCTGTGCCGGGGCTCCTTGCCCCGTCTAGGCTCCGGGAGGAAAGTACTCTTCCCTCCAGTGTAATCCTTGATGATCTCATCCAAGGAAGCTCCAAAGAGACGACCACCTTCAAACGGCAGGTCCGACAGGCCCTTCAACGCCTGGTCTCCTGACCAACATCTAAGCCACAGCAGACGTCTAATGACGATTGCAAACAGTTTTGACAGCATGGGAGCCATGTCGAGGGCCGCATCACAGAGGTACTTAAGGCCCTGAATCAGCTGATCCGCCATCTGAACAGGTTCCGGAGGGGCCTGGAGATCTTCCAAAGCCCGGTGCACGATGGGCGCCCATTCCGTAAGCGCCTGTGCCACCAGCGCCAAAGCCAGCGCAGGCCGCATGGCCGACCCCACGACCAGGAACATTGCCTTGGACACCGCCTCAGGCCTCATATCGGCCGGGTCCTTAAATGATGAAGAACCCTCCATCGGAATAGTGGTCGCTTTGTTCAGGTGGGCCACAGGCGAGTCCACCGTCGGGGACTTCCAATTCTGCAACAGGGTATCCTCAAAAGGATAACGCACAGAAAAACGTTTAGGCATGGCGAATGAACCTTGAGGTCGTTGCCACTCCTTGTAAACAAACTGATCAAAGTACGACAAATGTGTCGCAACCGGGCCCAGTTTCAGCGCCTCATGGACCGCTGAGACCAATGAGCCCACCAGAGCCCGTTCACGTGCCGCGGTGGCCCCCCGAGGGCTCATCCTCTTCATAAGAGGGGTCCCCGAGCTCGCCTTCTGACAGCTCCAGGGGGGTCCCCGACACCGCAGAGCCCCCCTCAGAGGACGGGGGGAGGGGTGGCCGTTTCCTCGCCACCCCACGGTGACAGATCGGCTCCACCCAGGAGAGGAATTCTTCCAGGATGGCCGTCAATTTGTCCAGCGGAACCACAGGTCCCAACGCTCCCTGGCCCCCACCGGAGACTCCTGGCTGGGAAGCACCTGCTTCGGCCACCATTACCCGCACCCCGGAAGACACCCACCAGCCACACCGGACTGTGCGTCCCACACCGCCCCTCAAGCTGTCGCACTAGGGCCCCAGAGGCTCCCAGGAGGACTCACCCCACCGACCCAGGTGCTGCTGCTAGCGCTGCTGTAGCTGCCTGTAACCACCACTGCCGCCGCTCTGCGCCCCCCATGTGTAGGAAAAACTCTTCTGGCCTGATCTGGCGCCAAGAGGGACAGGGCCGCCCACTCCAGCCAGCAAGTCAAAGGCCAGGATATGGAGGACCACACCAAAATGGCCGCCGTATGCACTAGAGGCCAAACACAGCGGCCGGCTACTGCAAAATGGCGGCCGTGACACACACACGGTCGGCTACGGGAAAATGGCGGCCGTGACTAACATGCCGATCGCAGCCCATCTGGGGGAACACAGCCAGACAGGGAGATGCTACAGCCCGGGGGGCAATACTAGAGGGTAGGCAGGATCAGCTACCTATACCCGTGGAAGGGGGACACTACCCGCCGCCCCCCCTCCTCCCCCGCACCGCGCAGAGGGGAGAGGGGGAAGGAGAAGCGTACTCACCACTCTGGACAGACTCAGCGGGTACCCGAAGCAGACCTGCCACCCCGCCGGTTCAGGGGGAGCTGCTGGCCACGCATCACCCGTGGCGCGGACTCCGGGGGCCCGGTCCTAGGTTTGCTGGCGGGACATTTAACTCGCTGGCCGACCCCGCGTGCAGCTAAGGGTCGGCTCGCATCCGTCGACCGTGCTGGGGAGACTTGCTGGATCTAGGATATCCAGCCTGTCACCCAGCCGGCTACTTGATTGCAGTCTTCATTAGAAATCTTGAGAAAAAGAAAAAAAGAACGGGGAACTGCAGATCCCAGCAGGGAGCCAGGTCCTACTCCTTGCACTAGGCAGAAAAAACTGAGTTGCTGAGCAGGGCAGGAGGGGTTATGCCAAGAGGATTGCCCCCTGGGAGGGGCTGTGTCTGATTTGAGCTGAACTACGTTCTGCCTAGTCCACTCCTAGTGAAAGGTGCATAAACCCCACATGTCAAGAATAGAGGCTGCGTCCGTCAATGAACGACTGAGAAAAGATTTAGTCTTTAAATGGTTAAACTAAACTTCTATAGACAGTGGAGTTCAACCCTTTGATAATTATAAACATAGCATCTTTTTACTTCTTTTATCTACTTGACTTGGCTCTCTGTCCAGACTTGGCAGTCTGCTCGGACTTTAGAGAAAGATACTGGGGAGACTTCAGGCGACACGCTGAGCCACCCTGCAAGTCGGACTCCATTAACTGCACTGAAAATCGTGGTAATGCCTGATGGAGATCGCGGGGGGGGGGGGGGGGGTGAATAGAGATCACGATTTTAATACAATTAATCGTGCAGATCTAATATGCAGACAATTTTTTTTTTTTTTTTATAATTTAATAAGTAATGTTTGCACTGTGGGGGGCGTTTTTTGGCAAACTTAAGTTTAGCATTAGGCGTCATTCACACCTCTGCGTTTTGGAGCTTGAAGCTCCAAAAATCTGGAGGACAAAAAACTCAATTATGCTCTATGAAGATGGTTTACATCTCCACTGCAAGTCGCCTGAAGCCAAACACCTGAAGCGTTAAAGAAAACTTTGGAGCCTTTTTTGTAGCTCGAATCGGGCAGATTTGAGCAGTTTGGCGTGTTTTTATGCTCATAGAAAGGAATGGAAATGTGCCAGGCGCATGATTTTGTGTACATTTGCACGTTTTGGTGCGATTTTCTGTTCAAATGAAAAGATGTAAAAAATAAAATAGTAATATATAAAGGAATAAATGTAAACTAAAAAAAAAAAACATAAATAAAATAATGTGATACATAAATAATAACCCCTAGCCTTAAATAATACATTAATAATCATCCCAAAAAAATGTATTTAGTGTTAGGGTGTAAATTTTTTATTTTACTTTATCTTTAAGGGTTAGGGGTTATTGCCAGCATTGCTGGCAGGGAGCAGGGGTGATGAGAGGGCACAGGTGGGCCCTCATGAGAGCGCACAGGTGGGCCCTCATGAGAGCGCACAGGTGGGCCCTCATGAGAGCGCACAGGTGGGCCCTCATGAGAGCGCACAGGTGGGCCCTCATGAGAGCGCACAGGTGGGCCCTCATGAGAACGCACATGTGGGCCCTCATGAGAACGCACATATGGGCACTCATGAGAACGCACATATGGGCCCTCATGAGAACGCACATATGGGCACTGATGAGAACGCACATATGGGCACTGATGAGAACGCACATATGGGCACTGATGATGAAACTGCACTGATATTGAAGTTTATTGAGATTTCCATACATTAGTAAGTTAGCGCTGTACTTTTTTGTTTTTTTCTCATGGCGACATTTACTTGTGCTACATGCTAATGTAAAAACCATCATGGCCCAACTCGCTCTGTGGTGCGGCTAGGGATGTTCTCACATACACCATTACAAGCACTGATTGCTCTTAGAAAGATCTCAAAGCTACAGCAGGAGGAGGAATATTTCTAATAGTGAATTACAGCAGAGTACAGGGTGTATATTATATCATTATGGGATGTGTGCACAGTTCAGTAATGATTACATAAAGTAAGGGCAATAGGTTTATCTCCTTGTGGCTGGAAGGGAGAAAACAGAGTGTTACTGAGCAGCATGGATGGCTGCAGAATGAGGGGTGTGATTTATGTTGAAGTTGGCTTGTTTACATTTACATGTACAGGCCTAGTGTACCTCCCACATTCACTGCAATACATGATGGGAAATGTAGTTATATTACAATGTAAGAGAGAGAAGATGATATGATGTAATCACTGTTCTAACAGAGCGTCCTTAGCAGAATACATGCTGCATCTTTAAAGGCAAGGATTTTCACAAATGTAATAACTGTTTAGTTTGGGGGGGTGTACTAATGGGGGGATTTTTTGCCGATCCTGGAGTTCTGCTTTAAACATTTCCTCCCCACCCCTTAAACACCACTATATGCTTCAAAATTAAGAACATAAAATGCTATAAAACATACTGAAATGTCCATGCATAAGCACTAGTATACTGTATGTTTGGCATTACTAAGTGCTGTCAAACATACCAGAATAGAGATTAGTAAAATGTCTGAAAAAGAAGGTTAGCCTCCAAATACAGAAAGGCTTCTTCGCAGTAAGAGCTGTGAAAATGTGGACTAGACTCCCTCAAGAGCTTCTATTTTCTATGTAGAAACGGAAACCCTTCAACCACTGCAGTTTTCCCAAGTGCTAAATAACCTGAGTGACAACACTTCCAGGGCTACGGACGCTAAAACACCAAATTATCATATGAGGTCAGGCCTTTTGCCCTTGGGTTTTCCAGATTCTTTTTTTTGCTTTGTGCACAGTAAATAAAAATGTATTACATCTTATATCTCTTGATCTGTTCAATGTGCGTGTAAACAGTATAAATACAGAACACTGGGTACATAGTATGGCTATATGCAGCATAAATGCAAAAGAATACACACAAGGTCACCATCTCCTGGCCTGTTTACTCTGCCTGCCTTCTGGTGTCCTTCAAATACAAATCCTCAAAAGGTTCAACTTCTATTATGTGTAAAAGAAAAAGAAAAAAAGTGACTTCTGACTTTCAAATTGAAAATGTTCTGACCGAAAGACTGGTCAGCACAACTACTCATAAGAAAAAAAAGGTTGTTAAGTTCAAAGCGGCGTAACATTGTAAGCAAAAAAACTCATATTATCCAATGAAGTCTACCTACTTAACCTCTTAAGGACCAGGCCCATGTCTGACATTTGTTGTTTACAAGTTTCAATTAGTATTTTTTTGCTAGAAAATTAGTTAAAACTCCCAAACACACACATACATACATACAATCATACATACATACAGAGTATCTCACAAAAGTGAGTACACCCCTCACATTTTTGTAAATATTTTATTATATCTTTTCATGTGAAACACTGAGGAAATGACACTTTGCTACAATGTAAAGTAGTGAGTGTACAGCTTGTATAACAATGTAAATTTGCTGTCCCCTCAAAATAACTCACACAGCCATTAATGTCTAAACTGCTGCAACAAAAAGTGAGTACACCCCTAAGTGAAAATGTCCAAATTGGGCCCAATTAGCTCTTTTCCCTCCCCAGTGTCATGTGACTCAGTGTTACAAGGTCTCAGGTGTGTTAAATGTGGTGTTATCGCTCTCACTCTATCATACTGGTCACTGGAAGTTCAACATGGCACCTCATGGCAAAGAACTCTCAGAGGATCTGAAAACAAGAATTACTGCTCTACATAAAGATGGCCTAGGCTATAAGAAGATTGCCAAGACCCTGAAACTGAGCTGCAGCACGGTGACCAAGACCATGCAGCGGTTTAACAGGACAGGTTCCACTCAGCATCATACAGAGGTTGCCTTTGGGAAATAGACGTATGAGTGCTGCCAGCATTGCTGCAGAGGTTGAAGGGGTGGGGGGTCAGCCTGTTAGTGCTCAGACCATACACCGCACACTGCATCAAATTGCTCTGCATGGCTGTCATCCCAAAAGGAAGCCTCTTCTAAAGATGATACACAAGTAAGCCCGCAAACAGTTTTCTGAAGAAAAGCAGACTAAGGACATGGATTACGGGAACAATGTCCTGTGGTTTGATGAGACCAAGATAAACGTATTTGGTTTGGATGGTGTCAAGCGTGTGTGGCGGCCAGGTGAGGAGTACAAAGACAAGTTTGTTTTGTCTACAGTCAAGCATGGTGGTGGGAGTACCATGGTCTGGGGCTGCATGAGTGCTGCCGGCACTGGGGAGCTACAGTTCATTGAGGGAACCATGAATGGTAACATGTACTGTGACATACTGAAGCAGAGCATGATTACCTCCCTATGGAAACTGGGCTGCAGGGCAGTATTCCAACATGATAACGGTCCCAAACACACCTCCAAGATGACCACTGCCTTGCTAAAGAAGCTGAGGGTAAAGGTGATGGACTGGCCAAGCATGTCTCCAGACCTAAACCCTACTGAGCATCTGTGGAGCATCCTCAAAACAGAAGGTGGAGGAGAGCAAGGTCTCTAACATCCACCAGCTCCGTGATATCATCATGGAGGAGTGGAAGAGGACTGCAGTGGCAACTTGTGAAGCTCTGGGGAACTCCATGCCCAAGAGTGTTAAGGCAGTGCTGGAAAATAATGGTGGCCACGCAAAATATTGACATTTTGGGCCCAATTTGGACATTTTCACTTAGGAGTGTACTCACTTTTGGTGCCAGGGGTTTAAACATTAATGGCTGCGTGTTGAGTTATTTTTTGCAGGGACAGCAAATTTGCACTGTTATACAAGCTGTACACTCACTACTTTACATTGTAGCAAAGTACCATTTCTTCAGGGCCGGTTCACACATAGTAGAGCTGCATGATTCTGGCCAAAATGAGTATCGCAATATTTTTTGCTTAGAATAAAGATCACGATTCGATCACGAATCGGCGTAATATCTTACATATACAAAAAAAATTGGGCTAACAGCACTGTTTAGTTTTTTTTTTCAAAGTGTCATTTTTCCCAAAAGAAATGCGTTTGAAAGACCGCTGCGCAAAAACTGTGTGACATAAAATATTGCAACAACCTCCATCTTATTTTCTAGGGTCTCTGCTAAAAAAAATATATAATGTTTGGCGGTTCCAAGTCATTTTCTAGCACAAAATACTGGATATTTACTTGTAAGCAGCAAATGTCAGAAAATATTTAGTCTTTAAATGGTTAAACTCCTCTATACACCAGGAGTTCAACCCTTTGATCATTTGAAACATTTTATCTTTTTACTGCTTTTATCAACTTGACTTGGCTCTCTGTCCAGACTTGGCAGTCTGCCCAGACTCAAGTCGCTCCGACTTTAGAGAAAGATTCCTGGGGAGACTTCAGGCGACTTGCATGGACTTCTATTACAGTCAAGTCACGCCAAGTCACCCCACAAGACGGACTCCATTAACTACACTGAAAATCTTGGTAATGCCTGATGGAGATCGCAGGGGGGGGGGGATGGTGAATCGAGATCGCGATTTGAATATGATTAATCGTGCAGCTCTAACACATAGGCGATCTGACTTCAGGGGAGACCTGGCTAGGCGATCTGAACGTTACTTCAAGGCGACTTACAACGCGACCTCCATGCCAGACGACTTTGCCTGTGGCCAGTCAGAGAAGGGAGGGAGTTGCCTGGGTAATTCGGGGGGGGGGGGTACCTGTGTAAATTACTTTTTTCCTGTAAAGTTGCTTCAATATAGATGGGGATCCGACTTGGAGATGACTTTAATTGAATTCTATGGACACAAGTCAGATAGAAGTCGCCTTAAGTAGTACAGGAACCTTTTTTGAAGAAGTCGGAGCAACTTCAGTAGTGTACATTAAGACAGCTCCCATTTCATTTCAATTGGGATTTCTGATGTCAAGCGACTTGGGGTGACAAGTCAAAAAGCAAGTCGCAGCAGTGTGAACCGGCCCTCCGTGTTGTCACATGAAAAGATATAATAAAATATTTACAAAAATGTGAGGGGTGTACTCACTTCTGTAAAGTTAGCCCAATTATTTTGTATAATGTGAAAGATGATGTTATGCCAAGTAGATACCCAACATGTTGTGCTTCAAAACATCCCTCTATGCGCATGCTTGTGGAATGGCGACAAACTACGGTACCTTAAAATCTTTATAGGCAACACTTTAAAAATGTTTACAGGTTATCTGTTCAAGATTAAAGGAGGTCTAGTGCTAGAATTATTGCTCTCACTCTAACGATCGCGGCAATACCTCACATGTGTGGTTTGAACACAGTTTATATCTGTGGGCGTGACTTATGTATAGGTTTGTTTCTACGTGCGAGCTCAGAGGGACGGTGTGCTTTAAATTTTTTTTTTTCTTATTTATTTTACTTTTTATTTTTACACTATTCCTTTAACCACTTCAGCCCCGGAAGGATTTCCCACTGTAGGACCAGAGCACTTTTTGCAATTCCGCACTGCGCCGATTTAACTGACAATTGCGCGGTCGTGCGACGTTGTACCCAAACAAAATTTGCATCCTTTTTTTCACACAAATAGAGCTTTCTTTTGGTGGTATTTGGTCAGCGATGCGTCATTTCTATAAATAAAGAAATAGCGACAACTAATTTATTCATCGGTTTTGGCCGATTTATATTCTTCCTCATATTTTTGGTAAAAAAAAAAAATCGTAATCAACGGTTATTGATTGGTTTGCGCAAAAGTTTCCGCGTATACAGATGAGGAGAATTCATTTCTGCGGTTTTTACTTTTTTTTTTTTTTTTAGTAGTAATGCCGGCAATCTGCGATTTTTAGCGGTACTGCAATATTGCAGCAGATGTGTTGGACCATTTTGACACTTTTTTGGGACCATTGGCATTTATACAGCGATCAGTGCTATAAAAATGCACTGATTAGTGTGTAAATGCCATTGGCAGTGCAGGGGGCAGGGAAGGGGTTAACTGTGTTCCCTAGGAGTGTTTTAACTGTGTTCTCTGGGTGTGTTCTAACTGTGAGGGGGATGGGCCACCTTGGGCATAAGAGATATAACTGATACTAGTGACAGGGATCAGTAGATCTTTTACATGCCCACTGACAGAGCAGGGAACCGCCGTGTTTACATCGGCGGTTCCCCGTTCTTTCACTCTGCCAGCTCACCGCGGCTCGCCGGCGGACATCGGGTCCGCCCGAGCCACGGGCACACTCCTCCGGCGGCGGCGCATCCACCAAATCGCCATTTATTTACGGCGATTTGTGGGACAGCGCCACACTGCCGCAGTAAATATACTACGCGCAGTGTGGAACTGGTTAAAAAAAAGATGTTTGATCACTTTTATTCCTTCTATTACAAGGAACGTAAACATCCCTTGTAATAGAAATAAGTATGACAGGTCCTCTTTATTGGGAGATCTGGGGTCAAAAAGGCATTTTAAAATTACTAAAAAAAGGCTGTTAGAGACGTCAGATGTTGCTCCAGTCCTCCAAGGGCATAGAGTCGAGTGGGGGCCATCACTCGACTTCCTGTCCATCACTCCAGTGGATAGAATCGTTTTCCCCTTTACCGACGGCTCCGGTAAGCGGGGCACCTCTCCCGCTGCCTATAAAAGCGATCCTGTGGAAAATCCGCCGCCGGACGCCGAATCACCAACTGTGTAAAAAAAAATAGAGGTTATGATGGCAGCTAGCTGCTGCTATAACAGTATATAACGTCAAAGTAATGACGTATATATACAGTGGGCGGTCCGGGAGTAAAGTGGTTGTAAACCTCCAACATGAAATATGAACAAAATATCCCTCTATAGTGTACACTTGTCTCAAACCAGAGCACTAAGTGTAATTTCTGTCTGCTGCTTCATTCCTCTGCTATCAGCATGAGTCACTTCTGACAAGTTTTGCTGACACCAAGAGAGAAAAGGTGACAAGGGAGGGATCGCCAGCTGATTGATCACATCAGTTCTGTACCTGTGAGCTGTATGAAGGAGGATGTGCCTCTTCCCTCCAATCAACGCTCAGAGCTCTCCTCACTGAGCTCTGCAGTGTGTGACTTCAGCTCCCCCCACCCCCTTTTTTCTGACAGCTCAGACAAGCTTTAAAACTTCTGGACTTTAAATGGATGTAGATAAGAGAAGACTGCAGGTGAACAGGTACAACATATGTAGGAGGATTTTTTTCATCTCTATCACCTGAGGCCAGTCACTTCACTGGGTTTATGTAAGGGTTCATTTCTGAGCCATTTTCCTTTGTGTAATAAATACTCATTCAGCCTTGTTTTCCCAATCCTCGGAACTGGATTCACATCACGTGTTTTCATGTAGGGTGTGTTATTTTTTTTTTACAAGCAGAACTACACTGTATCTGAGCACCACTGACCAAAACACTGTTAAATTTATTTTTAATATTCAAAGCAAACTCCCCCATCCATGTCTTCACGCTATATTTTGTTGAGAAATCACTTTGAAGAAACAACCCCTAGCATTTCTGGCCAGGGCCATCTTGAGTAAGGGCAGATGATTCATGTAGCATTTACTTCCTGGAATCCATCTGCCCTTAGCTCAGGCATGCATACAGGAGGGTGTGCTTAGCTGAGAAAACCCCTCCTCCCCTTCATTTACCTAGGCACCAGGAAATAACTGATATACTTCCCCATTTACTAATGCTAGAAGCATAAGGATTAAAAATAGTCACTGTTGATTAAAAAGAATGAAGTTCCACTTTGGGCTGTGGCTATAAATCTTTAAACTTATTTATAGTATGGACATGGGTTTAATCTAAATTACACTGTGTGCAGAATTATTAGGCAAATGAGTATTTTGACCACATCATCCTCTTTATGCATGTTGTCTTACTCCAAGCTGTATAGGCTCGAAAGCCTACTACCAATTAAGCATATTAGGTGATGTGCATCTCAGTAATGAGAAGGGGTGTGGTTTAATGACATCAACACCCTATATCAGGTGTGCATAATTATTAGGCAACTTCCTTTCCTTTGGTAAAATGGGTCAAAAGAAGGACTTGACAGGCTCCGAAAAGTCAAAAATAGTGAGATATCTTGCAGAGGGATGCAGCACTCTTAAAATTGCCAAGCTTCTGAAGCGTGATCATCGAACAATCAAGCGTTTCATTCAAAATAGCCAACAGGGTCGCAAGAAGCGTGTGGAAAAACCAAGGCGCAAAATAACTGCCCGTGAACTGAGAAAAGTCAAGCGTACAGCTGCCAAGATGCCACTTGCCACC
>BLSH010490272.1:1026462-1040750 GCA_018402905.1 Glandirana rugosa
CTTTAGTTCTCGGGAGTTGTAGAGGGAGGGCGTGAGATAGTACCTTGTTAAATTTGTTTCGATAGGGAAATATACCCTTGGATCACGGTAATGTATAGATCCTTAGGTTGAAGGCTGCGTGGACTGACTGGACATATGATTTGAAGGTTGGTTAGGATGTTAGCTAGGTTGTACTGGAGTTCTGGACCAGGTTCCCTGACGAAAGTACCAAGCCGTCTCGACGTCGACAGTTTTAATTATAAGAGGGATCCCATGAAATGGAATACGTTCATTATGGACAGAGCGAGGGCTTTCGGAAAAAGCGAAGTAACTCCTTTCGGACAAGTCTGAAATATACCCGCTTGTTTTAATTTTGGAAGGGATAGTCTGTCCAAGCTGATTTTTGGGTGTTTGTTCGCCCATATAAAGTCTGAACAGGCTTTCCTCAATGAAGCGAAAAAGGCTTTCGGGAGCGAGACAGGTATTACTTGCATAAGGTAAAGTACCCTAGGGAGAATATTAATTTTGACAGCTGCAGCTCTGCCGAACCATGAAAGCAGTCCCTTGGACCAGGTCTTGAGGTCATGTTGGATCGATTGTAGGATTGGTTGGAAGTTTAGTATACAGGTCAGTCAGGTGCGTCGGAAGTTGGATTCCTAGATATGTAATGGCACTAGGTTCCCATATAAAGGGATAGCTTTGTTTAAATTGTTCCATGATAGAGTGCGGGAGGGAGATGTTGAGGGCTCTTGATTTCGCTAAATTGATTTGCAGATTTGAGATCGTTTTGAAGCCGGCTAATTCTTGTAGTAAATTGGGGAGGGTAGTATGTGGATCTGATAGAAACAATAGAATGTCGTCTGCAAAGGCTGCTAATTTGTGTATCTGTTCACGTACTTGTATGCCCTTGATATTCGGGTTGTCCTTAATGCTGCGCAAGAGGGGTTCTAAGGTCAGGGCAAATATCAAGGGCGAAAGGGGGCATCCCTGTCTAGTACCATTTGCTATGGAGAAGGTGTCCGATAGGTGGCCATTTACTCGGATTCTAACCGTCAGATTGGAATAAAGTGCCAGAATAAAGTTCATCATGTGGTTTCCAATACCTACGGCTTTTAAGACTTCCGACATGTAGTCCCAGGCCACTCTATTGAACGCCTTCTCCGCGTCTAGGGACAGGAGGAAGCCTTGTTGTTTATTGTTAGTGATCCAGTGATGTAAATTGATAGCCTTTAGTGTGTTGTCTCTAGCTTCCCTGTTAGGGACAAAGCCCACCTGGTCAAGAGAGATCGTCTGGGGGAGGAAAGGGAGTAAGCGGTTGGCTAGAATCTTTGCGAATAGTTTCAAGTCCACATTTAGTAGAGAGATTGGGCGGTAGTTGGGGACTCTGGTAGGGCCCTTACCGGGTTTGGGTATTACCGTTATATGTGCGGTTAAGAGATCTCGCGGGTGTTGGACGCTCTTTCCTAAGGTGTTGAAGGCTAGCAAGAAGTGCTCGCTGAGTGTGTCAAAAAATGTTTTATAATAACCAGCCATCAGACCATCAGGGCCAGGGGATTTGCCTGGTTTGGTTTGTTTCAGAGCTAATTTTAGCTCTGTGAGAGAAAGGGGCTTTTCTAAGTCCATCGCATCTGCTTTCGAAATGGGGGGGGCGCTATTTTTTTCCAGGAATTCTGTAATTATTTGTAGTCTTTGTGGGTGGCCCGATTGGGAGTGTGTTGGGTCCAGATTATATAACTTTTTGTAATACGTAACGAATTGGTGGGCTATGTCGGGGCTAGCGGAGACAGGTTATGTATGTTGGTATTGGCTCTTTTAGCTGCTATTGTGCGTGCTAGTAATTTGCCTGCTTTATTTCCGAATTCGTAGAATGTTTTCTGTGATAGGATAAAATTTTTCCTCGTCCTTCTGGCCAGTTCGTCTACAAGCTCTGATCTAGTCTTGATCAGCTCTTGTAGGGTTGTCTCTGCTAGGGATTTTTTGTGTGCTTTTTCCAAAGCGTGTATCTGCGTAAATAGTTCATTTATGCGGGCTATCTGGAGTTTTTTGCGTTCTGTGGAAATGGCGAGGAGTTCCCCTCTAATTACGCATTTATGTGTCTCCCAGATTAAGAGGTATGGGATGTCCGGGGTTTCATTCCCTTGAAAGAAATGTTGCATACGTGTTTTAATTCATGTTACAGCCATTGGGTCGGACAATATACTAGGGTCTAAATGCCAGGTCAGTGGTCTTTGTGTAGTGATTGGAATGTCGATCATCAGGGTGATCGGGTGATGATCCGATAGGTACATAGGTTCAATGGACATGTGCTTCACTAAGGGGAGATCTCTTTGAGAGATATTTACAGGGTAATTTAACTGTCAAGAACGGCTTGGAATTGGCAGTCTTAGGATTTTGAATTTGTTTTGCCCACTGCTCTTCCTCAAATGAGCTTGCCAAGCACAGACATGGTACTGCATCAACAGAGAGCTCAAGTTTAACACTGGAGGCCTTAACCGGGAGGACTTCATCCTCCTCTATATCACAAGGTTGCTTCTCATCGCTATTAGTCCACCTCTCAGGCCATGACAAGGTGTCTGAGAATTGTTCAGAAATCCAGCAGCGCACTCTTTGGCCGGGAGCAGGTTGCGCTTAAGACTAGCAACCGCAGGCAATACAAACTCAGCTCCCTTACTGACCACAGGCTTTACAGTCCCCACAAGTACACCGCTTTCACCCAAATCAGGCTTACCGGTCTCCGGTGTCTTGTCCCTAGCAGGTTCTGTCATCAATGAATGCAACTGGGCCCGACCGTGGCCCCGGGAGATGACGGGAGTACCTGGCTTTGGAGCAGCCACAAGGGTAAGAGAAGCAGCGTCTCTTGTAAGCCGGGTGATGGCAGTGGGTTTCTCAGTGGTTCCCCGAATCAGGATGGCAACATTCTTGTCCCAGTCTACCTCTAATGCCCGTGGGGGCAGTACTGACGATACTACCTCAAGTAGGGGTTCTCCCCATTGTCCGCAGATGATCCAGGGCCACACATTAGTAGCTACGCTGGAACATTTCTTGCAGACTAGCCCAATAGCTTCATAGCCTCAAGCGGTGTAGAGCGCTAGGCTACCTTTGGGTACATACCGCACCCCAGTACCTGTCAAGCCGCCGTTCGGTCCGCTCAGGAGGGGACTAATACCTGATATGTGTATCTTCCAATCCGCCATATTTTCCATTAGGAGTGGTTCTCAGCAGTGTCTCCTTCTCCTCCTCTGCAGAGCAACAACTCCTCCCCCACCAAGGAATTGGCTCACATGCTCTTCAGCAACTTCAGCGCCCGCCCCTTTCCTCTCGCAGAGCACCTAAACTTTAATGGAGTCTGCCTTAGCCCCTGCAGTGCTGTCGTAAAGTGACTAAAGACCAGGCTGACACTCCCACATGAGCAATGAGACACGTTAGTTCTTCCCCACATAGTTGAAATGGATAATAACACTATGAGGAATAAAGATGTTACTTGCCACTTTCCCATGGAGCCAGGCGAAATCCCAGGGTAGTTGCAGTCCATTGTTAGGGACGACCACTGCAGGAATAACGCCTTTGCCCCACGTTGGGTGCCAAATGTAGCGGTGTCCCAGCCCCAGCCCCAGGCCTAATGGTGACCTCCAGGGTTAGGGAGAGCTGCCATCCTTCTTCACAGTATGGGTTACTAGGCATGGTAGGTGTAGTGCAAGTTGGAAACATGGGTGCCAGTCACTTTTTGAATGCAGAAAAAGAGATTTATTGTCTCTTAACAAGAACTGGGGAAGAGAGGGTTTAGTGCCAAGACACCCTTAGGCAGATGCAAAAGCAATTGGCAGATTCCGGGACAAAAATAGACATAGGCAGACAGCTATACAGGTAGAGGGCCTTTAAGCTGAATGCAGCAAACCGTATTTTGTAGAACTATAGCAAATGAACTCTCAATCTTCAATGTAGATCTGTACACTTAACTCACAGTGTCCCAAATGCAGATCTTCTCACACATTTCACAGTCTCTTACTGTAGATCTTCACACTGAACTCCCAGTCTCTCACAAGACTTCTTAGATCCCAGCCGCCACTGGATCCCCTGAGCTCTTCCACAGCTACCCCGCTGTATACTCCTCAAGCTTCACCCAAGCTATCCTGCTGGGTCCCTGGCTTAGCACTTTGCTGAAGCTTTTCCACTTGTTCACTGTCCCCGGCTAGTGAATAAGGCTGCTCTGGTTATTCTTCAGACTTCCATACACTGCCCTCTGATAACAGGAGTGGTTGTCCCTTGGTGGCAACTGTGTCCCCTTTATCTCTGACCTTAATCCTCGCTTGACTCTGGCAACAGGAGTTGTGGTCCCTGATGGCAACCGCTTCTCCTTCACCTCTGTCGTCAACTTGGTTCCCCCTCCAGCTGAACCTCTGAAACTTGGTTGGGCTTCTGAAACCCAGAGCTGCTTCTTTCGATCCTGGATAGGCTTCAGACCGCCTAGCAACCAGGCACTTCCGGGATAGGCCTCAGGCTTTTGGCCTAGCAACCCAGAGCCAGAGGCGTAACTAGAACCTTCAGGGTCCCGGTGCAAGAAATTATGAAGGGTCCCCCTGACCCCTGGCCAGGGCCCTTGCCTCTTCCCGCTGATCCTGAGGCCCTTTACTCCCATTGTGGGTCCCTTTATTATGGTCCTGCAGCGGCACCCCTTTCTGCCATCTTCAGGCCTCCCCATGGTGGTGAAATTCCAGGGCCCGGTTGCAATTGCACCCTTTGCAATCCTGATAGTTCCCTCACTGGTGTCAGTAGTTTTTTTTTTTTTTTTTTAATTTTATTATTTTTTTACCATTTCATTTTATTTCTTTTACAATTTTATTTTTATTATTTTTTACAATTTTGTTAGGAGCTCTGTTGGGGGGCTTTCATGAGATATCAGGGTTTAAACAAACCTCAGCCCTCAATCTCCATCTGTGTATCCTCAGCTGCACAGAATGAATGGACAGGAATAGTTGAGTACCGAGCCTCCCATTCATTCATAAATGGAAGTAATGTATAGTAAAAACAATTTGCTATGCTTTAGTTACTGAACCACTTGGTACCAATCACTGACTCTGTCCATTCAGAAAAGAAAGGAGCCGGTAAATTACAAATTTACCGACCCGTTCCCATCTCTCCATCATGACACACCTTCTACAGCAGCTGTCCGGAGGAGGGGGCAAGACAGGAGCTCTGTGGGGAGACACAGGGACCCTGGGAGCAGCAGAAGACAAGTAAACTGGATAGGAGGGGCGGCGGGGGCAGCATATAGAGGAACCAATCTCCTGCATTAGGAGGAAAATGGGGGACATTGGTTCCTCTAAATGACGCCCCCACCATCCCTCCTATCCAGGTGTATATGGGAGGTACACGGGCCCCCTGGAGCATGGATCTCGGCTGCAATTGCAACCCTTGCAACCCCTATCGTTATGCCCCTGCCCAGAGCATTACCACACATGTCCACCCAGAAAGCTATCCGGGTGGTGCAGAACCCTGATCACCTGACTCCTCCCAAGTAAACAGGCTTTCCCAGCATGCCATGGGGCCAAAGAAACCCCTGCTAATTGGCTGAGACAACATATCCACTCCTGACCTGGATACAATGTGATCTTGTCATTCTAATGTCAAGAGCAGCAGTGCCACCCAGGGACAGATAATAGAGGTGCACCAAATCCAGGCTTAGGGCAACAACCGGTGGATCCCCTACCAATTAGCCATGCTAGTTATCTCCTAGCAGAACTAAATTTGTTAGCAGCCCTGTTTAGGACCAGGGTGCTACAATGACAATAACATGATCACATGCAACCATACTACCTTCTAAAATTTGATGCATGTATAGAAAGACAAATGCGATATGCAGTATAAAATACAATTGCAAATGAATGTATATAAAAATATGTAAAATCAAAAACAAAAATGTACATAACGGTAATGCCCTAAATATGTTAAAAAAAACTGCAAAACCAAACAGCTGAAATAAGACTAACAAGCTGCTATCTAGTTAATCAGAAGTTTGGTTTTGCATTAATGTTATGTATATTTTGTTGTTTTTATTTAACCTCCATGTTCATTTGCAGTTTTCTTACATACATCATTTTAGTCCTTCTAAACATACTGTATGCATCTACCTTTAGAAAATAATTGAATTTCTTGTGATAATTTTGTTGTCATTATACTATTTTTTTTGTTTTTCAATTTGTGGTATATACTTATCAGGGTTTTTAACCCTGATGAAGGGAAGGGGGAGTGTTCTGGCCCCCTGAAACGCATTGGCTATTTATATATGATTTATTTACCAACAATTAAAATGACCTTATACTCTTCTATCTAGCTTTTGGCCTGGGGCTCTTCTGGCTACATGTACACGGGAACGTTTTTCAACCTCCTCTGAATGACTCAACTTGACAGCTAGAAACGACCATCTAGTCGCGCTTGCATGCCGCGTTTAGCAGTGTTTGCATCTAGAAGCGTTTTTCGTTAAACGGAACACTCCTAGACACAAGTTACAGCGTTTAGGCGCATTTACAAGCTGTTACATGCATTTGGCCTTTCAAATGCCTCTGAACATCTGTCCCAAATGCATTTTTTCAATAAATGCTTCCTAACTGCCTAGAAATGACTATAAACGACCCAGTGTAAATGTACTGATAAGATAACAGAGAAGCGTTCAGGGGCAGCTGAAAAAAACGCCCAACTGCTCCTAAACGTCCGTTTAGCAGCAGCAGTGTACATGAGGCCCTTCTGTATTTCTGTGGTTTAAGCTACTGTTAGTTTCCCACTGGGGGAAGCCTTGCAGTGCCAGAGCCACCTCACTATAGTTGTTAAGCTTTTTCAAAGTTTTCCTTCAACTGACTGCTTGTACAAGTTTATAAACTCCCATGACTTCTTTAAAGATGTTTTTCTGGGGGGGTTTCATTGTTGCTTGTGTTTCTAATGAAGTATTTTCACTATTCTTTCCATGTGGTCATTCAATGAGACAGAAAGTGAGGGGAATTTCCTATGACAGGAACACGGTATTAAAATCTGACATGGGTCTAAACCTTCCCCACTCTATGCAAAAATAGAGGTTTGCACTGAAGTTTCACTTTAACTAAAACCGTAATGTCTGTTTCCTGGGCTGTGGTTAAAAACCCAACTTCATAAGGGCACAAGTCTCCATTTTAACCACCATCACAAAGCAAATGCAGCATTTCAGGATTGGATGGCGTCTTCCATGATCATACAAGAACAAATGTGATTCCCAAAGAAACCCGTACTAAGCCTAGAAAAAAGTTTTAAGGCTGGGTCACACTAGTGTGAATTGGATGCGGGTTTCCCTGCATCCAATTCGCATGTCAGGAGACTGTGACCGGCTCTCTATGGAGCCGGTTCACACAGCTCCGGGGCGGCTAGGGAGTGAATTGCTCAGGGGTCCTGTGCGTCCTCTGGTCCGTTTCAGGTCCAAATTCAGCCAAAAGTTCTGACTGAAATCAGACCTGAAATGATGAACTGGACCCCTGCTGGAGCCGCTCCGCACAACAGTGTGAACCCAGCCTAAAGTAGTATTAAACAAGCAATCAAAAATATAATATATCGCAGCTTACCAATTCTTAGATGTGGTGGGTGAATTTGTTTTCTTTTTTTAGGGTATTTTCAGACTGCAGCCGCGGCCGCGATCACGGTCCCGGTAAAACCCCGCTAGTTTTAGCTGAGCTTTACCGGCGCTGTAGCTTTTCAGTCGGGAGCGCGGCGCTTTTAACCCCCCCACAAGAAGTTAAAAGTGCCGGCGCTCCGCGCTTCGGAAGTGGTGTGCAGCCGCTTCGGAAGCGCTTGCCATTCATTTAAATAGGCAGGGGCTGTAGAGTAGCGGTCTATACACCGCTCACCTCACCGCCCCAAAGATGCTGCTTGCGGGACTTTTTGTAACGTCCTGGAAGCGCACCGCCCCAGTGTGAAAACACTCAGGCTTTCACATTGGGGTGTATTGGGGGGGATTTTTGAGGCGCTTTACAGGTGCTTTTTAGCTAATTAGCGCCTGTAAAGCACCTCAGTGTGAAAGTAACCTTAGGTTTTTTTCCTTTATTTACTCCTGGTGATCTGGCCTTTGAGTCTTGTTTTCTCATCTTCCTCGAACAGTCCAAGCTGTCCAATAAAAGCATTTGAAGGTTGAGACAAACCATTCAATACTGACATGGATGCTTACAATGTTCAGCTTTTATTTATTTATGTAAAACCTTTAACTAAAAAAAAACAACTGTTGCTGTAACTGCCTAAAAAGTGTTAGCTAGAGTTTAGTATTAAAGTAGTTCTAAAGGCAGAAGGTTTTTTTTTACCTATGTTTCTATGCATTAAGATAAAAAGCCTTCTGTGTGCAGCAGCCCCCCTAATACTTACCTGAGCCCCATTTCTATCCAGCAATGTTGCACGAGAGCCTTGGCTGTGAAAGCAGCAGGTGCCATTGACTCCCACTGCTGTCAATCAAAGTCAGTGAGCCAATGAGGAGAGACAGGGGGTGGGGCCGAGCCGTGACTCCGTGTCTGAATGGACACACAGAGCAGTAGCTCGGCTTGGGTGCCCCCATAGCAATCTGCCTGCTGTGGGGGCACTGAACAGTAGGGAGGGGCCAGGATCACAGAAGAGGGACCTGAAAAGAGGAGGATCTGAGCTTCTCTGTGCAAAACCAACTGCACAGAAGCAGGTAAGTATAACATGTTTCTCATTTTTAAAAAAAAATGACTTTAAAAGCACTTTAATTCATTAGCCAAGTTCATCATCTCTGCTAGTGCATCTAACATAACCCTCTCCCCAGATTGACAATGCTTCTATCCAAAGGTGTCTCTGTTGCTCTTCCATCTGAAGTGGGTACACCCTAGGACAAGAAGTGTGTTACTGATTGGAAAGTAAAGGTAAAAGTAAAGGAAAAGAATACTAAAAACAGAAAACAAATGCAGCCACCACATTCAAGGATTGGTAAACTGCAATATATAACATTTCTTGTTTTAGGTTTAATACCACTTTAACAGGTTCTGGACTGCCTCACGTACATTTACTGCTTCAGAGTGGTTGCATATTGCGAATCGCCGTCTATGAACGGTGGCTCGCACATGCGCGGTTAGCTCGCGGACTGCACTCTCCAGCAGTATGGCCGTGGGTCGGGCGGACTCAATGTCCGCCGGCGAGCCCCGATTTCACAGAAGAAATGCGGGTAACCGCCAATGTAAACACGGCGGTTCCCAGCTCTGTCAGAAGGCATGTAAGAGATCAGTTAGATCTCTTATGCCCATGGTAGCCCAGCCCCCTCACAGTTAGATTACACCCAGGGAACACAGTTAACCCCTAGATCTCCCCCTGCAGGTTCACCCCTTCACTGCCAATGACATTTATACAGTAATCAGTGGATATTTAAATTTCTGAGCGCTGTATAAATGTCATTGGTCCCAAAATAGTGTCAAAATGTCCGACATGTCCGCCGCAATCCCAGTAAATATCGCAGATCGCCACCATTACTAGTAAAAAAAAAAATAGTAAAAACGCCATAAATTAATTCTCATGGTTTGTAAACGCGGCCACTTTTGCGCAAACCAATCAATAAACGCTGATCACATTTTTTTTTTACCACAAATATGAGGAAGAATATATATCGGCCAAAACCGATGAATAAATTCCTTTTTTTTATATCTTTTCTGGATATCTAATTTAGCAAAAAGTAAGAAATATATATATATTTTTGAAAAATTGTCGCCCTTTTTTTGTTTATAGCGGTGATCAGAAGTGAAGCAGAGGTGATCAAATACCACCAAAAGAAAGCTCTATTTGTGGGAAAAAAGGACGTCAATTTCGTTTGGGTACAACGTCGCACGACCATGCAATTGTCAGTTAAAGCGACACAGTGCCGAATCGCAAAAAAAGTGCTCTGGTCCTAACATGGGAAATCCTACCAGCCCTTAAGTGGTTAAATCCTGTCTAGTACTGAGAAAATGTAATTTGCACGATTCTGAGCTGAAGGTGAACTTGAGGTGAATCCAGCTTCACAAGACAATCTTAACAAGAAATCTGTGGTTTCCGAGCCATTTTTGAAGAGAACGGTCTGCCCACATTCTGTAGCAGCCAGTGAGCAGAGCTGGCTTACATAAAATCCCAGCACACAGCCTGCCATTTCTTGTGTTGTGTGCCATGGGTGCAGGCAGTGTGTGTTAAGCATATGTACTTGTACACGCTACTTTTTAAGTTTCAGGAGCTGACAATCTATTCCTGTACATAGTGTAGTCAAAGTAGTAGTAAACCCTGAGGCTGGGGCACAGCAGTACGTCCCTGTTCATCATTTCAGGTCCGAGTTAGGTCCAAATTTTTGGCTGAATTTGGACCTGAAACGGAGCTATAGATGCACAGGACCCTTTGCTGTGCGCTCCGCGGCTGCCCCGGTGATGTGTGAACCATCGTTATTGAGAGCTAGTCACAGTTTCCTGTCATGCGAATTGGATGCAGAGAAAACTTGCATCCAATTCGCATAAGTGTGAACCCAGCCTCAGTATTTTTTAGCATCACACAATGAGCACAATAAAAGAAATATTCCTGGCACCTGACTGTAAAACCCGAGATGACAAGGGCACAATTCCCATCCAAGCACCCCTGGCAGTGAGAACAGGAAATACTTGAGCTTGGAAGCACAGAGATCCACTGGGTGGTAATATGGAGTTAGGTCACCAGCTGTGTTCGCCAGTAGCCAGGCAGATAGGTACAGACTACAGTACAGGATCACTGGTTGGGGTCCAGCAAGGGTTGTCAATGTCCTGGCAACTAGGTACAAAGTCAGGAGGCCGGGGTCGGTAGAACAGATGGGCAGCAGCCATAACAGGCACAAGAAATCTGAAGAGAAGCATCAGACGTAGCCCAGTCAGTAGCAAGATCAGCAGGTTTTCAGGAATACAGGACACAGGGTTCAGAGCTGAAGACAACCCAGCAATGATGCTAGGCATTAAACTCAGATCTACAAGGCAGCCTCCTACTGAGGTAGATCTATGATCCGCGCCACTAAAGATGTATATAGAAAATACCCAGCAACTAAATGATATGCAGTAGCAGCCACTTAAGTGAATATGAATCAATCACATAAGGTTAAAATAAAATTACGTCCATAGGATATAAGCAGCACTACTGTAAAAATGGTAATCACACACAACAAATTCATAAAATGATAAGCACCCAGTGATAAGTGACAGTCCATAAAGAGTAAAACTTTGTCTATAAAAGCTGTATCAATCACAATGATCCTGGAATATTTCAGATTGTTATCCACCATACACCTCATGAGCATGCAGGTGCCCGACTTCCCCCAAACGAGGGACCCTTACCGCAGCTGATTGCCAGGCATTCTCATGCTCTAGCAAACTCGCTTGTAGTGCTAACCCAGCACTCGGTGGTATGTTAGTTGTGGCCCCAGTCCATTCGTTCCGGTACACCAGTCATGCGAAGAGTGAAAGACAGAGGCCGGGACATAGTGTAAAACTGCTTCACATTTTTATTCCTCAACACATATTAAAAACTGTCCCCCTGTACAAAACACCCTTACCAGATTCAGCAGTAAAAAAGATTGTTTCTGTGTGTGCAGGCGCCGGCCGTCCCGAGGCTTGATTCGGGTCCGTTTAGGAAAGCTGCTATCAGCTGTTCTGTCTCCTCCGTCCAGCGTGGAGACAGGTGTCTGTCTACTAGCATTGCCGTACAGCCCAATCACGACGCGTTTCGTCACTTCCGGACTTAATGATGCTAGGCAGACCTCAGGTTTAAAAAGGCCACCAGGTGCCAGGTTCTCTGGGAGTGCTTGTGTGTGCAAGTGTTCGACTAAGAGCAAGCATGGCTGACAAGAGGTTCCTGAACAGTCCCCATTAAACTATTTGTTAAAATTCTTACAGCAGCACTTGTAGTTTAGAACTTTTAATGCTGCTGCCTACTGCTATGGTCTTTGCTGCTTCCCTAAAATTCTCATCTTCACAGGTGTAGCGCCCTCCACGCTAGGTAGGTGTAGTGAGAGATTTTTGGTAGGAGCGGTAAAATTTAGTCAGGCCTGATTGTTTTGATCCTGGGCTGGGAGTGGCTTAGGTAGGATTGAGTGATTCACAGATGGTGTCATCAAGACCTCCCACTTCTTTCCAGAAGCTTCTGGTGTTTTCTGGAAAGAGAGGTGGGAGGGGAGGTGTAGCCATTTGGGGTGTTCTAAGGAGCCCTGACCAATACCCAATCTGGATTGGCAAGAGGCAGGCCTCCTTAAATACCCTGGGTCAGCCCAATCTGGGAGGAGAAGTTTGGGTGGATAGTGTGTAACAAGTGTCAGTGCTGGAGTGAAGAAGGAGAAGTGTATATATGGAAGTGTATATAGTGGTCCCATGTACAGAACTGTTCAATTCTTGGGCATCCCATAATCATCCCTACCCCATCCAAGTTCAAATCCGCTAATAAAAAACAAAGCACCAGCCTGTTCTGTGTCTCTGGATGTGCGGAAAAGTGTGATTGAAGGCAGTGTGATCAGGTGAACCACAACAACCAGCCACCCCTAAGGGGGCCATTGGCTACACAGGTAAGAGTTAAAAGTGTATATAAACAAAATGTTGCTCTGTCACCAAGTGATGCAGTGAGAAAATTATTTTCCCTCAATGTGCTATTATCTGAGGGTATCGAACGATGTTGAACGATTACTTGACTCCTGTCAGTACGCAAGACACAACAGCCAATTTTGGGCAAAAGTTGAACGTGCGGTTGTACGACCGTTGCACCGTGTGTACAAGGCATTACACCTCGTGCTCCCCAAGGGATAATTATAATAAAGATATCCTCTTACCAGATATTCTGACCTCTCAAGGCCAATATATGCATCAGTCAGTTATCACCCCTCACTTCAGGTGTAAAATCAGCTCGACAGTTCCACGGTTTCCACCGATTTTTGGGAATGTCAGTGCTCTGTATATCGATCTCACATGAGCCTCAGATCCAATCATGTAATATGTCAGGAAAAAGAGGAAACGCATCTTATTGCGCAACATCCAGTTGAAAGCACAAGAGTTTAATTAAAAGATCTACTTACAACAAGGATTAAAAAACAGGCATATCGGAATATACATCAGTCATACACTCTCATCACCATTATTCCTTGCTTTGCCAACGTACGTTTTGTTCAATGGAACATTTTTAATTCTTACTGCCTTATTGAAAATGTTCCATTGAACGAAGCATACGGGGGCAAAGCAAGGAATAATGGTGATGTTTTCAGCACACATAGGGTTGCCACCTCATCCCTTTAAACCTGAACACATATGAATTACACAGGTTCGAATACATATGAATTACACAGATTCAAACACATATGAATTACACAGGTTCTGAGGCCAATTTAATGCAGATAAAGTACCAAGTGAGATAATTACCACCTTAATCAGCCAGAGATTCATATGTGTACGGGTTTAAAGGGATGAAGTGGCAACCCTAAGCACACCTGAAGAGTGTATGACTGATGTATATTCCGATATGCCTGTTTTTTTTAATCCTTGTTGTAAGTAGAACTTTTAATTAAACTCTTGTGCTTTTAACTGGATGTTGCTCAATAAGATGTGTTTCCTCTTTTTCCTGACATATTGCATGATTGGATCTGAGGCTCATGTGAGATCGATATACACAGTACTGACATTCCCAAAAATCGGTGGAACAGTCGAGCTGGTTTTACATCTGACGTGAGGGGTGATAACTGACTGATGCATATATTGGCGTTGAGAGATCAGAATATCTGGTAAGAGGATATCTTGATATCCTGATGGTATTCATCCCAGAGTTCTAAGAGAACTTCGCGATATAGTTGTTGGACCATTAACAAATCTTTTAAATAAATCTCTTCTAACAGGAGAAGTTCCCCATGACTGGCGGATAGCTAATATTGTACCTATCCACAAGAAGGGCAGCAAGGTAGAAGCTGGCAATTACAGGCCAGTGAGTTTAACATCAATTGTAGTCAAGGTAATGGAATCACTTCTCAAAAGAAGGATCATTGATCACCTAAAAATACACAGCTTGCTGGACCCAAAGCAACATGGCTTTACTGAGGGCAGATCATGCCAGACAAACCTGATTGAATTCTTTAACTATATTACCAGTGTTTTGGACCAGGGTGGTGCTGTGGACATAGCATATCTTGATTTCAGCAAGGCATTTGATACAGTTCCACATAACGATCTGATACAAAAGTTGTACAAGCTGGGACTTAACCCTTGGGTGGTTCAGTGGATATGCAGTTGGCTAAAGGATAGATCCCAGAGTGTGGTTGTAAATGGGGTTCACTCAGAACAGAG
>BLSH010490272.1:1052275-1069420 GCA_018402905.1 Glandirana rugosa
GTCAGAATATAGTGATAGGTAAGGAAGTGATCTGTGTGTAAGTGGGACCTCTGCGGGCACGGACGTACAACCGAATGGACCCCCCCTGGAACGACGGTACGTAGGGCGCAGTCGAGGGCAAACACCTACGGGGAACAACCGAAGGGGGGAGGGACGGACGCACACATGCCAGGAACTTATGTTGTCCAAGCAAAAGAACCCTTAAAAATAATACCTCCTAATAGCAAAGAAGGGCGTACCACTAGAAAGGGTTATATAGATGTGACACACGTCTTAATAATCCGTTTACTCATAAAACTGGTGTAGTAGGAGAAATACGTACAACAGAATGAGGTTCGACATATCCGAGCTTTCGGATGATGGGGTAGTAGGCTTTCGAGCCTATACAGCTTGGAGTAAGACAACATGCATAAAGAGGATGATGTGGTCAAAATACTCATTTGCCTAATAATTCTGCACACAGTGTAGATATATTGGGAAAGATCACCATGCGGGAAGAAACGATAATCCTCCATAATAAAAATTCCCAAGAAAACGAACCTGTTGTATTCAAGGACCGTACACACGCAGGCAGGGAGGGGGGAAGCCAACAAGGGGCATCCACAAACGGGAGCTGACGCGGGATGCATGGCAGCAAGGTCCCCCCCAGGTAAGCCAACATGCAGGCACGGGCGTCTCCAGGGTGAATGTGTGTCTAGTGAAGGAATGGATAGTGATATAAGACTGAGTGGAAGATAATTGTGAGCAGGTGCATGATGAGGGACTGAGTAACTGTGGTTGGGGAAAAAAAAAAAAAGGCAAAGGGGACGGTGGGGGTTGAGAATAATGGTGAAAACTAGTGATGTGTGTAGGTGCTATTATGGGTGACCATACCTAAAAAAGTGGAGACAGCATGATTGAGTGCATGGTAATGGCTGAAATAATTGAGAATGATCCAGGAGATGCCAGGTGCCGCAAGAGGCACGTCTAATAAGGGCCCAGCCGACAATAGGCCCGCCAACGTCACGCACACGGGGGCAGAGGGGAGGTGAGAGGAAGCCCAACGGGGGCAGAAAACACCAATGTCACTTCCTCCACCTCTGTATTCTCCACCTGTGCATGGTATTCTGCAAGAATGTCAAGCAAAAGAGAGCACAGAGAGCTGTTCCAGAGGGACAGCATTGTTAATGAAATGCTCATCAGGTTGGTGAAGCAGAGACCAGCCCCTTGGGAGAAGAAGAATCCTAAGTATAAGGACCAGCACAAAAAAGAAGTGGCATGGCTAGAAATATGTGCACTGTGTGTGGAGGAGTGGGAGATTTTATCAACTCAGGAATGTTCTGACTATTGTAAGTACCATTGTGTTCTTTCAATCATTGTTTTCTGCATATATACAACTTATCACCAACTATGTTCAGTTCATCAGTGCAGTATTTTCAGTGCAGGCCATTAGTACAGCTAACCAGAGCAAGTCATCAGTGCAGTATTTTCAGTGCAGGCAATTAGTACAGCTAACCAGAGCAGTCCATCAGTGCAGTATTTTCAGTGCAGGCCATTAGTACAGCTAACCAGAGCAGTTCATCAGTGCAGTATTTTCAGTGCGGGCCATTAGTACAGCTAACCAGAGCAGTTCATCATTGAAGTATTTTCAGTGCAGGCCATTAGTACAGCTAACCAGAGCAGGTCAGCAGTGCAGTATATATATATATATATATATATATATATATATAGTATATAACTACTCAGTGATGGTAATTTGTTCAATCAAGCAATCAATGATGTCTAGTGTAAAAAAAAAAAGTCAAATAAAAAGTAAAACAAATAGACAATCATAAAACTGTCAAAAAAAAGATTTATTCATTATATTTTATGAGTAAGTTAATTTAAAGCACATCAAAAAACCCTTAATTAACAAACTAATGACACAAAAAATAATTAAGACATCAGTATATCATATCATATTCTATATCATTTCAGAAGATATAAGTACTATCAAAAACTGAACAATATCTAAATTACGAAATTGCATCCAGCTGCCATGCTACCTCACCAGCCGGTGTAACAAAATAGGAGGCGCACAGTAGCACCATCATTAGATCCCCTACCAGCCACCAGTTGAGCACTCTCCATATCATGCATGAGAGAATCTTCATACAAATAACCATCACATATAAAATTATGCAGCATGCATGCTGCTTTGACAGCGGTGATGGCATTCTCCAGATTGAGTGCAATCGGCGTATGTAAAAAGTGCCATTTATTAGCTAGAATGCCGAAAGTGCACTCTACCACCCTTCTTGCCCTTGTGAGGCGATAATTGAACACTCTCCTGGTGGTAATAAGTTGCCTGTTGGAATAAGGGCGCATTAGGTGTTGCCCCAACGAAAAAAACCTCATCTGCAACAAACACGTAGGGCATGGGGGGTTCAGTGGTTCCAGGAAGGGCACAATTCTCTGGAAGGTCCAATTGATTTCCTCTAAGGCTTTGACCAAATGAGGAATTTGTGAAAAGACGGGAATTGCTGCTGCTTCCGTAAGACCCTATGTCTACATATACAAAGCAATAATTAGCATCGGCCATGGCTAGTAGTACAAAAGAACAATATTTTTTGTAGTTATAGAACATACTGCCACTACCAACAGGCTTAAACACCTGAATATGCTTCCCATTTATCGTGCCTACACAATTGGGGAAATTGCAACGGCTCTCAAACTGTCTTGCAATATTACGCCATTCTTCTGCTGTAGGCCTTTTCATAACTATCTCGTTAAGAACACTCCATAGGACTTAACTTGTTTCTTGAACAATATAGCTGACCGTTGACTTTCCGACCATAAATTCATAATGTAAAATCACTAAGGAATGGCTGGTTACCAGGTACCTGAAAGAAAAAAAAAGTTAATTATGTTTATATTTATGGTTTTGCAGTGCACTTCATACAATCTCGCTGCAAACATTTGAGGGATACCTACAAAAAGACACTTGAACAAAACATATGGACAAAGGAGTGATTCAGGAGGGCGTCATGTGGCCCCTTACATACGTGCGGGTGATCTGGAGTTTTTGAGACCCTACATGAAATTGAGAGCGTGAGTTTACATCTGTCATATTAATAAATCCATACTAGATAAAGAATGGTGTGCTAAACAATATTATATTGTTATTCCAGAACACAATCCAGTTGGGCTGCAGCAGAGAGAGGTGAGGAGCAGCAGGGACTGGAGGAACAATGCAATCTCCGCAATCAAGAAGTGGTTCATCCTCAGGATGAATCAAACATTCTCTCTGTTTGGCCGCCCTAATGTTGGCCCTGATGCCGGCTCCGATGCCGGCCCTGATGTCGGCCCTGAAGCTGGCCCTAATGCCGGCCCTGATGCCGGGCCTGAAGCCGGCCCTGGAGCTGGCCCTGGAGCCGGCCCTGATGCCGACCCTAATGGCGGCCCTGATGATGGCCCTATTCCTGTGGAGCAAGCAGGGCCCAGCCGTGCTACCATCAGGAGACAAAACTGCAGAAGTGGAAGCGGCAGACCCATAAGCAACCCCATGGATCAATTTGGAAATCTTGTCGATTAACTCACCAACAAGCTGTACAGTCTAGAATCAGCAGAGTTCGGGTTTGGTGTCATGGTGGCAGGCTTGATCAAAAAAATCAGCCCGCAACCACGCAATGATATGAGGAAGGCTGTCATGGACATTATAAAACATAATCTTGCAATGGAGCAAGCCAGTGTCACCATGGCCAATTTTCCACCTCTACCACCATCTATGCCATATGTTAACAATCAAAATCCCCCACCACCCCGAACGCACCCCTACTATCGCCCTCAATATCGTCAATATTCAGACGAATATGGCAATACGTTGGATTTGTCCCATCCCCCCATCCCATACCCATCTCCTTCTCCAATTCCATCTACCTTTAACCCCCCCAATACAAAACCAGCGATTGATGGAATTGCAGATGTACCATGGCAGCCAGTGCCCTATGCCATTCACCAACAGTGGAGCAGGATGCCATGATAAAGTTTATCATGAATTATAAAGTCTTTATTTTGGACTGTTGGGCCTTGATGTCATTGAGTTGGACAAGTTGCCCATGTTTCAAAGTTTCACATGTTTATATTTTGTGTGGCCTCCATTGTTTTCCAGCACTGCCTTACCTTATTGGGCATGGAGTTCACCAGAGCTTCACAGGTTGTCACTGGCCATGACACTCCCACCACCATGCTTGACTGTAGGCAAGGCACACTTGTCTTTGTACTCCTCATCTGGTTACGACCCCCCCTTTTGAAACCATCCGAACCAAATACGTTTATCCTGGTCTCATCAGACCACAGGACATGGTTCCAGTAATCCATGTCCTTAGTCTGCTTGTCTTCGGCAAACTGTTTGCTGGCTGTCTTGTGCATCATCTGTAGAAGAGGCTTCCTTCTGGGATGACAGCCATGCAGACCATTTTGATGCAGTGTGCGGCGTATGGTCTGAGCACTGACAGGCTGACCCCCCACCCCTTCAACCTCTGCAGCAATGCTGACATGACTCATACATCTATTTCCCAAAGACAACCTCTCGATATGACGCTGAGCACGTGCACTCAACTTCTTCAGTCGACCATGTTCTGATTGTAAAGTTTTGTTATTGAAAAATAAAAGAAACATGTGAATATTTCTATTTTTATTTTGTATTTATTCACAAAAAAAAAGATTAAAAAAAATTACTTAAATGAATTATGTGGCATTTATTGATTTTTATGATGTATGTGTACTATGTAGTGCAATATCAAATATGCATTTTGTGTAATCTGAAGCAGGAATTAACTATCATAAATTTGCAGGATTATCATCCATTTATACACTATGATAATCCTCTAGTACACATTTTTTTTTAAATTTTTTTAATAAAATTTTTTTGTGAGACTACCCAAGGGTTAATGACTAGAGGTGCAACTAGAACCTTGAGGGCCAAGGTGCAAGAAATTATGAAGGGCCCCCTGACCCCTGGCCAGGGCCCTTCCCTCTTCCCACTGATCCTGGGGCCATTTACTACTATCATGGGTCCCTTTATTATGGTACCGCAGCAGGGCCCTTTCACATGTTCTGCAGGCCCCCTTTCTGGCAACTTCCTATGGTGGTAAAATGCCAGGGCCCGGTCACAATTGCAACCTTTGCAATACTGATAGTTCCCCCACTGATGTCAGTAGTTTATAATTTTTATTTTATTTTTATTTTTTATTTACCATTTCCTTTTATTTCTTTTACAATTTTATTTTTTACAGTTTTTTAGATTTTTATTAGGAGCTCTTTTGGGGAGCTTTGATGAGATATCAGGGGTCTAAACAAACCTCAGCTCTCAAATTCCATCTGTGTAACCTCAGCTGCACAGAATGAATGGACAGGAATAGCTGTCCCCCGAGCCTTCCATTCATTCAGAAACTGAAGTATAGTAAAAGCAGTTTACTATGCTTCAGTTATAAATGAACCAACTGGTACCAATCACTGACTCTGTTCATTCAGAAAAGGAAGGAGTCAGAATACTGACAGTTTACAAGGTAATTTTTAATGAACCAGACTCTCCCATTCAGAGGATACGGAGCAACAAACAGCTATATCTTCATAAGAAAGAAGAAAAAGGCTGGAAGTTTGTTAAAATCCCTACAATTACGCATTGATCACCAAGATTATTTTTTTTATCACAATGAGTTGTACTTCAAACATTTCATAAACTGACCAACAGTTCTTGTGTATTAATAGAATATAGTTTACCTTAATGTAATAATGAGTCGTTCTGTAGGTGAGATACTCCTACCAAATGTAGTATTTTGTCTCTCAAGATGACTCGCAACCAGACCCAGCAATTCATCGAAACTGTAGGACATAATATATAAGGTCATTAATAAATATTTTAGTGAATGCTACTTGCAAAAACACATTAACCTCAGTCACTAGCTGGAATATATAATGATTTAAATCTGTAAAAAAAAAAAGTATGTAATTACCTTGGCCACGGACATCCTGGTGTAATTGAAGAACTTGTCCTCAAAATTACGGAGATTGGATACATTGCCCAAAACTGCCCTCTGGTCTCTCGATTAGCTATCACTGGATGGACCCAATAGCGACGTCTTCTTCGCATCATCAGCTTACGCTGCCTCTCCTCCTCTTCCATCAATACTTTCAAGCCGGTAGTAATCGCAGAAGTGATTAAATGAGGCAAAGAAGTCATTTTTTATACGGGGTAAATACCACAGGGACCAGGGAACCAGGAAGAAGGGAACAGGAAAATGAATGATGTCAGCACAAGTATTATCTGATTAGCCACAGGCTAAAGTTGCCTGGCATGGAAACTCATGTTGAAATTGCCTGAAGTCACGCCAAAGTTGCCTTTAATCGCTTAGCAAGGTCGCCCTGAAGTCGGATCGCCTAGATGTGAATGGGCCCTAAGAGAAGTTATAATTCCTTTTTTTTATAATATTATAGTGAACTATCCTCATCCAGTAAGACTTTGGGGGTCTGAAAGAACTTTAGTAAAGCAATCTCAGATGAAGAAATAAGCAATACTATAATAGACTCTAAAATTGAGAAATACACCATACTCAAATGAATTTGGTTCTATATGGTATGAAGCACCATGATCATGAAACCCAAAAAATATTCATTACTTTATAGGCCTCATGCACACTGTGTTTAACATATGCTGCTTTTGCTGCATTTTTTTCAGTCTGTTAAAGCACTTCTATGTTAGCCTATGTGTCTATGCACACATAGCGGTTTTACAGGCATATTAGAAGAGGAGCATTTACAGGCTAAAAAAAAAAAGATTACCTGTGTGTTCAGAACAGGTGCTGAAGATGTGTCTAATGTTTGGCTGTTAATGCATTCCAATGACCAGAATAAATTAATATTCTGGCCAATGGAATCCATTAAAACTCAAATGCTTAACATGCCTAAACATGTTTGCAATACACAGCTTTAGGCATAAGGAGTAAAAGGCATTCAGAGGAGAAAATCAAATGCCCTGTGTGCCCTAAAGCTGAACTAAATCTGCTTTGGGTCCCTGGAGCAATTGCTATAATATGCAAGTACTGTATACACAGAACACTTGCACATTGTGATAGATTCACTCATTGCTTTGGTCTCCTCCAGCACTTGTAGGTCCATGATCCCTCTGGTTGCTCCATCAGCTGACATCATCTCCACCAGCTTTTCTTGGTGTGCTTTTTTCACTCTTTTGTCATTGGTTGAAAGCTGATGATGTAACTCTTGTGCATATGTGCTGGAGTGACCCAGCTCCATTTTTGGCATCTTATGCTGAGTTGAAGACAGTGTACTCAAAGAAAATATATTGGTAGAAGATAAGTAAAGCAATTTTTGGGTAGAAAATACTTACAAAGTTCAGTGATGGCTGAAGAAAGGTGGCCCTATCCTTCTGGGGAGGAAAGCAGGTAAGGACACTGTTAGAGGCTGTACTCTGATCTTTGTGGTTGAACATCACTGCCCTGCCTCAACACCTCATCAAATCAAAGAATGCTTTGCATCCATTCAGAAAATGCAAAGTATTGTCTGAATGGTGCCTGTGCTGCACAGCCAATCTTCTGTGTTCACAATGCATCAGGCAGGCCGCTCAGCACGGGACCTGGAAGCAAGTAAACATCACTGGAGCAGCAGTGTCTACTTCAGTGATTTCCAGTTTCTAAGGTCATCTGCCAGTTATGGTATATACAGTATCTCACAAAAGTGAGTACACCCCTCACATTTTTATAAATATTTTATTCTATCTTTTCATGTGACAACAGGAAATTACACTTTGCTACAATGTAAAGTAGTGAGTGTACAGCTTGTATAACAGTGTAAATTTGCTGTCCCCTCAAAATAACTCAACACACAGCCATTAATGTCTAAACCGCTGACAACAAAAGTGAGTACACCCCTAAATGAAAATGTCCAAATTGGGCCCAATTAGCCATTTTCCTTCCCAGTGCCATGTGACTCATTAGTGTTGCAAGGTGTCAGGTATAAATGGGGAGCAGGTGTGTTAAATTTGGTGTTATCACTCTCACTCTCTCATACTGGTCATTGGAAGTTCAGCATGGTACCTCATGGCAAAGAACTCTCTGAGGATCTGAAAAAAAGAATTGTTGTTCTACATAAAGATGGCCTAGGCTATAAGAAGATTGCCAAGACCCTGAAGCTGAGCTGCAGCACAGTGGCCAAGGGTTGTTTTTAGGAAATAGATGTTTGAGTGCTGCCAGCATTGCTGCAGAGGTTGAAGGGGTTGGGGGTCAGCCTGTCAGTGATCAGACCATATGCCGGACACTGCATCAAATTGATCTGCATGGCTGTTGTTCCAGAAGGAAGCCTCTTCTAAAGATGATGCACAAGAACCATGTCATGTGGCCTGATGAGACCAGGATAAACTTATTTGGTTCAGATGGTGTCAAGCGTGTGTGGAGGCAACCAGGCAAGGAGTACAAAGACAAGTGTGTCTTGCCTACAGTCACGGTCATCCCTCTCTTGTTTTTTTTCCCTATTGCCTACAGTCAAGCATGGTGGTGGGAGTGTCATGGTGTAGGGCTGCATGAGTGCTACCGGCACTGAGGAGCTACAGCTCATTGAGGGAACCATGAATGCCAACATGTACTGTGACATACTAAAGCAGAGCATGATCCCCTCCCTTTGGAGACTGGGCAGGGCAGTATTCCAACATGATAACAACCCCAAGCACACCTCCAGGATGACCACTGCCTTGCTAAAGAAGCTGTGGGTAAAGGCGATGGACTGGCCAAGCATGTCTCCAAACCTAAACCCTATTGAGGATCTGTGGGGCATCCTCAAACTGAAGGTGGAGGAGCGCAAAGTCTCTAACATCCACCAGCTCCATGTCATCATGGAGGAGTGGAAGAGGACTCCAGTGGCAGCCTGTGAAGTTCTGGTGAACTCCATGCCCAAGAAGGTTAAGGCAGTGCTTGAAAATAATGGTGGCCACACAAAATATTGACACTTTGGGCCCAATTTGGACATTTTCACTTAGGGGTGTATTGACTTTTGATGCCAGCGGTTTCGACATTAATGGCTGTGTGTTGAGCTATTTTGAGGGGACAGCAAATTTACACTATTATACAAGCTGTGCACTCACTACTTTACATTGTAGCAAAGTGTAATTTCTTCAGTGTTGTCACATGAAAAGATATAATAAAATATTTACAAAAATGTGAGGGGTGTACTCACTTTTGTGAGATACTGTACATACAGTAGTTACAATGATCCAAGCTGAAACAATGTAACTATGTAAAGATATACCATCTTCTCTAAAATATCATGCTGTACAAAAAAAAAATAAACTTTATAAGATCTGATAGCACACTATTATTATAAAAGGTTTATCAGTTGGTTTATCGGTAGTACATTATTACTCCTATGTATTATTACTCCTAATGTATGTACCAAACTCTCTGGTTTTATAATATATCGAATTTTCCATTTACAATTTTACCTTAATAATTGCAACTTTTAGTCCATGTATTGTTTGTTACTGTACATTTCTGACATTAACCTCATTTTTCTAATTGATGTGTTTCTCTGCTTCTGTAATTATTCATCTCTGCTTTTTTTATTGTGCTTTTCTTTTTTACCTTGTCCTCTATGAAGTGGTAGCTTCAGCACTTGACCTCTTTAACCCATATATTGCTGCTTTTTAATCCCACTAGACTTTTGCTTGTAGAATCGGTTTTGCTCCTGGTAAATACCTGTTATTAAGCTACATTATGCACATTTCTTGTCTATAAACAAATCTGAATCTTCAGAAAATTATTGTAAGAAAAAAACCGAAAGTGGATGTGATCCATAAATTATTATGTGCACATAAACCTGAATACCTGAATTAAAGACAGCTGCAATGTTCTTTGGCACACCCAAAAAGGCCTCAGAAATGTAAAAGTAAGTAAATGCAGAGAACAGTGCTTGCCAGTGATGTGTGAAACAAAAAGAAACAATGTTGCTCTTGGCTAGAAGCAGTCTGAAGAAGGCCTCTTTCACGCGGCCGTTCCGTTCAGGTCCGCCTGTCCATTTTTTAAAGTGGACCTCAACGGACACTCCATGCAGCCCTATGGAGTGACAGATGTCAGCAGAGAGATGTCAGCTGACACCCGTC
Source organism: Glandirana rugosa (assembly GCA_018402905.1). Classification (NCBI taxonomy): domain Eukaryota; kingdom Metazoa; phylum Chordata; class Amphibia; order Anura; family Ranidae; genus Glandirana; species Glandirana rugosa. The sequence continues at coordinate 1,062,402 of BLSH010490272.1, forward strand.
ACTCTCCATTCCCCTCCAGACCAGTAAAGTCTAACGGAGGAAAACCCCTAAGTGAGCTGTAGCCCGAATCTCATCAGTAATGAATCTGTGCAAACACCATGTAAGGAGGAATGAATGAAAATTACTAGACATGTGTAGAGTGAAAAAATTTGTTTTGTTTTGTTTTGTTTTGATTCGTTATATACATAAATATGTTCAGTTAGATTCGTGTCATTCCTTTAATTTGTTTTCGTAATTCATTTTTTTTATTAGTTTTCGAACCGATTCAAAAAGTTTTTTGAATCAATTTCAAATAGTTTTCGAATTCGAAACGTTTTCAAATAGTTTTCAAATTCGATTCGTTCTCAAATTCAAATTGTTTTTGGAATTCGAATAGTTTTCGAATTTGAATGGTTTTCAAATTCAAATTGTTTTCCAATTTCCAAGGAGAATGGGGTGGAGTGGAAAGTGGAGGAATAGAATGGAAAAAGATTGAATACAATAGAGGGGAATATAACAGAAAATGAAAGAATATAATGTGGTGGAGTGGAGCAGAGCTGTTTAACTATATTCTTTTCTAGTCTATTGTTTTTTTTTTTGTTCTATTCCTTTGATTTCTATTCTGTTTTGTTCTCTTTGGAAATTGGAAAACTATTCAAATTTGATAACTATTCAAATTCGAAAAGTATTCCAAAATGATTCAAAAATTATTCAAATTTGAAAAGTATGTGAAAACAATTCAAAAATGATTCGAATTTGAATTTCGTCTGAATTTTTCTTTTGTTTCGTTTAAATTCGTTACTATTGTAATTCAGAAATCCAGATACGTCCGAATTTCCGTAAAAAAGGAAAATTCATCCGAATTTTAATTCAGAACCAAACTAACAGCACATGTCTAAAAATTACTTGTGGTAAGTCACACAGAGGATCACAACCAACATAAGTAGTAGGGATGGGTGAACGGTTTGGTCTGAGCATGAGTTTGGGCCAAACATTGGCTGTGCGCTTGTTTGCCGAACAACCGAATTATTGGGTCGTTCGACTGTTTGTTTGGCCCACCGAACAACCACAATGCACAGTGCATTGAAAGCCTGATTGGCTGACGCAATGAAAGCTTCACCTAATCAGGGTACAGAGCACTGTCAGAGCCATGATTGGACGCTGTCATGATAACTCTATCCAATCTTGGCTAATTGCTCTTAGTCTCACTCCACACTATAAAAGTATTCTTTCTAGAGCGGCTATTTTCAGTGATATCGGCGGTGTGGAGAGAGCTAGAACATGGCTCTGTTCAGTGCTACTAGACAGTCAGTGTGCTAGAGTGTGCAATTGTGATTCTATTGTCAGTGTAGAATATTTGTTTAGTGTGATTCTAGGTATAGTCAGTGTGAGTGTAGTGACGACCATCATCTTTACATTAATGTGAATCTAGGTATAGTCCAGTCAGTATAGTGTGTGACCACCATTCATCTTTATATGAGTATAAGTCTAGGGACATTTCAGTCAGCATGTGTGTAGTGACCACCAATCATCTTTACATTAGTGTTAATCTAGGGACAGTTTAGTCAGTGTGAGTGTACTGTGACCACCATTCATCTTTACATGTGAGTCTAGGGACAGTTCAGGCAGTGTGAGTGTAGTGAGTGACTGCCATTCATCTTAACATTAGTGTGAATCTATGGACAGTTCAGTCAGTGTGAGTGAACGTTTAATGTCATGTAGTTCTGTGCATTACTGCAAGTTTAACCCCGCATATTTCATTGCGTTACTGCAAGTTTAATGACATATAGTTCTGTGTGTTACTGCAAGTTTGACGCCGTATATTTCATTGCGTTACTGCAAGTTTAATGCCATAAAGTTCTGTGCATTACTACAAGTTTAATGCTATATAGTTCTGTACGTTACTGCAAGTTTAATGCCGCATATTTCAATGCGTTACTGCAAGTTTAACGCCATATAGTTCTGCGCATTACTGCAAGTTTAACGCCATATAGTTATGTGCATTACTGCAAGTTGAACGCCATATATTTCATAGCGTTACTGCAAGTTCAACACCATATAGTTCTGTGTGTTACTGCAAGTTTAACGCAGAATATTTCATAGCGTTACTGCAAGCTTCATGCCATATATTTCATTGCATTACTGCACGTTTAACGCCATATAGTTCTGTGTGTTACTGCAAGTTTAATGCCATATATTTAATTGCTTTACTGCAAGTTTAATGCCATATAGTTCTGTGCGTTACTGCAAGTTTCAGGAAATATTGTTTTGTGAGTTACTGCAAGTTTAAAGCTGTATATTTCTTTGCATTACTGCAAGTTTAAAACCATATATTTCTGTGTGTTACTGCAAGTTTAACAGCATATAGTTCGGTGCATTACTACAAGTTTAACCCCGCATGTTTCATTGCGTTACTGCAAGTTTAACGACATATAGTTCTGTGTGTTACTGCAAGTTTAACGCCATATATTTCATTGCGTTACTGCAAGTTTAACACCATAAAGTTCTGTGCATTACTACAAGTTTAATGCTATATAGTTCTGTACGTTACTGCAAGTTTAACGCCGCATATTTCAATGTGTTACTGCAAGTTTAACGCCATATAGTTCTGTGCATTACTGCAAGTTTAACGCCATATAGTTATGTGCATTACTGCAAGTTGAACGCCGTATATTTCATAGCGTTACTGCAAGTTTAACATCATATAGTTCTGTGTGTTACTGCAGGTTTAACGCAGAATATTTCATAGCGTTACTGCAAGCTTCAAGCCATATATTTCATTGCGTTACTGTAAGTTTAACGCCATATAGTTCTGTGTGTTACTGCAAGTTTAATGCCATATATTTAATTGCTTTACTGCAAGTTTAATGCAATATAGTTCTGTGTGTTACTGCAAGTTTCACGCCATATCGTTCTGTGCGTTACTAAGTTTAAAGCTGTATATTTCATTGCATTACTGCAAGTTTAAAACCATATATTTCTGTGCGTTACTGCAAGTTTAACAGCATATAGTTCTGTGCATTACTGCAAGTTTAACGCCATATAGTTCTGTGCTTTGCTGCAAGATTACACCATATAGTTCTGTGTGTTACTGCAAGTTTAATGCTGTATAGTTAATTGTGTTACTGCAAGTTTAATGCCATATAGTTCTGTGCGTTACTGCAAATTTCACACCATATAGTTATGTACATTACTGCAAGTTTAAAGCTGTATATTGCATTGCGTTACTGCAAGTTTAACGCCATATAGTTTTGTTCATTACTGCAAGTTTAACACCGAATATTTCATTGCATTACTGCAAGTTTAACGACAAATAGTTCTATGCGTTACTGCAAGTTTAACACTGTATATTTCATTGTACTACTGCAAGTTTAATGTCATATATTTCTATGCATTACTGCAAGTTTAACGCCATATAGTTCTGCACGTTACTGCAAGTTTAACATTGTATATTTCATTGAGTTACTGGTAGAGTTGAGCGAACCCAGACTGTAAAGTTCGGGTTCGTACCGGACTTTGGGGTGTCCGAGCCCCGAACCCGGACATTTGAGAAAAAGTCCAGGTTCGGTATTCGGGTATTTTTCGTGCCCTTTCAATAGCTGCAGGGCAGCCAATCAACAAGCGTTTCACTCGATAGCCCTTAGAAGTCATCACAGCCATGCCTACTAATGGCATGGCTGTGATTGGCCAGTGCATCATGTGACCCAGCCCCCATATGAGCATGGAATCACGTAGTGCCACATGTCACATTGTCTTGTACTGGAGTAGGGAGAGGATGCTGCCGCTGCTGTGAGGGAGAGATTAGCGTTCTAATTTCATCTCATCCTGCATTAGAGACAGGTACCTGGCGGTGCTGTGAGGGAAAGATTAACGTTCTAATATCACTTTGGGACAGTTTCATGGAGCTGTAAAGGAAACATTAGTGTTCTAATATCATCTGATACTGCATTAGAGACAGGTTCCTGGTGCTGTGAGGGACAGATTATCGTTCTCAAATCATCTCATAGTGGAGTAGGGAGAGGTTCCTGTCGATGCTGTGAGGGATATATTATCGTTCTAAAATCATCTCATACTGGAATAGAGACAGGTTCCTGTCGGTGCTGTGAGGGACAGATTATCGTTCTAAAATCATCTCATAGTGGAGAAGGGAGAGTTTCCTGTCGGTGCTGTGAGGGACAGATTATCGTTCTAAATAATCTCATACTGGTGTAGGGAGAGGTTCCTGTCGGTGCTGTGAGGGACAGATTATCGTTCTAAAATCATCTCATACTGCAGTAGGGACAGGTTCCTGTTGGTTCTGTGAGGGACAGATTATCATTCTAAAATCATCTCATACTGCAGTAGGGAGAGGTTCCATGCGGTGCTGTGAGGGACAGATTGTCATTCTAAAATCATCTCATAGTGGAGTAGGGAGAGGTTCCTGTCGGTGCTGTGAGGGCCATATTATTGTTCTAAAACCATCTCATACTGGAGTAGGGAGAGATTCTTGTCGGTGCTGTGAGGGACATATTATCGTTCTAAAATCATGCCATAATGGAATAGGGAGAGGTTCCTGTCGGTGCTGTGAGGGACAGATTATTGTTCTAAAATCATCTCATACTGGAGTAGGGAGAGGTTCCTGTCAGTGCTGTGAGGGACAGATTATTGTTATAAAATCATCTCATACTGGTGTAGGGAGAGGTTCCTGTCGGTGCTGTGAGGGACAGATTATCGTTCTAAAATCATCTCATAGTGGAGTAGGGAGAGGTTCCTGTAGGTGCTGTGAGGAACAGATTATCGTTCTAAAATCATCTCATACAGGTGTCGGGAGAGGTTCCTGTCGGTGCTGTGAGGGAGATATTATCGCTCTAAAATCATCTCATAGTGGAGTAGGGAGAGGTTCCGTTCGGTGCTGTGAGGGACAGATTATCATTCTAAAATCATCTCATAGTCGAGTAGGGAGAGGTTCCTGTCGGTGCTGTGAGGGACAGATTGTCGTTCTAAAATCATCTCATACTGGTGTAGGGAGAGGTTCCTGTCGGTGCTTTGAGGTACAGATTATCACTCTAAAATCATCTCTTGGTGGAGTAGGGAGAGGTTCCTGTTGGTGCTGTGAGGGACATATTGTTCTAAAATCATCTCATACTGGAGTAGGGAGAGGTTCCTGTTGGTGCTGTGAGGGACATATTATCGTTCTAAAATCATGTCATAGTGGAATAGGGAGAGGTTCCTGTCGGTGCTGTGAGGGATAGATTATCGTTCTAAAATCATCTCATACTGGAGTAGGGAGAGCTTCCTGTCAGCGCTGTGAGGGACAGATTATCATTTTAAAAGTATCTCATAGTGGAGTAGGGAGAGGTTCCTGTCGGTGCTGTGAGAGACAGATTATCGTTCTGAAATCATCTCATACTGGTGTAGGGAGAGGTTCCTGTCGGTGCTGTGAGGGACAGATTATCGTTCTAAAATCATCTCATACTGGTGTAAGGAGAGGTTCCTGTTGGTGCTGTGAGGGGCAGATTATCATTCTAAAATCATCTCATACTGGTGTAGGGACAGGTTCCTGTCGGTGCTGTGAGGGACAGATTATCGTTCTAAAATCATCTCATAGTGGAGTAGGGAGAGGTTCCTGTCGGTGCTGTGAGGGACAGATTATCATTCTAAAATAATCTCATAGTGGAGTAGGAAGAGGTTCCGGTCGGTGCAGTGAGGGACAGATTATCGTTCGAAAATCATTTCATAGTGGAGTAGGGAGAGGTTCCTGTTGGTGCTGTGAGGGACAGATTACAGTTCTAAAATCATCTCATAGTGGAGTAGGGAGAGGTCCCTGTCGGTGCTGTGAGGGACATATTATTGTTCTAAAATCATCTCATAATGGAGTAGGGAGAGGTTCCTGTTGGTGCTGCGAGTGACAGATTATCGTTCTAAAATCATCTCATAGTCTAATAGGGAGAGGTTCCTGTCGGTGCTGGGAGGGACAGATTATCGTTCTAAAATCATCTCATCGTGGAGTAGGGAGAGGTTCCTGTCGGTGCTGTGAGGGACAGATTATCGTTCTAAAATCATCTCATAGTGGAGTAGGGAGAGGTTCCTGTCGGTGCTGTGAGGGACAGATTATCGTTCTAAAATCATCACATACTGGTGTAGGGAGAGGTTCCTGTTGGTGCTGTGAGAGACAGATCATCGTTGTAAAATCATCTCATACTGGTGTAGGTGCTGTGAGTGACATATTATCGTTCTAAAATCATCTCATAGTGGAGTAGGGAGAGGTTCCTTTCGGTGCTGTGAGGGGCAGTATTTCATTCTAAAATCATCTCATAGTGGAGTAGGGAGAGGTTCCTGTCGGTGATGTGAGGGACATATTATTGTTCTAAAATCATCTCATACGGGAGTAGGGAGAGGTTCCTGTTGGTGCTGTGAGGGACATATTATCGTTCTAAAATCATTTCATAGTGGAGTAGGGAGAGGTTCCTGTCGGTGCTGTGAGGGACAGATTACAGTTCTAAAATCATCTCATTATTTAGTAGGGAGAGGTTCCTGTCGGTGCTGTGAGGGACATATTATTGTTCTAAAATCATCTCATAATGGAGTAGGGAGAGGTTCCTGTTGGTGCTGTGAGGGACAGATTATCGTTCTAAAATCATCTCATACTGGTGTAGGGAGAGGTTCCTGTCGGTGCTGTGAGGGGCAGATTATCATTCTAAAATCATCTCATACTGGTGTAGGGAGAGGTTCCTGTCGGTGCTGTGAAGGACATATTATCGTTCTAAAATCATCTCATAGTGGAGTAGGGAGAGGTTCCTTTCGGTGCTGTGAGGGACAGTATTTCATTCTAAAATCATTTCATAGTGGAGTAGGGAGAGGTTCCTGTCGGTGCTGTGAGGGACATATTATCATTCTAAAATCATCTCATAGTGGAATAGGGAGAGGTTCCTGTCGGTGCTGTGAGGGACATATTATCATTCTAAAATCATCTCATAGTGGAATAGGGAGAGGTTCCTTTCGGTGCTGTGAGGGACAGTATTTCATTCTAAAATCATTTCATAGTGGAGTAGGGAGAGGTT
>BLSH010490272.1:1091075-1104227 GCA_018402905.1 Glandirana rugosa
CCCCAAGTAGTCCGGAAGGTGGAGGGGTCGTCCTCGACCTTATAAGAAACAGCTCTTTTTCCTAGTGTGAGAGGCCGGCACATAGCTGATGTCCCTAGAATTATTCTAGTGTTAGTTTTTGTCTATGGGGGACGGCGACCAAGGTCTTGACAAAGTCGCGGAGCCGAGACGTCGGCACAAATGGTTCAATCTAGAAGCCCCCCGGATGTTAGACTAGGCGTATGCCCTCCCCCTACTTACCTTTTGCCGAAAAGCGTGCGCTAAACCGGTGAAGCTCATAAATCAGTACGGGAAGCCCGACACGTTACGGGGCCGGGCGAAAAGCCGTTTTCCATTCATCCCCCTCCCGTATGCGGATCAGATTGTAGGCCCCCCGAAGATCTAACTTGGTAAACACGGCTGCAGAGCCGAGGCGCTGAAACAGTTCTGGAACCAGCGGCAGGGGGTATCTGTTTTTGATTGTGATCTTATTAAGATCCCTGTAGTCGATACACGGCCGGAGAGTGTGATCCTTTTTCTCGACAAAGAATATTCCAGCTCCTGCTGGGGAGGTGGAAGGCCTGATGAACCCCTTTTGTAAATTTTCCTCGATGTAGGCTTTGAGAGCCGCAAGCTCCACTTCGGAGAGCGGGTATATTCTACCGAAAGGTATTTCGGCTTCTTGCAGGAGGTCTATCGGACAATCATATGGCCGATGTGGAGGTAAGGTGTCTGCTCCCTTCTTACTAAAGACATCCCAGAAGTCCTGGTACGCTTCGGGGATAGCAAGGCGAGTTTCCTGGTCTGGATCAGGGTTGATGGAGAGCACCACTGGCGGTGCTATCTGGGATGGTGGGAAGCAGTTATTCCGACAATATAGGGACCGGAACTGGACCTCACCCACGTTCCAGTCAATGTGAGGACTATGTGCTCGGAGCCACGGGAGACCCAGGATCATGGGACTCAATGGGGAGGCGATGACATCCAGCACCAGTAACTCGGTGTGGCCCTCGGCCGTCCGGGCCGGCAAAGGGAAGGTTTCCTGAGTCACTGCGCCCGACTTGATGGCTGACCCATCGGCCAAACGGATCGACAGTGGATGTTCCTTGGGCCTGAGAGGGACCCGGTGCTGGGCAGCAAATGATAAGTCTATGAAACAGTTGCAGGCCCCCGAGTCCAGGATGGCCGACACTTGAATGTCCTTGTCGGGAAGCTGCAGCAACATGCGGAGGGTTAGGTGCGGCTGAGAACCCGGCAGGGATAACACCTCCCCTGGAGCTGGAGTAGGCTTCTTGCCAGTCTTGGCGGAGCAACTATTAATGAGATGCCCCGAGTTGCCGCAATAGAGGCACAATTTACCATCCATCCACCGCTGGCGTTCTTCCAAGGATAAAGACGGGCGGAAAAAACTAGCCCTCCTAGACTCATGATGTAGTCGTGAAGAGGAGGTGGCCACTGAGCTGGGACCCGGAAGGGTAGGTGCTTGAGGAGGCATCCAAGAAGGGTGCAGGGACACTGTGGACCTCTCCGCGCTGCGCTCCGGCAAGCGACGGTCTATCTGGGTGGCCAGATTAATGAGCGCTTCCAGGGTGTGGGGAACCCCAACACTTGCCAGCTCGTCCCTAAGTGCTTCGGACAGTCCCAGCCGGAACCGGTGGCAGAGGGCCGCAGTATTCCAAGCGGTATCAGCACTCCAGCGCCGGAACTCAGCTGCATAGTCCTCTACGGGGCGACCACCCTGCTGGAGGGCATGGAGTGTCGCTTCTGCGGTGGCTGCCAGGTGTGGATCCTCATACAGCCAGCTGGGCCATGGCCTTGAAGAATCCATCCAGAGTGGAGACCTCAGGAGCCTTCTGCTCCAGTAGCCGATGAGCCCAGGCCTGGGGGTCGTCCTGGAGCAGGGATATTACTAAGCCCACTTTGGTGGCCTCCAAGGAGAATGTGTGAGGCTGGAGAGCAAAGTACAGGTAACAGGCACTGCGAAAGGCCCTGAACTTCCCGCAGTCCCCCGTAAACCGCTCTGGCATAGGTACTCTAGGCTCCGTGGGCCGGATCACTGTGGTACGGGGAGATTTATGCCCCCTGCTGGAGGGATCAGGAGTAGCCAAGTCCTGAACTTGGTTTTCCAGGCGTGCATATCCTTCCTGCAGGTTTTGCACTGCTTGGGTTAGTCCAGCGAGGTGTGTGCATAGCTCTTCCATGGGAGAGGGCCCCTCTGTCACGTACCTGGTGGTAGAGTCTGGCTTATGCGGGGGCAACCTCTCTTGCGGCCCTGGTTCGAGAACCCTTGATAGTGGGAACAGGGAGCTCTGGAGCACAGGGGGGGCACGAGGGCTGGACAATCTTCAGGTGGTAAGGAGAAGTCCAAGGTAGCTCGTGCAAGACGGGAGAATAGTGGTTCAGTCCGAGTTGGCAACTGGCAGGCGGTGCGGTACAACGGGATCAGGCAAATGGATGGTCAGGTTCAGGCAGGGTCGGTAACGTGCTGGCAACAGAAGTACAGGAGGAGCAGGCAAGCGGGTGGTCGTAGACAAGCCGGGGTCAGATGCAGGCAGATATCAACAGGTCCGAAGGAGAAGCCGGGGTCACAGGAACAGGAAGTCACACAGAAGTAGTCACCGGGGAGTCACAGGTGTAGGAAACACTGTAGAGCGGACAGCACTGGCCACCAGGCTCTGCTGACTGAAATAGAGCCGCCAGGCGCCGTTTCCGGCGCGTGCACGCGCACGGGCGCGCGCGATCGCGCACAGGCGCGCGCACCACCGCGGAAAGGCTTGGAAACAGTCTTTTCCTGACAGGCAGCAGCAGATCAGCAATCACAGAAGCTGGATGCAGGGCAGGCAGAAGAAGCATGAGACAAGCCGGGTCAGACACGGATAAGCTGGCAAACAGAATCAGCAAACAAGGAATTGTCAGAGGTAAGCTGGGTTTCAGGCTGGCAGAATAGTGGAGTGAAAACAAGCCAGGTCAGGATTGGAGAAGGCAGAATGGTCAAAGCAAGCCTGGGTCAAGCAGGTAGGAGATCAGGTAACAACAGCAGGTAGCAGGTTCAGGTACAGACAAGCTGCAGATCAGACAGCACTTCAGCCAAAGTCTGACTTCCTTATAAAGGCCCATGTGATGTGCTGGCAGAGATGCTGGGTCCTAGAGCCCTCCTGCTCTGACGGATTCTGGGTCCTAGAGTCCTCCTGCTATTGGTGCCCTGACAACATCCCTGCGCATGCGTACATGTGCGCGCCTCCGAACAGTCGTGGGAACCTTTGTTTGAATCCGCGTGCGCCTGTGCTCGTCTGAATCCCTGACAGAGTGGAGGTAACTAACCTCTCTTCTTCATTGGTTATGTTCAGATCCAAAAAGCTGATGTTAGTTTGACTGCTCTCATGATTCAGAATGATATCTCTATCATTCTGATTGAGGGCGCCCATAAAATCCTCAAGAGAGGCCACGTCTCCACTCCATAGGAGGAGGATATCATCAATGTACCTAGCCCAGAGGGCCAAACGAGTGTGCCTCTGGGCATAGATGACATCCTCCTCCCATTTGGCCATAAAGAGGTTAGCTATACTGGGGGCATGTTTAGCCCCCATAGTTACACCCCTATTTTGAAGGTAATAATTACCCCCCCACCAGAAATAATTGTGGGAGGAGGCATATTTCAATAGTTCAACCACAAACTCTCTTTGTTCCATTCCCAAGTTGGAATCTTTTTTCAGATAGTAAGTAACAGACAAAATGCCAAAGTTCATGAGGGATGATGGTGTACAACGACAAAACATCCGCCATCACCGGCCACCATCCCTCACAGAACTCACTGGATTCAACCAGATTGATAGCTGTCTTGGTATCTCTAATGTAAGAAGGAATATTTTTCACCAGCAGTTAGAGAAACGTGTCTATATACTTGCCCACCCGGGAAGTGATGGAGTCAATGCCACTTTCTATGGGCCTTCCCGGAGGGCAGGTAGGATTTTTATGTATCTTGGCAGATAATACAAAACAGGGGGTGCTGCTGGTATTAGAAAGGCTTTTTCTTATTTATTACCCTCGTAGTGTATTCACCACCTTCTGCAACTCAAGTTTATAGGCCTGGACAGGGTCTTTTCTAAGGGGCATGTATCATGATTGCTCAATATGTTATTTATTTCAGTGATGTAGTCTGCCTTATCTAAAGCCACAATACCCTCCCCACCCTTGTCAGCCGGCCTGATTACCATTTCCTTTCTTTCACATAATTGTTACAATCCTACCTCCAAGTCCCTCTGCATTTTCACCTGTTTGACCTGTATTTTCTCCAAATCCCTCTCTAAATACCCTGATGGAGGAGGTGAGCCCCTCCGGAGGGTTGAATAAAGAGGCATTGGATAGATTGGAGGGCTGGTTACCACCTGAAGTATTTCTATCAGTAATATAGGGTTTTAATAAAAAATGTCTTTTAATGTTTATTCTCCTGATGAATTTTTGTACGTCCATGAACGTGCCAAATTTATCCAAACTTTTGGGTGGAGCAAATGTGTTGGGGTTATCATGTGGCCTAGGCCCATATGAAGAAGGCCTACTAAATGGTTTTGGATGATAGACCTCACTGTATGTACCTTTCTGATGTGAGGGATAGGAACGCTCTCTATGATGGGAAATTGGTCCATACGGCCGAGGCCCCCTCTGTCCCCCCCTTCCCCTCTAGGGTTCCCCTAGTCGGGTGTGTCTGTCCGTATCCTTCTCTCTTCTCTTCATATGGCCGATTTTCTAGACATGCAATACATCAATGAAGGTTTTGACAGCACCACAGGAACTTCCAAACGAATTGTGTTTATTTAGTAAAACATCATACAGGATTCAACAGTCCATAAGAAGTACATCAAGGCAAGATAGATTGACACGTTTCGCGGGAGTTATACCCGCTTAGTCATAAATTAGATTATGACTAAGCGGGTATAACTCCCGCGAAACGTGTCAATCTATCTTGCCTTGATGTACTTCTTATGGACTGTTGAATCCTGTATGATGTTTTACTAAATAAACACAATTCGTTTGGAAGTTCCTGTGGTGCTGTCAAAACCTTCATTGATGTATTGCATGCTGTTGGCTCACGGACCAGACGTGCACACAGCCTTCCATACACTGATTTCTCACCTGGAGCTGCTTTTCCTTTGAATGTTCCATTCGATTTTCTAGACAGCCTCAGACCTGCAAAGAGACAGCCTCATGAGGTCCAGCAAAGAGACAGCCTCAGACATGCAAAGAGACAGCCTGAGTCCAGCAAAGAGACAGCCTCAGTCCAGCAAAGAGACAGCCCCAGACCTGCAAAGAGACAGCCCCAGACCCGCAAAGAGACAGCCCCAGTCCAGCAGAGACAGCCTTAGTCCAGCAAAGAGACAACCTCAGACCAGCAAAAAGTCAGCCTCAGACCTGCAAAGAGGCAGCCTCAGACCTGCAAAGAGACAGCCCCAGACCAGCAAAGAGACAGCCTCAGCCCAACAAAGAGACAGCCTCAGTCCAGCAAATAGATGGCCTCAGACCTGCAAAGAGACAGCCTCATGAGGTCCAGCAAAGAGGCAGCCTCAGACCTGCAAAGAGACAGCCTCAGACCTGCAAAGAGACAGCCTCAGACCTGCAAAGAGGCAGCCTCAGTCCAGCAAAGAGACAGCATCAGCCCAGCAAAGAGACAGCCTCAGACCTGCAAAGAGGCAGCCTCAGACCTGCAAAGAGACAGCCTCAGACCTGCAAAGAGACAGCCTCAGACCTGCAAAGAGGCAGCCTCAGTCCAGCAAAGAGACAGCATCAGCCCAGCAAAGAGACAGCCTCAGACCTGCAAAGAGACAGCCTCATGAGGTCCAGCAAAGAGACAGCCTCAGTCCAGCAAAGAGACAGCCTCTGTCCAGCAAAGAGACAGCCTCGGACCTGCAAAGAGACAGTCTCATAAGGTCCAGCAAAGAGACAGCCTCAGACCTGCAAAGAGACAGCCTCAGTCCAGCAAAGAGACAGCCTCAGTCCAGAAAAGAGACAGCCCCAGGCCAGCAAAGAGACAGCCCCAGACCTGAAAAGAGACAGCCTCAGACCAGCAAAGATACAGCCTCAGTCCAGCAAAGAGACAGCCTCAGACCTGTAAAGAGACATCCTCATGAGGTCCAGCAAAGAGACAGCCTCAGTCCATCAAAGAGACAGCCTCAGTCCATCAAAGAGACAGCCTCAGTCCAGCAAAGAGACAGCCCCAGACCAGCAAAGAGATAGCCTCAGACCTGCAAAGAGACAGCCCTAGACCAGCAAAGAGATGGCCTAAGTCCAGCAAAGAGACAGCCTCAGTCCAGCAAAGAGACAGCCTCAGTCCAGCAAAGAGACAGCCCCACACCAGCAAAGAGACAGCCCCAGACCAGCAAAGAGGCAACCCCACACCAGTAAAGAGAACCACTTCAGGTGGTAACCAGCCCTCCAATCTATCCAATGCCTCTTTATTCAACCCTCCGGGGGGCTCACCTCCTCCATCAGGGTATTTAGAGATGTGGTATTGAGGGATTTCGAGAAAATACGGGTCAAACAGGTTAAAATGCAGAGGGACTTGGAGGTAGGATTGCAACAATTATGTGAAAGAAATAAACTGGTAATCAGGCCGGCTGACAAGGGGGGGTATTGTGGTTTTAGATAAGGCAGACTACATCTTTGAAATTAATAACATATTGAGCGATCATGATACCTATGTACTGCTTAGAAAAGACCCTGTCCGGGCCTATAAACTTGAGTTGGAGAAGGTGGTGAATCGCTAATTCACTACGGGGGTAATAAATAAGAAAGAAAAAGCCTTTCTAATACCAGCAGCACCGTGGACCCCCCGTTTTGTATTACCTGCCCAAAAAACATAAAATTCCTACCTGCCACCCCCCCGGGAAGGCCCATAGCAAATGGCATTGATTAAATCACTTCCCAGGTGGACAAGTATATAGACAAGTTTCTCCAACCGCTGGTGAAAAATATGCCTTCCTACATTAAAGATACCAAGACAGCTATCAATCTGGTTGAATCCAGTGAGTTCTGTGAGGGATGGTGGCCAGTGACGGCGGATATTTCATCGTTGTACACCATCATCCCTCACGAACTTGGAGTTTCATCTGTTATTTACTATCTGGAAAAAGATTCCAACTTGGGAATGGAACAAAGAGAGTTTGTGGTTGAATTATTGAAATACGCCACCTCCCACAATTATTTCTGGTGGGGGGGGGGTAATTATTACCTTCAAAATAGGGGTGTAGCTATGGGGGCTAAACATGCCCCAGTATAGCTAACCTCTTTATGCCCAAATGGGAGGAGGATGTCATCTATGCCCAGAGGGACACTCGTTTGGCCCTCTGGGCTAGGTACATTGATGACATCCTCCTCCTATGGAGTGGAGATCCAATCGCTCCCCATGCCCACAGAGAGACCTGGTTTGTGTAATAGCAAGGAGGTGAGTCCTGTACGATGTATCTGCATGGGGGCGGAACCCGCTATTGATTCCACTATCACTAAAGTGAGGCTTGGTAGTATGCTCGTCCAATCTGCATCCTCACCTATTGAGAGGCTGGAGTTGCAGAACAGGAAGTGGGGGAGCTTGTGGAGCCGACTCTCAGTGTCTGTATATATAATGGCGGTAGCGGGAGTGCAAGTCCAGGCCCTGGGAAGAAGTCTTATCAGACGAAACCGGTAGGGCGATGGCTGCATTCCGCTACCGCTTCACCATTCAACTTTTCCTTGTGGGAGACATGATGTTTACATGCGGTGTTCCTATTGTCTTTATGTAAGTGCAACCTTTAAATACATTTTAATCGCTTTTATACAGATTTACACTATGTCTACCCCTTTTTTCCTGATTTGATGCACCTGCTCTGATGAGGGGAACATATGGTATATGTGATTTGGACGGAACATTGGGATGTTTTTCCAGTACTTTGAGGAGTCTTACTCACATGCTGTTTTTGACCACCCGTAGGTCTGTCAACGCTAGAGTGTAAGCGTACATCTTATCCTGTGGCGGAGGTTGCGTTACACTTGGTTTACTGCATGCCCACGGTGCTAGTTATATGAAGACTTCAAATAGAGTTATCTATGCTTCCTTAATTTCTATGCTTCATTAATTCATATTGACTTTTATATGGACTTTTGAATATGTTTTTTACCCTTTTATATGTTTACTGTGTTTACACTTGGAATCATTATTATTATTATTATTTTTTTACCTTGCTGATTTAGCACAACATTATTTTTTAAATTAGATAATTTTGGATGTTATTCAACAAAGGTTGGAAATTGGTATTGAAGATATTGGTTAGATTGGCTGTGAGTTTAACTCCTAAGTAGGTGAGGGCCAACGGTTCCCACTTAAAAGAACAGGCTGCTTTTGCCCTAGCTAAGTCATTTGGTGGGAGGGTTAGATTTAGGGCTTCCGATTTGGAGTAGTTTATTTTCATGTTAGATATATATCCAAAAAGGTGAAATGCTTTAATTAAATTGGGAATGGAGGTGTGTGACCGTGTCAGGAAAAAAAGAAGGTTGTCAGCGTAGGCCGCTGGTTTATACTCTTTTGAATCAATTTGAAAACCATTTATATCTGGATTGCATTTGTCAAACTAATGATTGGCTCAAGTGCCAGTATGAACAGGAGGGGGGGAAAGGGGGCATCCTTGTCTTGTATCCTTATTTATTTGTACTTCTTCAGATAGTATGCCATTACTTTTGACTTGTGCTTTGGGTTTGTGATAGAGGGAGGTATTCCATGACATCATACCAGTTCGCAAACCCACATGTCTGCAGGTTGCAAATAGGTAATCCCATGCCACCCAATCAAAGGCCTTCTCCGCATCTGTAGACAGGAGAAGGCCCCTGATTCCACCTGTCCGAGCATGATGGATCAGATGGAGGGATTTTATTACGTTATCGTGGGCTTCTCAACCTGCCATAAAGCCAACCTGGTCCAAGCCAATGAGCTTAGGTAAAAAGGTAGTCAGTCTGTTGGCGAGTATTTTCACTAGGATCTTCAAATCTAAATTTAGAAGGGAAATTAGCCTATAACTGGTGCATTCCGAGGGATCTTTAGCTGGTTTGGGTAGGAGGGTTATGTGGGCCAGAGTAAAGGTTTCAGATGTAGGCTGGGTGGTTTTTAGTGAATTGAGTGCGTTGAGAAGGGGTGTTTTTAGTTGAGGCACAAAAGTTTTATAATGGTGGGCCGTAAACCCATCTGGTCCTGGGCTCTTGCCTGGTTTTAGGGACTTAATAGCTAACAAGAGTTCCTCTTCTGTGATTGGGGATTGTAATGATTCTGATTCTGATGTGGTTAGGTTGGGTAAACTGCTCTCCTTAAGGTAGTCCTGCAAGTTTAGTTCTCTACCACCCTCAAGTTCCTTTGATTTGTGATGTAAGTGCAAATTATATAGATTACTATAAAAGGTGTGGAATTTCGCTGCAACTTGGTTTGATTTTTGCAGGAGTTTACCATCATTGTCCTTAATAGACAGAATGTTTCTGGATAAGGATAAAGATTTGAGGGCCTTTGTGAGAAATTTGCCACCCTTGTCCCTGTGTTCATAGAAAAAGCCTTTTCTAAGGAACAGGGTGCGTTTCGCATGAAGGTGGAGCAGGGATTGTAGTTGTTCTTGGGTTGCCAGCAGATCTGCAGAAACTGCTTCCACTTGCGATTGTTTGTGCTGGGATTCCAGTTTCGCAATTTTATCCGCCAAGGTCATGATAATTTTATTTGATTTTTTTTTTTTTGTGCTTCGCAACAAATAAATTTGCCACGTATGACGCACTTATGTGCCTCCCACAACGTCATGGGGGACATCCCTTCTGTAGTATTGAGTTGAAAATATGACGAGGCTGCAAACACAATTTGTTCGGAGATATTTATGTCTGTCAATAGAGTTGGGTTCAACCACCAGCTACACGGTCTGGAAGGAGCTGCAGGTAGGTTCAAAGAGATCGACACTGGGCAATGGTCGGATAAGTATAGGATGCCTATAGAGGCAGAATGTAGTGCAGGTAGGTCATGTTGTTATGAATACGTAGTCTATGCGAGAATACTTTTTATGCATAGCAGAATAATAAGTAAAATCTCTACCGTTAGGGTGGACCAGGCGCCAGGTGTCCACAAGAGACAGGGAGTTCAATGCGGTTTTAACTTTCTTTAAAATAGAGTATGTAATACTTGACTTTCCATTGGAGGAGTCCAGTAATGGGTGTAGGGGGATATTGAAGTCGCCCCCTAGTAGGACACAGCCAACCGCAAAACTTTTGAGTTCCTTAACTATTTGTTTGCAAAAGGTGAAGTGTCCTGAGAAAATATACACTAGCCAGGGTCAGCGGCTGGTTGTACCATTTACCTTTCAGAAACAGAAATCTACCTTGGGGGTCAGCATATTGTTGGGTTACTTCGAAATTTGCATGGTTGTAAATCAAAATAGACACTCCCTTGGATTTATGAGATGGATTTGGTGCATGGTACACCCCAGGGAAACATTTGTCAATCATTTTTGGCAAGGATTGAGACTGAAAGTATGTCTCTTGCAAGAATACAAAAGAGAGTTTAACCTTTTTCAATTCTCTCATGAGGCTCACCCTTTTTTTCTGGGACATTTAGGCCTCTAAGGTTGTGGGAGATCAAGGTAGGATTTATACATAATGATGCATATGCCATTTTGATGGATGCAAGAAAGGAGGTATCATAATTATACCTGAGTACAACAGGCAGAAAGAAAATAAAAAAGGGGGGGGGTATAGTAGGAAATGTAGAGGAATGGGAAGGGGTAAATTTCAAATGAAGATGGTGAGAAGGGAGGGGATAAAAGTCTGAGTAAAAGAACTGAGGGGAAAGAAAGGAAAAGGAGGGAAAAAATAAGGTAGGCAAAAAAGAGGAGAAAAATCCCCTTGTATAGAGGGGAACTACTATACAATTTTTATAATGAGCGCACCTCCAGTTACCCCAGAGGGGCTTCTTCAGCTGTGTGTGTATTAGCGGCAAGGCACACGCTACGTCACACCAACAAAAACACAATGGGGGTACACGGGAGGTAAAGCAGGAGGGAGTAGAACTGAGCAAATCAACTGTCCAAACAAATTGATATTACTCAGCCCATGGCCTCATTCAGTATTAGGGATGGGCCCCCGGTTCGAGTTGAACGCATGTGCAACTCGAACATCGGGGATTCGTCTGTTCGGCGCATCCCGAACATTATGGGGCATTTGTGGGAACCTTGAGCGCCCCATAATGCATTCCAATGGCGGGGGAAATTACCTGAATGCTTTGGCCAATCACAAAGCGCTCTGCTGTGAGAGATATGATTGGCTAAAGGCAGGGTGCCTTAAGCCAATCTCTGCTCAGCAGCCTCAATCCACGCCCAACACTATATAAAGCTGCTTGTACAGCAGCTCTATGTAGTGTGAATAACGGTGGATAGAGAGACAGTGAGCTTAGCTAGCCGCGTGCAGGCAGTTTAGTGTAGCTAGCTAGTTGATTACTGTGCATTGTAAAAAAACATATAGATAGATAGACAGACAGACAGACAGGGCAATCTATATACAGTCAGTTAGTACAGGCAGTTTAGTGTAGAGTGAAATACATACTAGATAGATAGTATTATATGATTGATGGTGGATGACCATGTTTTTAGCAGCAGGTCATGCCCAACCAAGATTAAGTCTATCCTACTTTAACTATGGTGAGCCATAGATAAAAAAAGCTGTAATCTCTTTCTTTGGTATTAAGACATCCAATGATCTTTTAAAATGTTTTGTATTTTGTCTATCTGTGAATTGTAGTTGAGGAGAATACTATAGTCGGTTTTTTTCAGCTCTAACCACCTTCTTCCTGATCTCACTATTGATCTATATTTTAAGTAATTTTTTCCCCGTGGAACACATTTCCTCAGCAATCTGTGCTCATTTTGTTTCCAGATATCCTTTCTCTTTAAATTGGTTGGTGAGTTGTGCTGCTTCTACCCTGTATTCTCTGACCTTAATACCACTTGCAAAAATACTTGAATTGGCTTCTGGGCACATTATGTAACCCTTTTTTCAGATGGCAACTTTCTGAAATATTAAACTATGGGGGGAGGGATTTATTAAAACTGGAGTGTGCAAAATCTGGTGTAAATCTACATAGAAATCAATCAGCTTCTGGGCATTATTGTCAAAGCTTAACTGAAGAAGCTGAAGTTGGAAGCTGCTTGGCTACTAGAGTTGGGCGAACAGTTAGGGCTGAACATCGGCTGTTCGCTCCATTTGGGGAATACCCGAACTTGCAGGGTGTTTGACAGGTGTTCACCCTGCCGAATGCCCTGTAATGCACTGCATGCTGCACAATGCATTTTGCACCGTGATTGGGCAAAGCTTTGCCCAATCAGGGCACAGTATAAGTTGGTTCTTAAGGAGCAGGGCAGGGCATCCTTAACCACTTAACAACCGCCCTATAGACAAAAGACGTCTACAGGGCGGTTGCTTAATTCTGGGAGGGCGTCTATTGACGTCCTCCCAGAATCGCGCTTCCTGCGTGCCCCCTGGGGCGCGCACAAAGGAACATCCATGACCGTTGGGTCCGGGGGACCCGACTGATCACGGATCGCGGTGAATGGCCGCTGTGAGCGGCCTTTCACCACGTGATCACGCTGTCCAATGACGGCGTGATCACATGTCAACAAGCCAGCGGAAGCGCCGGCTTTTCTCTCTCCTCTCCACACCGATCGGTGCATTGCGAGAGGAAAGAGGGGGGAGAGAGGAGGTGCTGCAGCGCTGTGGGCGATGTGTAATGCCCACAGCGCTGCCTAGTGACACTTAGCAACCACCCCACCATAAATCCAGCGATCATCACCCAGCCATCCACCACCCACCCAGCGATCATCACCCAGCCATCCACCACCCACCCAGCCATCCACCCCCCCACCCATCCTCACCCAATCCACCCTCACCCACCCATCCATCCATCCATGCTCACCCATCCATCCATCCATGCTCACCCATCCAGCCATGCATGCTCATCCATGCTCACCCACCCAGCCGTGCTTACCCATCCATCCATGCTCACCTACCCAGCCGTGCTCAACCATCCATCCATGCTCACCCAGCCATCCATCCATGCTCACCCAGCCATCCATCCATGCTCACCCAGACATCCGTGCTCACGCACCCATCCGTGGCTCATCCATCCCCATCCATGGC
>BLSH010490272.1:1130068-1141801 GCA_018402905.1 Glandirana rugosa
TGCAGCAGGGGACACGTGCGAAGAGCGCGCGGGGATCACCGTCGTCGCCGTGCGCGTGCGCGCGCGGTGGGTGACGTGCTCGCACGGGCACCGAGCCCGCCTGAGCTACAGGCGGGCCTGGGCGGCTAGAGGAAGTCCTCGGAGTCTTTCCCCTTGGCGGCAACATTTGTGCCGCCAAGGGGCAAGACACTCCCCCCCGTACGGTCTAGATGACTAGGGACAGTGACCCTAGTCAATCTAGACAATACAGGGCTGGTCGGGACGGGGGGGGTGTCAATCTTGTGTGGGTCCCTTGTATAAATTGGGGAAGTGCAGAACGGGGAACCGCCGTGTTTACAACGGCGGTTCCCCTTTCTGAGGCTCCTGAAGGAGATCGGCGGGTCCGGGCGGACATCGAGTCCGCCCGAGCCACGGGCACGCTCGTGCAGTGGGTGGCGCGCGCGTGCGCGTGCCGCTGCTGCCACTAGGGGCGCGCGAGAAGCGTGCACAGGGGACGACGTCCATGGACGTCGTCCCGGCATTCCAGATCCGCGCTGGAGCCGTACTATGGCAATAGCGCGGATCTGGAGTGGTTAATGGCTGTGTGTTGAGTTATTTTGAGGGGACAGCAAATTTACACTGTTATACAAACTGTACACTCACTACTTTACACTGTAGCAAAGTGTCATTTCTTCAGTGCTGTCGCATGAAAAGATATAATAAAATATTTACAAAAATGTGAGGGGTGTACTCACTTTTGTGAAATACTGTTTATGTATTGAATTTTATTTATATGTATTGACTTTTATAAACTTTTAGATAGAATTATAGCTATGTTATATAGAGACCTTAGTAGCTCAAGGTATAAGATATAATATACAATCAATTCATATTCTTATTTATGTATCTACCTTATTCTGTCATTTTTGTCATCATCTGTGCTATTGTTGCATATTGTTAATGATGCATATCCTTCATGTACCCTTTTTCTTGTGTTGCTGTTTTTTTGGTATAAACATTTTTACTTTTTCATGATTTATTATTTATTATTATCATTTCTGTTCCGCACTATTTCTCAAGTTTAGTTGTGAAATTGTGAACGCTCTGGTAATGATGGCTGTGCTGCAAGGGTCAAATTGGCTAAATATGTCATATCCCTTTAAAAATTTATACCGGCCATGGCCTGTCCATAAACCTCCACTGGCTGCTATAGTCACAAGACCTAAAGAAGGGCCACACCCGATTCTCATAGTCAAGATTACAATCTCTATCTTAGCTTCCTCCTGTGGTTTGCAGTCCAAATCCACTTCCCCTACACCAAGCCTCGCTTTGGATTTCAGCATTCCATTTTTTGGGAGGATCTCACAGCTTGTTGGCATTACTATTTTTATCTATGTTTTAATAAACTAATGTCTTGCTTCCATGTACTAACTTCTCCAGAGTTTGTTTTGTAATCAATCTAATGAACCACTGCTCCCCACCCACAGCAGTTCCATTTGTGCTTTTTACTGTGGCTCTTTGTTGCTGTTGTTTGGTCTTCCACACCTCTGCTGGTGTGGACACTCCACATAGCCGATCCTTAGACTCTCACAGGACACCGCATGTTTATCCCAGACCAACCTTGTGTCCCAGGCCTCTAGCACCAGACTTTTTATTTGTTCAGTGACATTTTACTGCCCGAACACCAACCTATCCCCATACCCTTTTTTTTTCATTTCTATACAGGTAGGGATGGATTGGTGTTCAGAAAGTAGAATTTATAGTTTTAAATAAACATTTTTTTTTTTATCAGAAATAATTCCATTCTGCCTTGGACCCAGGGATATGCCATTCCCCTCTGTGGTGTCTATCTCTCACACATTTGTCACATGTTTATCTTTGAGCATGCTTTATATCTGTTGGTGCATTACCTTGTGGGTCTGTTTATGTTCTAAATAGGGATATAGTAATATCTTAAATTCTTTTTGCTGTGTATTGTGATCTGTTAGTGTAGTGTTAGTCAGCTGAGCTGCGTGCTGGCTCTGCACTCTAAGTGTCCAGTGATTATTCTCAGTCACATGCTGTGTGAGTGTCCTCCAGCAGGGTGTGCTAGAGATATTACTGCACATTATAGATATTTAATACCTGACCAATCAGCAGGCTTGGGGAGCTTGCTGAGCAGGTTGGGAGAGCTATTAAGTATCTGAGTCACTTCCTGCTCCTCTCTTTCCCTCAAGGGATTTTCCCTGAGAAGATGTCTATCTAGGCCTCAGGCCCTAGGGCCTAGAGGTATGGAGTGTTGAGGGATCTCCTGTCATGGGAGGTGTCCCTAAGCTGCTGGCTGAGATGAAGTACTACTGGCCATTGGGGATGCAAAGCTGCGGTAATCCTACCACAGGGATGGTCAGTGACCGACCAAGCTGGGAAGCACCACATGAACCTTCCCACTACTGTCCTGCCTTGTATCCTAATACTGAGAATACACAGGAACCACAGTTGACAAGGAGGTGATAGCGTTACATTTTGGCGCCCAAAGCGAGGCTCTGTCCTTTTGATGTGATGGGAATATGTTTCCTAAAGTGTTGTGCCTATTTTTGTGACGTTACTGGAGTTTGTCACTTTGGGCAGTAATGCAAGGGTTAACCACATGGAGACGCTTTGCCCGGGTTATTGGCGGGGAAGAGTTTTGGCGTGAACCCCACCCAGTGTTCCAGCGCCAATGTGTCTGTAGAGGGAGGAGCAACCAGCTTAGGAGCAGTGCACATGCAGTATCCTCAGTCCATGTGGAGATTCGCTGTGAACCAGAGCTGTGAGATTGTGATGGAGACCAGCGTGCCAACTACCAGTACCCCATTTGTGACTACTACCATGGCAGCTGCCATCGTTACCGGAGACATGTGGCTGAGTGCCCTGGGGATTTAGAAGTGTTTCCAAAGATTGAGACTGTGTCTATTACTGCAAAGTGTGTAAAGCTGCAAGATACCTCTTGCCTGAACCAAGTTATGAATCCTTGTTTGTTCTGTTGCTAAGTTGTATGCCTCTGCACTGGGGGGTCAGTGCAAAGAAGAGTTGTTTTGTGTGAAGTAACCATTTTTTAGTTGGGTTACAGAAGGAGTGATTTCAGCCACCCATGAGTGTGTGCTGGAAGATGTGCAAGAAAAGAGGAATGTTTTTTAGTTTGTTCCCAAAGAAGATAGGTTTGCCCTTACCCCACCTGAGACTATGTGATAGGTGATCCTGTTCATGGACTGGGAGCAGTAGGCCCCATGGTATTATTTTGTAGATAGGATGTGTTCTTTTTCTTCTTTTCAGGATATTCCAAACTCTACAATCAAGAACTAACTATATTATTGTGCTGCACTATAGTGGTAGACTGCTATTTTGAGTTTGACCACAAGGTTGTGAACTAGTCAGGGATGGACTTCTAAACTGTAGCTTTTGATTTGCCATTGCCTTAATGCGTTGCTATAACTAACACCCTGGGGAGGTGTCCCTAAGCTGCTGGCTGAGATAAAGTGCAACTGGCCGTTGGGGAAGCAAAGTTGCGGTAATCCTACCACAGGGATGGTGAATGAACGACCAAGCTGGGAAGCACCAAATGAACCTTCCCACTGCTGTCCTGCCTTGTATCCTAATACTGAGAATACACAGGAACCTCAGTTGACAATGAACCAAATTTATGAGATGTATTCCATCCAACAGAGTTCTGTGAGAGAAGGATTGATATTAGTGAGAAGACCATGTATGAGATCAGAGACTGTGTATTGTTAATGGAACCCTCAGGTATCCTGTGTTCCCTCCACCCTCCTTTGCCACTCTTCATGCAAGTGCATTATTAAAACATCTAAAATTTATTTAAAGTGACTGGCGCCCTTTATTAATCCACCACCATCCAGGAAAAAGGTCTTTCACCCTGAGAAGGAATGTGCCTGGGACATTTATCACCAAGTAAGTGGGTCTGGGACATTTACATGTACCTATTGGGCATCACTAGAGCCAAATGTGCCAGGACTGGTTACCAATAGCATTACACTATTTAAGATACTTTTTGTGTTTTCAGTGAAACATGCCAGTGCTTTACCATGGCCCAGCGATGGTGTGGGCTACGTGGGAAGTTTGCACTGTGCCTGGACTTTTAGTATGTTAGTGCTACCATTAGACCTTTTATATGATCATCTTTATGTAAATTGTGTTCCTTTCCACAGACATGTGTTATAAACCATTTGCTCCACATCTTTCTGAAAATGTTATTTCATGCATTGTATTGTTGACTTGTTTATAGCACCCATCTCTTGATGGAGCTATAATGTGAAACATTAGTAGGAGGACATTTTTACCAAGATACCAGCATTATTATTTTGATTGTGTTGGCTTATTTTCATATTGATTTCATGTTTATATGAGGATCATTTGCTGAGGGGTCATACCATAAAAGTCCTCTTTCCTCCTCTTTTCTATTATTATTGTGGGATGTGATGTGACTTGGTGCTCCCCTAACTACACCCCTAAGTCTTTGACCTTTTAATGGCAAATGGGTATTTAATTGTGAAAACATGGAAGAATAAATTGTTAGCTAGGCTTCCAATATACCATTCATCTGTGCGTATGATCGCATACTGTTAATTAGAATAAGAATATTGCAATTCCATTTTTTGCTGTTTAGGCCAGTGCCACATACATGTAATATACTGTATATGCCTATAAAAGCTTTACACCAATAGATTGTATAAACGCTAACATACTTTACTATTATCACTATAGAGAGCTATGCAGCCTGTTATCAGCTCATTCATGTGCTTCCCACAGCAGTTTAAAGAAGATGTTGAATATTTTCCTTGCATTTAATATCTGGTAACTTTGAAATATTTAGCACTCTCCTGCATCCTTTCAAGCCCTGACACTTGCGTTCTCTGCATAATTAACTCGGTACAGATGTTCTACTTATCACTCAGGACGTCTCCAAGGAACAAAATTGATGTCTAAAATACCTTTTGTACTTTGTGAAGTCCTTCTAATTTAGTCGTACAAACTGAAATGTGAGAAAGCAGAGAACACACAGGTACAGATCAAACACCAGCTTAAAGGCACATCTATTGTGACAGTGATGGCAGACACCCTAGTGCCGTCACCGAATCACTGTGCATGGTAAGTGACAGATCAAGTGTCCCCGAGCTACCTGCCTATGTTACAGACTGTCTATGTGAGAGGTGGAACCATTTCCATAAATAATCCTATCAATAGAAGCTCTGAATTTCACCCTCTTGGGTCACAAATAAGATATTTTTTTAGGAAAAAGACCCAGGATATATTTGCATTGTTCCTTTTTGTGTGACTAAATTAATTCTCCAAGGAGGTGTTAAAATTGACATAAATTATTGTATTAAACATTATCCCCAATGTTCTTTTTATCATACATAAATTCTGGATTTGAAGGGGTCCATTAGTTAAATATAATAATAGACTATTGTCTCTTTTTTCTCTGCAGGAGAATCTGATCAGCTTATAGAATGCAATAAATTAGCATCTGATAGTCTTTAAAATACCAAGATTCAGTATGTTTTTTCATTAAACCTTTACTCTTTCCTGGGACCAGCAATCACAGACTTTGTGAAAGGTTGAACATAACATATTTTCTTGCAGTTTACATAAATTTCCTGACGCCAACATGGCAGTATTCATGTGATATAGCTCCATCCATATATTCACCCACAAGACCTGTTTAAATCTATAAAAGGAAAGCAAGATCAACCTCCCCCATTCTTCTTTTTGTCCTCAAGCTCTACACTTGCAAGACTGTGATGTTGCGATAAGTCCCTACCTGCTGACTGAGTCAGAGTCCATATGAGTGCAGCCTCTCCCAGGCACAGTCCCACATCTTTGGATGCTAAATGCACCAACAAGGTGGGGAGCCCCTTTTGGGGCTGAGGAGTTCTCTAACCAGAGACATCAGAACCTCATGTGGTGCCCCTAAGCTGGTGTTTGGTTGCTGGAGTGCACGCTGCATGTGTTTTTCTGCACACCTGAGCTGGCATTTAGTTGCTGGAGTTCATGCTGCAAGTGTTTCTCTGCACTCCTGAGCTAGTGTTTGGTTGCTAGAGTCCATGCTGCATGGGTTTCTCTGCACACCTGAGCTGGTGTTTGGTTGCTGGAGTCCATTCTGCATTATTTTCTCTGCACACCTGAGCTGAATCCTGGAGCTGGAGTTAGTACTGCCAATTTTTTTTCCTCCCGCAGGTTTGTTCTATCCATTTTTGTTTTCCCTTGCCTCTACCTTCATTAAACTTCCTAATTTTTCCTTTGTGGGAGCGAATTGGGTTTTTTCTCTTGTCTGCAGTTTTTTCCTTTTATCTGTGGCTGTTCTTGTGACCAGTGTGCGTGCACAATCTGGTCCAGGTTTGGGGCTTAGGGCCGGCTATGACAACCATGCATGCACTGTGCAGAGGGCCTCATGTAGTGGCCATCTTTGTTCTGGCATAGGTTTGGGGAATACTGCGCTACCTAGTGGTGTGTATGGAAGCAGCTGACACGACAACAGACAAGGTTTTAAAGAATGGGGAACAGAGAGTGCAGCGCTAGGTCAGAAGTATTCTTAAGATAAACCAAACATGAGTATACAATTAAATATACACCAATAGCAAGTGCTCGCTTTCAATGACCATACATTAATGTCCTTTAGAATGCTTGCTTTCAATGACCATACAGTAATGTCCTTTTAAAGTTCATGTGTAAATATATACGGTAACTGCGGTAGATACACAGGGAAGTAAAGCTGATGCAGTGTACTGTTCCAGATTGAACTTGGGTAACCAGTGACAGGTGACTTGATAATCAGGTGCTAGAGGTGGTGATGATCCAAAAAAGGTGAGTGAATGTACTTACCAGAAGCTGGTAAAGTACCAGCACAGACGATGCCAAATCAGATGATCCAGGGGAGATAAAGTGACGTCACGGTGCTCAGTGCTCAAGTGAGTGCTCAAAAATTCGAGACCATCTCATAGTATGTGTGTGTGCTTACTAGAAATCAATGGTATGAAAGCGGGAAGTACAATGGTTTCCTATGGGTGACTTCCTTCTTGGTCTGCGATGGTACCGGGGTTCCTCCAGTGGGTTCCTATGCCTCTTCAGTATGCGGTGAAATCGCTCCCATGCGGTTTGGTTAAAATGAGAACAAAGGAAAACTCCATAGCGTAATTCAATTTCTCACAGAAATTTATTAAATACAGATTAAGAACACTTACATTTAATAAATAAAGATGAGCTCATCAGTAAAAAATGCGAGCAGCAGTGTGTCAGGGGACAGGACCCAACGCGTTTCGTTTGCTAAAAAACGTCTTCCCTTGAAACTGTATGGTAATTGAAAGCAAGCATTCTAAAGGACATTAATGTATGGTCATTGAAAGCGAGCACTTGCTATTGGTGTATATTTAATTGTATATTCATGTTTGGTTTATCTTAAGAATACTTCTGACCTAGCGCTGCACTCTCTGTTCCCCCTTTGTTCTGGCATATCCAGGCTCTTGCATGTATGAGGTGGGTTTTGCACTGAAAAATCTTGTGTTTTCTCTTGCTTATGCTGCAGGTGAATGGGGGTGGGGTGGGGATTTTTGGCTTCTTTCTCTGAGTTTCCTTTTCTCTTTCTGTGCAGTGCTGACATCCTTGCTCCAATAGATACTTCCTGTCACATAGCGAAGACCTCCATGTGCTCAGGTAGGGACCATTAGCCTCACAGGTTTCGCCCACGAGGCGCAGAAAGTTACCAGTGAGTGCCGGCAATCCTCCTCCTCTGAGTGCTAATAGCGACAAATGGGTAAGAAGTGCTGGGCCTGTGGCGCAGGCATATTACCAGACTTACATGTCTGTGGATATTGCTGCTGAGATCTCTCTAAGGACAAAGAATGCTGTGAGCCAGAAAGTCATGGCCCTTCACGAGCAAATAGTTAGTCTGTAACTGAGCCACTTATGCCATTGGACTCTGGGCGCAATGTCAAGGAGGCAGCCCTGCAGATGAGTTCAGGACATCACAGTTAGCCCTTTTAACCAAGGAGGCCACAAGCCCATTACAGCCATTTTTATTCCTGGCTCTGAGGGTATCTTTATCTAAGCAACTCACCACTGCCTTACACCTGGCTATACCAGAGGTAGAAGAAGGTCATTTGTCCTCCATGAAGAGGCTAAGCAGGTTTTGAGTGTCTCTTGGGTCTAGTTATTCATTAGGGTAGTTAAGTAGGCCTGGAATGGAATGACTCAGATGACTGCCTTCGAAGTCAGAACATACTTCATGTTTTCAAAGCACTGCCTCACATACTCTCCAATGAATGAAAAGGGAATTTCAGGGAAATGGTCGGAGAACTGTTAATTTTGCCAATATCCAACATGGCCACACGTTGATGCATGCAGAATTACCACCAGCTTTTTGCAGGCGTGGTGGCGGAACTAGCTCCAACACTGAACCCTGCCCTGCATCCTTTCCAGCTGCCAACAGAGTTACCCAGTGCACCGTGAAGGAAAGGTTACACCCCTTACTGTGCCTGCTGGACCACGAGTCAGTGGTAATATGAACCCTGCTGCTGACCGCTCTGTCCAACGAGCCCAAAACATTGCCTTCCACATGATGATAGAGAGCTGGAATGGCCTTACCTGAAAATATATTTCTTTTGGGAACCTGCCACTGTGGGGCAGCACATTCCACAAATTCACAAAAAGGGGTCAGAGTCTACCAGCTTAAAAGGCAGCATTTGGAGTGCTATCAATTTGGCCAAGCTAGTATTAAGATGCTGAGCATGTGGATGGCTGGGACAGTATTTTTTTTATGGTTCAGCAACTGGGGTAGGGACATTTGACTGTTGAATTCACCTGGTGGTGTACTGCGAGCAGATTGGCTGCAAGTACTTGTGGCACGCATTGCTAGACATTCATCAATCTCAGTGCAGGTTTTGGAGAGGACTGGAGGTATAGTAGGGGTTGAGATCCCAGATGAGGAGCAAGGAGAAGTACGCCTTGTTTTCTGGTGTGGGTTTTTCAGGCACTCTTGCCAACGGACTGCATGGCTGGTCGTCATTAGAGTTGAGCAAACCCGAACTGTAAAGTTCAGGTTCGTACCGGACTTTAGGGTGTCCGTGTCCCAAACCCGAACCAGGACATTTGAGAAAAAGTCTGGGTTCGGGGTTTGGGTATTTTTTTCACGCCTGTTGAATAGCTGCAGGGCAGCCAATCAACAAACGTTTCACTCGTTTGCCCTTAGAAGCCATCACAGCCATGCCTACTAATCTAAATAATACATTTGCAGCCAGCGGTGCATTTCTTGCACAAAAATAAAAAGTGCGTCTACATTGCAGGTTTAATCACCTCTGTTGTAGAAATTTAGGTTGTGTCTATTATGTATTGTCCCAGTGTCGGTTTAACGATATTCGCTGTACACAGAGAATATCGTTAAACCGACACTGGGAGACACTGTGACAATACATAATAAACACATCCTAAATTTCTACAACAGTTCCTCCTCTTGTCATATGCTCCCATGTGTCCCTCGATGAAACTTGATCATCTTCTAAACACAAAAACCAGTCCAATCAAAAAGAAAAAAATGAAACATTCAGTCCGTCCATTGAACAAAAGAAAAGCATGGTTGACACGTATTCTTCGGGAGGGATGACTCAGAGGGAAAGCATGATGTGGGGGTTATAGTGATCGCTGGAATCCTCAGCATCTGGTACATGGGCTGGACTTCAGGGGACCTCTTGTCTTGGCTAGGAAGATGTGGTCATCTGGTCGGGCTTTGGTGACTTGATCGATCAGGCAGCAGGAACATCTCATCATGGCATATAGAAGGAATAGAAACAAAACAACATTAGTTGTATATATACCCCTACTTCCTTCAGCCAGGATCCAATGAAAAAAAACAAGAACTCCCCAAAATCTCCAAACCCCTTTAGAAAGGATTCCAACCTTAACTGGCTATAGCTCTGGCTCTCCCTAGCAGGGACCTAACTTTATCCATATGGACTTGGACCTTGTCACTAGTGCCTGTCATCCAGGTATAACAGTCTTCTGCTATGAACTCACAGAAACCCCCCTTTTGTGCTAAAAGATAATCAAGTGTCATTTTTTTCCTGTAATAGACTTTGTCGCTGTTCCTGTGAGATCTCCCTCACAGCTTCAACGGTTTCATTGAACACCCCATTCACAATGGATGAGAAATTGTTCAATCGTTAACTAAGTTCAACCCTCACCCTGTCCAAGCAGGAAACCATGCCCAGGCCTTGTTGGAGTTGGTTAACACTTCCCTTTGAGCTGTCCCTGCCATTCTTACCTTCTCACGATGTAAGATGCTGGGACAAGTTTCACCATGCTTGTATTAGGGGGTATTAACTTATAAGCTGTGGAGCGGCATAAGAAGTAGTAGGGGGCTGTTACAGTCGCACAGGGGGACTCTAACGGTCCCCTGCATTGCGCAATAACAGGACAGTCTGGGGGATTCCTCCCTCAGTCTGTATGTCACCCTCTTCCTACCAACAGATGTAATCTAGTCTATTGGTGCTACTAGAGAAGGCTGGGGGTCTAATTCATAAGATTGACTGTTATACCTTTCTCACAAACCGTGGATCCTACAAAACTACTCCTTTTACCAAACCTTAAGTTAAAGCTCACTTGTGGGCCACTTAGTTGTCCGGTTACCCATACTGGTTTTGTGGGGGATGGGCAAGAACCAGAGCTAAAGCTGAAACTGTAACTAATTTTATCTTCTAGAAATGTATCGTTAAGTTAGTTTGTGTCTTTTTTTTTTATCTTTGCTAGTTTTTTTTTCTTCTGTTTGCTTTTACTAATATGAACATCATGTATACACACATATATATACATACATATACACACACACACACATATATATATATATATATATATACATGTACATACACATCCATGTCATGTACTGCTGCCAGTGCCGGGTTATTAAGGCTCTGTGGGGGCCTAGAGTGTACCCAGCAGTGGGTTCTGTTTACTGTTTTAGCCAGTTGAAGGTGCATTTAAAAAAACAAGTTGGGATGTTTTATCGTTACCCCTGCTAAAATACATTAAGCTAAATAATATAAATAAAAAGATACTTCTCAGTCGTTGATGTGGTTGAGCAGCTTCTTGCAATGGCTGGCATGGATACAGTTTTCTCGTCCCTCAAGCTTTAGGGAGGTTGGTGTCGTCAGCTGAACCTGGTATGGTCCATGTCGTCCTACTAGGTCACAAACTTGGTTAGAACTAGAGAGGTTAGTATAGTAAGTTTGAAAATTGTCATTCTCACCACCATTATCTCCCCCCTTTTCTTTCTCATTACAAAGAGGAAGAAAAGATGCACTGTTTAGAATGATGCAAAAAAAAAAACAAAAACAAAAAATTGGTCACTGAGAGTCCCACTCTGATATAATAAACCAAAAAATGCAATTTTCCGAATTTCTAGCTCCCTTGTTGTCTCCTCAGGTTCACCATCAGGACTGCTCCAGAACCTCTGAAACTCCCTATCCCAGCATGTCTAGTCAGGCCCTACCCTTTTCACCATTAAGTGACCCTCGAAAATTAATTTACTCAGGGACACAGAATCTCTGGGAGTAAATAGGATGTACGGTGACACTGGGCAGGAAGCAGGTGTGAAATACACTTGGGGACACACAGATAGTCTGCCAAGTACATTAACATACTTTAGTCTTTGGCGATGAGGTAGATTTGAAAAGGAAGGGATGGCTGGGCATGTATTGAATTGAATTACCCATGGGGGGTCTACTTAGTTTT
>BLSH010490272.1:1173912-1187469 GCA_018402905.1 Glandirana rugosa
CAACGATCCATCTAATCCTTTTTTTTCCATATTAGAACTAAAAAAAAAAGATTAGACGGATCGTTGTCCGGCACACAGGGTTTCTTGTAATTTTGACAGTAACTTTTCGTACCTCTTTAGCAAAGAGGTGCGAATAAACAAGTAACCGTCGGGGGATAACTCAAGTTACCTCGAGTAATCCTGCCCCCTTATACTGCTGGACCGGGCGGATAACTCAAGAGACTAAACGAGGGACGGACGTGATCCCTCCACGGCTCCACCTCTGTTACGGTACCTTACCTACTATCTCTTGACTGGTAAGCCCGTCCCCCAAGGTACTCTCAGGATACACGAGCAGATTAGAAAAAAAAAATCAAGATTATACCTTTTTTTTCCTAATCTACCTAGCAACAGCAGAGAGAGAGAGGTCAAATACTGATAAAAACCACACAGATTTTTTTTTTCCTGCAGCCTGGTGATTTTTTTTTCTACAAACTGGTGATTTTTTTTTTCTGCAAACTGGTGATTTTTTTTTCTGCAAACTGGTGATTTTATTTTTTTTCTGCAAACTGGTGCTTTTTTTTTTCCCTGCAAACTGGTGATTTTTTTTTCTGCAAACTGATTTTTTTTTCTTTTTACTGCAAACTGGTGGTGGGGCGCTGCCCCATGAGCCCCAATGGACGAGCCTCCACTGGTCACCAGGTACCTGAATAGCCACCCCACAGTGAAGATGTCCCCCCCAAGAGGAAGCAGGTGGGCAGGGAAAAGCGGGTTTTTGAAAAGTGTGTAATAAAAATGAAAACGCATATTTTTAAAACAAAGTTGTCCATTTATAAGATAGTCCTAACACATAGCATGTACATAGCAAAAATGAGACCCCAAAATACATTCTGCTACTCCTCCTGAGTATGGCGATACCACATGTGTGAGACGTTTACAGTCTGGCCACATGCAGAGGCCCAACATTGTAGTAGCACCGTCAGGCATTTTAGAAGCATAAATTACACACCTCATTTCTCAACCACCTATTACAATTTTAAAGGCCCTGGAGCACCAGGACAATAGAATTGCCCACAAAATTAGCCCATTTTGGAAAGCAAACACCCCAACATATAATCTATGAGGCATAATGAGTCTTTTGAACAGTTCATTTTTTTCCAGAAGTTTTTGGAAAATGTGGAAAAAAATTAAAACACATTTTTTTACACAAAGTTGTCCATTTATAACATATTTCTAACACATAGCATGTACATAGCAAAAATTACACCCCAAAATACATTATTCTACTCCTCCTGAGTATGGAGATACCACATGTGTGAGACTTGTACACAGCCTGGCCACATACAGAGGCCCAACATTAAAGTAGCACCTCCAGGCGTTCTAGGAGCATAAATTACACATCATTTTCTGACGACCAATCACATTTTTGAAGGCCCTTCATATTTCTAACACATAGCAAGTACATACCAATTAACAAAAGATTACCTGCGGTTTTAGTAGTGCAGTGGTCCACAGAGGAGAGCATGGATCTAGGCAATAGGCCGGGATGTGGTCAGCGACAGCAAAAACAATCGTCCATGCAGCAGGCAGGAATGCTGTCCATAGTTAGTACAGTCAGAGATACTGTCAGCACAGCCAAAGCATTGGTCCAGATAGCAGGCAGAGATGTCCAGGCATAAATACTGTCCATAGTTAGTAGAGGCAGCAGGCAGAGATATGGTCAACACAGCCAATGTATTGGTCCAAGCAGCATGAAGAAACATAGTCCATAAAGTCCATGGTCATTACAGGCAGCAATATGGTCAGCACAGCCAAAGTATTGGTCCAGGCAGCAGGAAGAAACATTGTCCATAAAGTCCTGGGTCATTACAGGCAGCGATATGGTCAGCATAGCCAAACTATTGATCCAGGCAGCAGGAAGAAACATGGTCCATAAAGCCCTGGGCCATTACAGGCAGCAATATGGTCAGCACAGCCAAAGTATTGGCCAGGCAGCAGGAAGTAACATTGTCCATAAAGACCTGGGTCATTACAGGCAGCGATATGATCAGCACAGCCAAAGTATTGGTCCAGGCAGCAGGAAGGACCATCAAGCTTATGGCCAGGGGGACAGGGGTAGAGGCTTCTCCCACCCAAATCTCTTTGAACCCTCCAGGTACCCAGACCCTGTTCTGGGAACACAGAAAACCAAAAACAGTTTTCCTCTACTCAGAACGCTTTTCTGGAGCCCCTCACATATGTGAGACCCCTGTGTATTAAAGTAGAAGGGCAAAAGATCAGTCCAAGGGGCAAGCAAAAACATGGTCGATCAACAGGCAGAGGTCGCTGCACGTGGAAGTTAGAAACGTGGTTTAAAATGGCAATCAAATACATTATCGGTAAACAAGCCAGGGTCAGTTAATATGGTAGCAGGCAAATGATACACACAGGTATTTGAAATGGGGAAATGGCAGTCTTTTAAGAATAAGGGGAACTGTTAGGAGAAAATTGGCACTTTTTGCGATTGTGCTCGCGCCTATGCGCGTGCGCGGGCCGGAAATGGCGCCAAACCGTGCTATTTAAACCCCCTTCACCTGTCAGCAAGTGCTGTCCATTCTACAGAGTCGGAGTACCTGTGAGCCCCAGCTCTGTTCCTGTATCCTGTTCCTGTGTTGCTACCTGTTTTCCTGATCCGACCCGGCTTGATCTGACCTGCTGATTATCTGCCCGCACCGACCCCGGCTATCCATGACCATCCGATTGTCTGACCCCTCTGTACTTCTGCAGCCAGTCTGTTAATGAACTTTGCTTGGACTTGACCACTCTCTAGCCTGACCCCTTGTACTGCACAGCCCGCCAGTTGCCGACCCAGCCTGCACGACCACCCTTCTGACTGCACGACCACCTGGAGCTTCACATCACCACCAGTGACCATCCAGCCCTCATGCCATCCCGCACTCCGGGACTTCCTGTCACTCTACCAGGGGTCCCTGAATCGGGTGCACAAGAGCGGTTGTTCCCTGCATAAGCCAGACTCCACCACCAAGATTGTGACAGTAACAGAGAGCCATGTCCGAGTCTGCACAGGGAACACCCTCTGCTATGGACGAGCTGTGCGTCCACTTGGCCGGGCTCACGCAAGTGGTGAAGAACCTGCAAGATGGCTACACCCTGCTGGAGGAGCGAGGGCATGAGCTCTCCACCCCCCTGCATCTGGAGGTGGAGCTGTAGCGGCCCGCACCATTGTGGCGCTGCCATCTGAGCCTAAGGTCCCCTTGCCCGACAAGTTTACGGGGGTTCGAAGGCAGTTCAGGGCTTTTCGCAGCTCTTGCAAGCTATACTTTGGTCTGCAGCCTCGCACCTTCTCATTGGAAGCCACTAAAGTGGGCCTGGTGATTTCCCTGCTACAAGGTGAACCCCAGACCTGGGCCCATCGGCTCTGGGAACAAAGAGCTCCTGAAGTCGCAACCCTGAGTACCTTCTTTGACGCCATGGCCAGGCTATACCAGTATCCCCACCTTGCTGTCCAGCTGATGCCACCCTGCATGCCCTGTAGCAGGGCCAGCGCACCGCTGAAGACTACATAGCGGAGTTCAGGCGCCGGAGTGCTGACACAGCGAATGATGCCACACTCTGCTACCAATTTCGTCTGGGACTGTCAGAGCCATTAAAGGATGAGCTCGCCCACGTCGGGTGCCCACGACCCTGGACGCTCTGATAAACTTGGCCATTCAAATAGCAGTTGTAGTAGATCTTGAGGAACAGATTGAGGCATTTTGATGGCCTCACAAACAGTAAAAGCTCTAACAAAGACGATCACATCCTTTTTAAGCGTAGGCCACCAAACCAGGGATTTCAGGCTTAAGAAAGTTTGCGTCATACCAAGATGCCCGGATTCCTTTTGTCCATGGACCCATTGCAAAACTTCTTTATGTAAGTCTGGAGGCACATACAATGTATTAGCCGGAACTGAGAGATTGATAGGAGCCTGGGATTGAGCAGCCAACAAGCTCCTTTGTAAGGTAGTATTCAGTTGAACAATAATTTGTTCTGGAAGAACAATATGCTCCGGGGGAGCTTGGTGACTTTGTCAAGGGAATTGCCCAGACAGGGCATAGGCCTTGGTGTTCTTAGTACCAGGAATGTATGTTACAACAAAATGATAATGTCCAGCGGGCTTGTCTGGAATTCAGTCTCTGAGCCTTTTTCCAAGTAGATTAAATTTTTATGGTCAGTTTGAACCACAACTGTTAGTTCCGTACCTTCTAATAAATGTTCCCATTCGGAGAATGCTAGTTTTATAGCCAGAAGTTCTCTATTCCCTATGTCGTAGTTTTGTTCTGTGACAGAGAATTTTTTTTTGGAGAAGAAGGCAACTGGATGTAGTTTGTGGAAGTAAGGTCTCATTGAGATAACACTGCTTCGGCACCTATTTCAGAGGCATCCACTTCCAAAAAGTATTGAGCAGAAGGCTGAGAATGACGTAGCACAGGAGCAGAGCAAAAAGAAGACTTTAGATTATTAAAGGCTTCCAGACCTTCAAGAGCCCACTGGGAGCAGTTGGTCCCTTTCTTGGTAAGGGCTGTGATGGGAGCCAGAATCTTGGAAAAATTCTTAATGAACTTTCAATAGTAGTTTGAAAATCCAATGAACCGCTGTTAAAGGTCTGGGCCATTGTAAGATGGCATTGAGTTTCTTGGGATCCATAAGAAATCCTTCAGAAGAAATTATATACCCTAGGAAAGGAATTTCTGATTGTTCAAAAGAGCATTTGGAAAGATTAGCATCCAAGTGATCTTTTAAACGTTGGAGAACAGTGTGTACATGGCAACGATGAAGCTTCAAATCTTCAGAATGAATGAGTATATCATCTAAGTAGATGACAACAAAAGAGTTGAGTAGATCCCTGAAAATGTCATTCACAAACTCCTGGAATACGGGGGGGGGGGCATTGCAGAGACCGAATGGCATCACAAGACACTCATAATGCCCCCTTCTTGTATTAAAGGCTGCCTTCCATTCATCTCCTGCTTTAATTCTAATAAGATTGTATGCTGAAAGAAGGTCCAGTTTGGAACAGACCTTCAATCTGGACTCAGTCAAACAATGCAGT
The DNA here is from genome assembly GCA_018402905.1 of Glandirana rugosa. Taxonomy (NCBI): domain Eukaryota; kingdom Metazoa; phylum Chordata; class Amphibia; order Anura; family Ranidae; genus Glandirana; species Glandirana rugosa. The sequence continues at coordinate 1,178,984 of BLSH010490272.1, forward strand.
AATCAGGGGAAGAGGATACCGATCCTTTACAGTAATTCGGTTAAGCGCTATGAAATCTACTCAGGGTCTGAGTCCTCCATCTTTTTTCTAGACAAAGAAGAACCCTGCCCCCATGGGGGAGGTAGAAAGTCGAATGAAACCCTTCTTCAAAAGACAAGGAGACTCAGTCTGCCCCTCCCCCTGTTCATTTCAATATATATATATCAGCATGTCCTATCTACAGTAGTCCTGCCTGAAAAAGAGGCGCGGCTCTCCTGTCAGCTGAGCCGATCGCCTAGGAAACGCGTCGCACTGCCTGTGACGTCACCCGCCTGTGTCTGGTCTGCCTTGCTGTTCAAGCCTCATTTTGGAATCAGCTGGCTATTACCACTCTTACTATTCCGAACAGCTTTACTAACAGCCTCTTCAGCCTCTCCAGCTGCACCAAGACCCATGTGTGATTGTGACGCCGCTTTGGACTATGTTTCCATGCTGTTTTTATCCACCACTTTGTGAGTGTTTGTAATCCTATTACTTTTATTAAAAGCTTGCATATTACACTTAGAGGCGCCTCTCTCTCCTTGTCTTTTGCAGAGTTTGGAGCCTGGTTCAGCTTTTCTGGGATGGCTGCCTGCATCTAAGTGCTGATGGACTTATGTCATAACCCACATGTTTATATGTATTAGGAATTTTATACTATGCTGCATGTGGTATTTTTATATGTTTTTATATATTTTTACTAAATTGTTCTTGCCATATCCCTGTCCATATATATATTTCTTGTAGAGAGCAGGGGTCGTGCGCACATACTTGCCTTTTTTTGAAACCCTTCTTCAGACTGTCTTCAATGTACTTCTCGATAGCCTTAGTCTTAGCCAAATTAAGGGGATAGGTTCTCCCCTTAGGTAGAGGAGTACTGGGAAGCAAGTCTATTGCACAGTCATAAGGGCGGTGTGTTGGAAGACCCTCCACTTCCTTTTCAGAAAACACATCAGCAAAATCTGCGTAGGCCTCAGACAATTTAGGGTTGGTAGAAACCTCATGGATGGACACTTGATTGCGTACTACCTTTTGGAGACAGTGGACAAGACAGGAGGTGCTCCAAGCTGAAATTTGACCAGAGGACCACTCAATGGATGGGTTATGTTTACATAACCAAGGGAACCCGAGAATCACCGGGTGTTTCAGGGACAGGATAATGTCAAAAGACAAGACCTCTTGATGCAGAGCCCCTAAAGGGACAGAGAGGGGCTTGGACTTATGGGTAATAAGGCCATCACCTAGAGGGGCTCCACCAAGGGTAGTCACACAGAGCAGAAGGGTTTTAGAAACCATGGGGATCTGGAGCCTCTTAACCAGAGCTGCATCTAAAAACACACCAACAGCGCCAGAATCAATAAAGGCTACTGTGGAGAAGCACTGGTCATTCCAGGGCAAACGGTCTCCTGAGGAGAGTTCAAAACAGCAGGGCCTAATGGGACTCCTCGCTCATCCATTAAGCCCAGAAGTTTTCTGGCCAAACCAGACAAGAACGCAGCACATGACCTGGCTTCCCACAATATAGACAGGGGCCTAAGGTCCTCCTTTTGGTGCGTTCACTGTCTGACAACCGCACCGCCCCTACATCCATGGCTTCTTCCTCAGACCTGGCAGGAGAGGGGACAGAGGGGACTAGTGATTGTCAAGGGGGAGACTTAGTACCAAGTCTTGGAGGATTATATTGTCCTTGGCGCCCTCTCTCTAACTGATGCTCAGAGAAGCGAGTGTCCACCAGGATACACAAGTTGATAAACTCCTCCTGACCCACTGGGATCTCACAGTACTTTAATGCATCCTTAATGTATTCTGCTAACCCTCTGCGGAACGCAGCCTTAAGGGTGCTACTGTTCCAGTTGGTCTCTGCCGCTAGCGTACGGAATTCTATGGCATAGGATGCTACGCTGCGTTTACCCTGGCGCAAGTCAAGATTACTGGACTCGGTTGCAGATACTCTCCCAGGAACGTCAAACATTTTTTCAAACGTCTTCATGAAGGTGGGATAGTCGGTGAGCGCTGGAGACTCCTTCTCAAGAAGAGGTGACACACAGGATAAAGTTCTGACTTTGAGCAGGGAAATTATAAATGTCACCTTGGCTAGAGCAGAGGCAAACAAAGCAGGCTGATTTTTAAAATGTAACCGACAATGGTTGAGGAATCCCCTGCAACAACAGGGTTACCATCATACTTCTCAGGGAGAGGGATTTTAGGAGTGGGAGGATCCAGTGGTATAGACATGGCCACAGGTTCCCTAGCCCCTATGTCACTAGGTGCAGCAGGACTGGCCCCATGTGCAGCAGATAAAGAGGCCAACACAGCCGTGATAGAATCTCGTTTCTCCTCCAGTGATTGCACATGGTTAGCCTGTTTTCCCAGCAGTAGTCCCTGATGAGAGACTGCCTGAATCAGCTCGAGGAGGTCCATCTGGCCTGAGTATACTGTTAGGTCTGCCAGGAACCCCAACCGTCACTCCAGTTTCCTGACCAGTAGTCTTGTTATCCCGGTATCAGGTGGAGGATGATTGCAGTCCTGCAGCCAGAATGCTGAGACCTCTATGGTAAGTGCAAACATCCCCAATCAAGGAACAACAAATAAATAAATGATTCACGGTTAGTAGAGGGTGTAGTTGGGAGCCAAGGGTGACCCAATGCTGTTACTGTAGCAAATCCAGGTAGAGATCCAAAGAGTTTGTCAGGGACAGGCAAAATTCCCAACAATCGGTCAACATAGTACAAGAGGGCAATCCAAAGGCGTAGTTGGGAACAAGCAAAGTTATTAACAGGCAAACAATCAGGTATAATGACTAGCAGTAACTGAAACCTATATTCAGGCAAAGACAGGAAGGGGAAGTGAGGATATATTAGGTGGTAATTGGGGTGACTGCCTACAGCTGGCCACTGGGTGGAGCCAGAGTCACCATCCGAAAGCAGTAGATACCCAGGGCTCCACAAAGATAGTAGTTACTCTGTGGCTAAGGCCGTGAGGAACCAACCACAAGAACATAGGTTCCTGGATCGATCCCCGCTCAAGGTGTGACAGATAGCCTATGTAGAGGTAAGCCAATGAGAAGGGAGTTGCAGTAGTTGAGACGAGAGCGATGTCCAGGGAGTGAATTAAGAGCTTTATTGTGTCATTGTTTAGAAAGGGGCATATTGCGGAGGTTGAGGTGGCAAGATTTGGATCGTGATTGGACATGGGGCTTAAAGGAGAGTTCAGCATCCAGGGCATGCGGAGATGAGCTGATAGGTGTTCTATTTATTTTGACAGAGACATCAGTTGAATGGGCATGTGGTGGAGGAAAAGTTATAAGTTTGGTGTTGGATAGATTGAGTTCAAGTGGTGTGACATCCAGATTGATATATCTGTTAGTAAATGAGTAATACATGAGGAGACTGAGGGAGTGAGCTGAGGGGTAGAGAAATAGATTTGGGTGTCGCCAGCTTAGAGATGGTATTGGAAGCCATGGGAGGCTATCAGCTGACCCAGGGAGGAGGTGTAGATTGAAAATAGGAGAGGTCCAAGAGCAGAACCTTGGGGGACCCTAACAGAGAAAGGAAGAGGAGGGAAGGAAGTAGAATTTTAAGTAATGCTAATGGATAAGTTGGAAGAGAATCAGTGAAGAGTACAGTCACGGAGACCAAAGGCGTGGAGTTTTTTGAGGAGGAGGAGGGGGTGGTCAACCGTATCAAAGGCAGCAGAAATGTCCAGGAGTAGGAGTACAGAATAGTGTCCATTGGTTTTAAACGTTAATAGATCACTTGTTAGTTTTAGGAGAGCAGTTTCAGTGGAGGCTATTCTCGGCAAGGTGGACGCTCAGGAGGTTGTAGACCAGACGTTCAAAGAGTTTGGATAAAAAAGGGGAGCAAGACGATGGGGCATAGGTTGTTAAGATTGGTTGGTCCAGTGAGGGCTTTTTAAGTATGGTGCTGACTAGTGCATGTTTTAGAGTTGGGGAAGATGCCAGAAGAGAGAGAGAGAGAGATTGAAGATGTGGGTTAGAGAGTGTGGAATAGAGCTATATAAAGCATCAGTTTCCAAGCATCCATATTTATCTACCAAATAGATTTTCATGGATTATTTACACCTCTGTCAAGATATAGCAAAATCAATTATGGAAGTGTAGACTTCAGCCATATAGGTAAACCTCCTTGAATAGGTATTCCTAATAAAAACAAGTGAAATATTAATTCCAACCTTTCATACACAGGCATCCTAATGTTCTCTGCTGTAGGGTTTTGAGATGAATAATTACTGTTCATAAATGTGGGAGTGACATGTTTTTGTGGCAGCAGTAAATACCTTGCAGTAAATGGTGACCTAGTAACTGCATTAAAATTCCAGTTGCTTATATAGCAAATATATATTATGCCATCACATTGTTATGATGCCTTTATTAATCTCATACTAATGGCCTACTAGACATTTATATTTACACAACTTTTTATATTTTTATCAAATAACAGCCATGACATGACATTTGTCAAAACAGAGTAGGATGTTGTTTATCAAAAGCCTTAGAGTGTGACAATGTGAGTCACTGCTTCTCACTCCTCTAGACTCGTGTGCGTTATTCCTGTAATGGCATGACCAAACTTTATGCCCCGATAATTTCCTTCTGTCTATGCTATTTGTGTCTTAGCAGTAGCAAGGATAATTGATACAGTATATTTTTGTTTTCTCTTATGCTCTTGTGTCTGTGAAGTTGTGGGTCAGTAAGACACAAACTCTGGGACACCACAGCGCAGTCCTTGTTTTTATTTAAATTTACCATTTCCAGCAACATTGTACTTTGAGAAATCCTGTAATCGTTCTACTCTGTGGAATATGATACACTTTTACCCTAGGTTCACACCTATGCGGCTGCGCTTTCTGCGTTTTTTCCCACGATTTTGCAGTAATTTGCATTTTACGTTTTTTTATTTATTTTTTGGGGGGGGGGGATTTGTTGCCAGGCATTTGCGTTTTTGGTGCAGCTCCATTAAAGTCTATTGCATGCAAAACGCAAACTGCAGTGAGAAAAAAATTCCCCAACCCTTTCCAAAAAATGCAACGCTTGTAATTTGTGTGTGTGTGTATAAAATGCATAGATGTGAACTACATCCATAGGAAACCATGTTAAATGGACTGTAGTGCATTTCTGCAAACTGCAAGACGCGGTAAAAAACACATAGGTGTGAACCTAGACTAAAACAGTATAGCACTATATATATAGTGGTGCTCATAAGTTTACATACCCTGGCAGAATTCATGATTTCTTGGCCATTTTTCAGAGAATATGAATGATAACACAAAAACATTTCTTTCACTGATGGTTAGTGTTTGGCTGAAGCCATTTATTATCAATCAACTGTGTTTACTCTTTTTAAATCATAATGATAACAGAAACTACCCAAATGACCTTGATCAAAAGTTTACATACCCTGGTCATTTTGGCTTGATAACATGCACACAAGTTGACACAAAAGGGTTTGAATGGCTATTAAAGGTAACCATTCTCACCTGTCATCTGTTTGCTTGTAATTAGTGTGTGTGTATAAAAGGTCAATGAGTTTCTGGACTTCTGACAGACCTTTGCATCTTTCATCCAGTGCTGCACTGACGGTTCTGGATTCTGAATCATGGGGAAAGCAAAAGAATTGTCAAAGGATCTGTGGGAAAAGGTAGTTGAACTGTATAGAACAGGAAAGGGATCTAAAAAGATATCCAAGGAATTGAGAATGCCAATCAGCAGTGTTCAAACTCTAATCAAGAAGTGGAAAATGAGGGGTTCTGTTGAAACCAAACTATGGTCAGGTAGACCAACTAAAATTTTAGCCACAACTGCCAGGAAAATTGTTCGGGATGCAAAGAAAAACCCACAAATAACTTCAGGTGAAATACAGGACTTAGGCTGCACTTGAAGAAAGATGGGCTGCATGGTCGAGTCGCCAGATGAAAGCCATTACTACGTAAATGCCACAAAGTATCCCTCTTACAATATGCCAAACAGCACAGAGACAAGCCTCAAACCTTCATGCACAAAGTAATTTGAAGTGATGAGACCAAAATTGAGCTTTTTGACCACAGCCATAAACATTACATTTGGAGAGGAGTCAACACGGCCTGTGAACCATGGAGGTGGACCGCTGATGTTTTGGGGATGTGTGAGATACAAGGGCACAGAAAATTTGGTAAAAGATGATGGCAAGATGAATGGGGTATGTTATCGAAAAATACTGGTGGAACATTTGCTTTCATCAGCCAGGAAGCTGCGCATGGGACATACTTGGACATTCCAACATGACAATGATCCAAAACACAAGGCCAAGTCAACCTGTCATTGGCTACAGCAGAATAAAATGAAGGTTCTGGAGTGACCATCTCAGTCTCCTGACCTCAATATCATTGAGCCACAGTTGACTGATAATAAATGGTTTCAGCCAAACACTAACCATAAGTGAAAGAAAAGTTTTTGTGTTATACATTTTCTCTGAAAAATGGCCAAGAAATCATAAATTCTGTCAGGTGTGTAAACTTATGAGCACAACTGTATGTATATATATATATATATATATACACATACTGTATATGTTTTTAAGCATGTTCATTTATATTTATGATTAGATCCCAAATATTGGGTGCAATGGCACAATGGTACACCTGGATCTAAAATGTGCAGCTTCTGTGTTGTGAAAGTGAAATGATAAAAAAATGTTAACTTTGGATTTTCTATTGAAGCTGTTATTATGTCTTGATAACATTACTTTTATTTTGCTAGATACCAGTCATTAATGTTTTCAGAGAAATAAAAAACATTGGAAAACTGCTTAATAGACCCTTTTAGTGGGTTTTTTCAAAGCTGTCATTTACAGGTTTACACGTTTATAAAACAAGCATTTTACAATTTTATAGAAGGGTTTGCACTGCCAAAATTTGGTTAAAAAAAGTAATGTTGTATAAATGAAAAATATATTAATAAAATAAACCATACCCTAAGCAAACTCGTGTAACAATGTGTACTCTTGATCAGAAACACACATCAACAAACACAAATTTACCTCAGTACATCAAAGCCCAAGTCAACCTAAGAACCTTTTTGGTTTTGGATTCTTCATGTTCTCTGTGTCTCTATAGAATAGATTTAGCTCCCCTGCCTGTTTAGTCTAAATCCTATTATGTAGATAGCAAGTGGGGGGAAATCTAATAGAAAACTTCAGCAATAAAAGCTTGGTAGTGGAATAAGACTTTCTCACTCTACTGTTTGCCAAATAGATATTCAGTAAGGAGGAATCTTCCCAGTAGCGAAACAGAGAGCAATAAAAGTTTTCCAAGAGGTAAGATTTAACAGTCTCCCTGTAGGTTTGAGGTCTCCAGCAGAAGTGGCAGCACCAGACAGCCTCTCGCGTTCCAGAAGAGATCAGAAAGCACTCTACTACCTCAGTCTTTCTCAACCTTTTCAACATGGAGGAACCCTTGAAATAATTCTCTGGTCTCGGGGAACCCCTGCTAAAAATTAAAAATCTACAACTCATGATACATTAGTGTGATGGTCAATGGGAAGAATGCTCCTTACACTTGTGGTCATTGAGAAGAATTACCCCCTTACAGATAGTTAAAAAGATCAATGATGTCATTGGGAATTTATCTGAGAGGTAGAAATTTACCATTTCTCAAGGAACCCCTAGCAACCTCTGGAGGAACCCTAGGGTTCCACAGAACCCTGGTTGAGAAACCCTGTGCTACCTGATCATGGATGACTACGACTATCCTGTCAAGGTGATAACTTTAAAACAGGGACAATTTGCTTCTGTAAATTTTCCCCGTCCATATATTCTGTAAAAAATTGTTGCTCTAGAAATGGGCTGCAGCTTGTAACCTCAGGCCTTGCAGAGAAGATCAGGAACTAGTCTATGTGGTTCCTGATCATATGACCACAAAGAAATACTTTGCAACAGTAACACAAGATGTATCCTCTTTCTCCTCTGAAAGGGTAACCACTGATTATTGGTCATGCAATGCTTTTTGCTAAAAAATCTTTATGTGCAATGTATTGCTTAAAACTAGAGTTGAGCGAACACCTGGACGTTCGGGTTCTGCTGGTCCGTCCGAACTTCGGGACAAAGTCCGGGTCCGGGTCCGGACGGAACCCGAACGATCGCACGGACAACGAACCCCATTGAAATCAATGGGGACCCGAACTTTTAGGCACAAAAATGGCTGTAGCAAAGTCCTGGAAAGCCCCAGAGGGCTGCAAAAGGAAGTAAAATGGGGGTAAGGGTAGGGCAAGTGCCCTACAAAAAAAAATGGGGACAGGGAAATAACTTTAAATATTTTTAAAAAAATAAAAACAAAAAAAAGCAAAAATGGAGGTGAATGTGGATCATCTTCAAACTGTGTCTGAAAAGTATTAATAAACGGTAGAAACCATATAACTGTTCTAAAATCATCTTCAAACTAGGGCAAGTGCCCTACAAATAAATGGGGATAGGGAA
>BLSH010490272.1:1198679-1226713 GCA_018402905.1 Glandirana rugosa
TTTTATGATGACGATATATGGAAAAAAGTATACATATAACGTCAGTCCACTATTTGACGTATCTCGGTCCTGAAGGGGTCAAACGTACACCCTCCTCTGAAGTGAGAGACTACTACATTGAAGGAAACGTAGTCACTGGGAAGTGGGTGTTAGACCCGTCTCGACTGACCACAAAACGGTTACTGTACGAGTCAAGTGTTTATTTATTTTTTGAATGTTTGAAATTTTTTTTTGTTTCAAGTGTGTTGTGTCGTACTAAATGATAACAAGTTTTTGTTCTACATATGTTGTGTTTTACATAATAATTGGTGGTGTTGCATGACTGAGTAATTGTCATTCAAAGTGTGAGAGCGCTGAAAGCTGAAAAATGGCCTGGACAGGAAGGGGGTTTTCGTGCCAGGTACTGTTGTGGTTAATAATACATTTTGTGTTGTATACATCTTGTTTTTGAACAATAGTAAATCATGCTGTGTTGTGTGAACTTTGTTTTTTTTTAAAGTTTGTAAGTTTTTTATTTATTTGTGAACTGAGCATGTCATTGGCAAAACACCAGTCAGCTCTGCCCAGATTGTGGGTGAAGGGTCACTGATGCAAAGGAAGTTACATCATCAGAGAGTGAAGTCTCCTCCCACATGCAAACTGGGGAAGTCCTGGCTCTATGCAGTTTATCACCTGACTGCAATATACATATGAAAAAAGGTATATAGCAGTAGTATTTTGATATAAAAAGACGATTTAGAAGCTGTGTGCAATGTGCAGGAGGTGGGGGATGAATTGTTTTTATATTGCTGGGTTTAGTAACTCTTTAATCTCATGGTTGAAGGACTACATCATACTGTTCTGTAACTTCAAATACATCTTTAAGCAGTTCCCAGCTACTTATGCATTTCTTATTAATCATTCGCAAATTAGCTTTGAACAGAGGGAGATACAAATAACAAGGTAATAACATAGAAAGCATAGACCTTCCCCTAAGTTTGCCAAACCTCCAGCAAACTGAAGTTTGCCCACTTTGCTCATTTATATTACCCTACAAATGTCAATACCAGTGAGCTGCAGAGTGGGGTCCTAGGGCACCCTATATTTTAAGGCTGGGGTCTCAAACTGTCGGTCCTCCAGCTGTTGTGAAACTACAAGTCCCATCATGCCTCTGCCTGTGGGAGTCATGCTTGTAACTGTCAGCCTTACAATGGCTCATGGGACTTGTCGTTTTGAAACAGCTGGAGGGTGCCAGACTCCACCCTTCCTTTTTGACCCCTCCCACTTCTCATACGCCCCACCCCTTATAGATTCTACCCGTTGTGTGAGGAATATACAGCCCAGTATGACCAGAGGGGTATACAGAATCGCCAGATAGGGGTATAGAGCATGACCAGTGGGGTATACAGCATGACCAGAGGAGTATACAGCATGACCAGAGGAGTATCCAGCACGAGCAGAGGGGTATACAGCATGACCAGAGGGATATACAGCATGACCAGAGGTGTATACAGCATGACCAGAGGTGTATAAGGCATGATCAGAGGGGTATAGAGCATGACCAGAGGGGAATACAGCATGACCAGAGGGGTATACAGCATGACCAGAGGAGTATACAACATGACCAGAGGAGTATACAGCATGACAAGAGGGGTATACAGATGACCAGAGGGATATACAGCATGACCAGAGGGGTATACAGCATGACAAGATGGGGTATACAGCATGACCAGTGGGGTATACAGATGACCAGAGGGGTATACATGACAACCAGAGGGGTATACAGATGACCAGAGGGGTATATAGAATGACCATAGAGGTATACAGATAACCAGAGTGGTATACAGAATGACCAGAGGGGTATACAGCATGACCAGAGGGATGTACAGATGACCAGAGTGGTATACAGAATGACCAGAGGGGTGTACAGCATAACCAGAGGGGTGTACAGAATGACCAGAGGGGTATACAGATGACCAGAGGGGTATACAGCATGACCAGAGGAGTATACAGCATGACCAGAGGAGTATACAGCATAACCAGAGGAGTATACAGCATGACCAGAGGGGTATACACATTACCAGATGGGTATACAGATGGCCAGGTGAGTATACAGCATCACCAGAGCGGTGAACAAAGGGGTATACAGATGACCAGAGGAGTATACAGCATGACCAGAGAGGTATGCAGCATGACCAGAGGAGTATACAGCATGACCAGAGGGGTATACAGATGACCAGAGGGGTATACAGCATGACCAGAGGAGTATACAGCATGACCAGAGGAGTATACAGCATAACCAGAGGAGTATACAGCATAACCAGAGGAGTATACAGCATGACCAGAGGGATATACAGCATGACCAGAGGGGTATACACATGACCAGAGGGGCATACAGCATGACCAGAGGAGTATACAGCATGACCAGAGGAGTATACATCATGACCAGAGGAGTATACAGCATGACCAGAGGGTATACAGCATGACCAGAGGGGTATACACATGACCAGAGGGGCATACAGCATGACCAGAGGAGTATACAGCATGACCAGAGGAGTATACATCATGACCAGAGGAATATACAGCATGACTAGAGAGGTATACACATGACCAGAGGGGCATACAGCATGACCAGAGGAGTATACAGCATGACCATAGAGTTATACTTCATGACCAGAGGAGTATACAGCATGACCAGAGGAGTATACAGCATGACCAGAGGGGTATACAGAATGACCAGAGGCAGAGGCATAACTAGAACCTTTAGGGCCCCGGTGCAAGAAACCATGAAGGGCCCCCCACTCCTGACCCCATCCCGGGGCCCTTTGTATCGCTCCTAGGGCCCTTTACTCCTGTTGCGGGGCCCTTTATTATGGTACACAACACAAGAGAAGAAAATGTGGCCAAGCAGACACCAACTCCGGCTTCAAATAACCATAAATATACCCAAGAATTGAGCCCTATCCAATTATAATACTATATTTGATGTAAGTCATATAATTCCTAAATTCCCACTTATATATAACATGTAGAAATAGGTTTTGTATTGTAAAACGCTATAAAACTTTCCAATAAAGTTCTTGTTATAATAAATGCACCCAACAATAATACATACAGTCAAAATAGAAAACCACAAGAAAAAAAGAGAAAATAAATGAAATATTACACCAGGTCAGACCCAAAGGAACCCTCTCAGCTCCCTTTCAACCCCCCCAAGAGACATAAAGTGACCCACCACCACATTCCCTGCTAAACCAACCTGCATGGAAAATACTCAGTAAAACAACACACAAAGGCAATGCACTAACACCTCCGTCAGAATAGCAACTGGGCAACTATACATAAGTCCCAATTAAAAATATAAGTGGACTAAAAGTCCACATGGTGTCAACATGGCATGCCAAAGACTTATCCTATGGTGGATGGACTGCTATCCACGTCACTGTGTCCACGTAATATGTTGCAAATGAAGATTGTGATAAACCACCAAAAAAGTGGTGTTAGCCTACAGGTAGCTGGTCCAGCCCACCAAGAACTTTGATTGCAGCTATGAACCTCTTGCAATAGCCAGGGAGACAAATTGCCAATGTAGGTTATTGGGGGATCGAGCTGGATGGATGGCTCAACTGCACTCTGTGAGTGATATGCAGCAGGTAAGCTCACACTGTGCAGACAATGCTATAAAAATGTCTCAACTGCCCTCCTGTAGGTGTACAACTGAAAGGCTCACTGTAAGTGCTCTAAGTGGGATGGGTGGCTGGACTGCAATTCTTCTGAAAGCAATGACAAGACTCACCGATCTTCACTCCTCCCAGGGTCTAGTTGCCTTCTAATGAGCTGTAACCCGATACAGCTGATGCTAACTGGGAGCCCACACCATGGGTGCCTCCAGGATGGGATGAGCTCACTCTGTGTGCTGCTAGACAGGGAACCGACACAGGAGTAAATTGAGCTCTGCAGATGCCGACCTGTGCAGAGAGAGTATACAGATGACCAGAGGGGTATACAAAATGACCAGAAGGGTATACAGAATGACCAGAGGGGTATACAGAATGACCAGAGGGGTATACAGAATGACCAGAAGGGTATACAAAATGACCAGAGGGGTATACAGAATGACCAGAGGGGTATACAGAATGACCAGAGGAGTATACATCAAAGTCCTGCACTTACACCATCTAGGAGTGGGCAGTGCATCCCCCTCCTCCTCTGAGAAAGGCGTCCAATAGGATCACCTGACTCCTCAGCCAATCGTGAAACCGGTAACATACCGGCGATTCCCGATTGGCTGAGAGGCGTTCAGTGTTACAAAAGCAAATATTAATTTGCTTCTGTAACACACGTGAGTGGGCTCTGCGGTGCCATGCTGTGCGTTCCGAGCCACTCTATTTTGAAGCCTGTTAGAGCCTGTGGCTCTAATCAGGTGCTTCAAAAACCAGTGACAATTCTGAAATGCATGTGCCCGCTGCCTCAAAGGGGCAGGCCACATGAATAGGGGGTGGTTGCGGGCGGCCATGGATAGATTCATGTTATGCATGAATCTATCCATTAGCATAGAGGGGGTGGCGAGGACAGAGGGGGTGGAGCCTGTGCACCCTAATGAGACCCCTGTTTTAAGGAGCTTATCTTTCTTATTATTCAGGATATTTTGCAATTCTATCTCTAGAAGCAACAGACCTCAAATGTCTCACAAAACGTTTTTCTATACTAAAACCTCCAAGCTAAGAATCCCATCTGTATCAACCTCTAATAAATGTTAGTGGGAGGCTTTACAGCTAGACTGTTTCCCTTTACTGAGACTTTATACTCCTTCCTTTACAGATCCACATACAGTGACCTGAATCCACCGGCGACGCAGCAACAACGAAGCCTTATGGTTTATGACATTCATAAAGTCATTTTTATACCTTTCCATAAACTTTACTGCCAGGCAATGAAATTCTAATCATTCTGCTCCCCCTTGATAGGATAATCTGATTATTTGGTGGATGAAATGAATATGCTGTTTACGGGATTTTCTAATGTATTTGCTGAATTTATGTAGCTGTCACAAAGTATGTCAGTGGTCTCAGAAATTCCCTGGGAAGTGAGACATACAGTAGGCATCTAGTCTGTTAAAAGGACAAGTTGTCTGTCTGCACAGACCCTTTCAATAGTTGAGCTCATATCCTGAATGTACTTATCATCCATCTGTTTGCTGTGTTGTATTTTTCCCTGGTAGGCCGTTACTATTTTCATTGCATTTTGCAGGGAGTGCTATTATACACATTGCAGCAACAGTTGTACTTACACAGCACCCTGTATTTGATGTTATTTTCTATAAAAATAGTATACAAGGTTTAAAGCAGGACTCTAGGCCCTTTCAAAAGTGTATACATGCTATATAAACTCGGATGGTTTATGCAAATTGCAGTGCACCTAAAATATGTTGTCATATTCCTATTTTAGTTTAGGGGAAAGATGTGAAAAAAGTATAATTTAGTGGTGCATATTTTGAGTTATTATGGCAGTGTTTTTTTATTGAATCGTCACAAAGGAAGTTTTGGAGGCTACCATTGCTGAGTTCTTCAGGAAAAAAATAATTGGCTGGCAGTGTCTGACTTAAAGTGTGCCACAATACACACTGAAGCACCTTCATTACACTATGTAGCTACAGGGATTGTGGATCAATGAATGATCACATTTGACAACAAGGGCACTGAAATCTTTTAAAAAATATATTTTTCAAGATCTAAATGACCCCTTACTGCTGTATCATTAAAAAAATTGCGGGAAGGTGGAGATGTATTTCTGGAGTGCCATCAGATGGGCAGTGCGCTATCATTAGATGACTCAGATCACAGACAAATTTATATAGATAAGTGGAATTGCTAAAGCACATGTGATCACTATGTTTGCCACTCACAGTATCCCTGTGTGTGTAAACAATGTAGTACAACTATAGCTAGCTCTTCCAAAGCACATTGAAATCAATGGTAATCAAATTCTGTTTTTTTTTTTTTTCTGTCCTTTTTCAAAGCCAGTTAGCATGTTTTTGGGGAAAAATAAACATGGTAGCTGAATGGTGCATGCCTCCCATGGCAGCAAACGAAAATAGATTTTAGGACTTGGCCAGCGTGTTTACCATTTCAAAAAAATCTGGTTGGCAGCATTGACAGGATTCTGGATTTATGATGTTGTGTGGCACCAGTTGCCTGTGTCCTAGCAACCAATGATATTGTGTGGCCACCTGTGTCCTTGCAACCAATGACACTTGCAGCTTGCACAGCATCTTTGGTTGCTAGGACATAGGCAACTGGGGCCACACAACATCATGATTGTTATGATAAAGGGCAGCCGCCAGCCTCCTAGCAACCAATAACGGGGGAGCAGCCCTTAGCAGGAGCTGTGAATGATACCACCACTAAATCAATTAATTTCTGAAGTCCAAAATTGTACGTCACACTGCAGACCTTCCAAAAAATAACAACTTTGTGAGAAAATCATTTTTTTTCATAATTTTTGGAAAACGTGTGGCAAAAATATTATCTTCAAAAGAATCATTATGCCTTTTAACAAATACCTTGGTTGTGTACTTTTTATAAATGGGTAATTTTGGGATTGTTTGTGCTGTCATAACTAGAGTTGATCGAACCTCTGGAAGTTCGGGTTCTGCAGGTTCGGCCGAACTTCGGGACAAAGTCTGGGTTCGGGTCCGGACTTGACCCGAACTTTGACCCTGACCCCGAACCCCATTGAAATCAATGGGGACCCGAACTTTTAGGCACAAAAATGGCTGTAACAAAGTCCTGGAAAGTCCCAGAGGTCTGCAAAAGGAAGGAAAATGGGGGTAAGGGTCGGACAAGTGCCCTACAAAGAAATGGGGATAGGGAAATAACTTAAAATAATTTTTAAACTAAAATCACATAAAAAAATAAAAAATGGAGGTGGATGTGGAGTTGGAGGTTGAGGAGGCGGTGAAAGTGGTGGTGGAGGAGGAGGAGGAGGTAGCCAACACTGTTTTTTTTATTTTTGGAATTTTTTTGTTTTTTTTTAAACCAGCAATGTAGATGCACTTTTTAATTTTGTGCAAGAAACAATAATCTGTCCCTTTAAGCAACAGTAGGAACCTCTCCCTATAGAACTAGGAGATGATTTTAGATTCTAAAATCATCTCCAAGTTGTACAGGGAAAGCCTCCAGCTGTTGCTTTAAGGGAAAGTTCTAATATCATCTTCAAAGTGTGTGGGAAAAGCCTATTTCAGCCGCATAGAGCAATATTACTGTTTTAAAATCATCTTCAAAGTGTGTGGGAAAAGCCTGCTTCAGCCACATTAGTGTTCTAAAATAATCTTCAAAGTGTATGGGAAAAGCCTATTGCAGGGGTATAGAGCCATATTACTGTTCTTCCAGCTGCATAGAGCCATATTACTGTTCTAAATTTTAGAACAATAATATGGCTCTATGTGCCTGCAATAGGCTTTTCCCACACACTGTGAAGATGATTTTAAAACACTAATATGGCTCTATGCGGCTGAAACAGGCTTTTCCCACACACTTTGAAGATGCTTTTAGAACACTAATATGGCTCTATGCGGGATGATTTTAGAACACTAATATGGCTCTATGCGGCTGAAACAGGCTTTTCCCACACACTTGGAAGATGATTTTAGAACATTAATATGGCTCTATGCGGCTGAAACAGGCTTTTCCCACCCCACACACTTTGAAGATGATTTTAGAACACTAATATGGCTCTATGCGACTGAAACAGGCTTTTCCCACACACTTTGACAATGATTTTAGAACAGTAATATGGCTCTATGCAGCTGAAACAAGCTTTTCTCACACACTGTGAAGATGATTTTAGAACACTAATATGGCTCTATGCGGCTGAAACAGGCTTTTCCCACACACTTTGAAGATGATTTTAGAACACTAATATGGCTCTATGCGGCTGAAACAGGCTTTTCACACACACTTTGAAGATGCTTTTAGAACACTAATATGGCTCTATGCGGGATGATTTTAGAACACTAATATGGCTCTATGCGGCTGAAATAGGCTTTTCCCACACACTGTGAAGATGATTTTAGAACACTAATCTTTCACTTAAAGCAACAGCTGGAACCTTTCCCTGTACAACTTGATGATGATTTTAGAACACTAATCTTTCCCTTAAAGCAACAGCTGGAACCTTTCTCTGTACAATTTGATGATGCTTTTAGAAGAATAATCTTTCCCTTAAAGCAACAGACTCTACCTAGTCCAGTCAGATTGTTCTGTGCAGCAGGATGAGGTGTGCAATCTGTCCCTCAAAGCAGCAGTACTAGTGTCTCTCCCTAGTCCACAATCAGATCGTTCAGTAATGCAGGATGAGATGTTCTGCAATCTGTCCCTCACAGAGCCAGCAGAATCCTCTCCCTAAACTATCCTGAGAGCATATGACATGCAGCACGGTGACTCCAGCCCCATATAGAGGCTGGGTCACATGGTGCACTGGTCAATCACAGCCATGTCATTAGTAGGCATGGCTGTGATGGCTTTTAGGGAAAACCAGTGAAACACTTGTTGATTGGCTGCCCTTGGCAGCTTTTCAACACGTGGAATAAAATACCAGAATCCCGGACGCGAACCCAGACTTTTTTTGAAAAGTCCGGGTTCGGGTCCGGGTCCCGGACACCCAAAAGTTCGGTACGGACCCAAGCTTTACAGTTCAGGTTCGCTCAACTCTAGTCATAACACTAGGGCCTCAAGAAATATGTAGTTAGAATATCAGGGTCCATAAATGTCAAAATGTCCAGTGTAAATAAATGTAGAAGAAGATGTGTTGATATAAATTTATGAGGAAAAGCTATCTTTTTTTTCCCAATTTCTCAGTAGTTTTTCTTTACACACACACAACAAATAAACAGCATGGCATATTTGTGGCTATTAAGACAGTATGGTGTAGTGAAAGTTTGGCTCGACACCAGCTATGGAATGCCACTAGAATTAGCGATCTCTTGAGTTCCTGTGTCACCTCTGTTTCCTGTGTCTTCTCCAGCTCTCTATGTGTGTCCCAAAGAGTTGTTTTAAAGTCTTGCCATGTGAACTCTCCCCACTAGGCTTCCATTTGAATCCTGTAATCAAAGACAAAATTTGGAATGGGGAGTAGATTAATATAATGTCTTTAATACCTTCTTTCAAAGGTAATAGATTTGATAAGAAAGATGAGGAAACATTTGCTGATGATAAAATGAAGACAGTTCCACACAATTTTTCAAATTGGCTTCATGCATTCTGCATTTATGCCAGTGTTTTAGTTAATGTCATCCTGAGCTGTGCAGCAGTCTATTTCAGCACGTTGACATCTTAGAGGCCTATATAAATTTTAATGGCCTCGCCTGGCTTTTCTATGACGAGTTCTTTTGGCAGAAGCTTTCTGTTCACAAATCTTTGAAGTGGGGGTTAAAGATTTCGACCTGTGGCTGAATTTGTTATTGCCACAAAATCCATATCCAAAATCATCTCCTCCTGCTAATGGTGGGTTCCATCGTGTAGTGTGCTTTAGCTTTAATGAGGGGCAAAACAAGTGCCTGCATTTCTGTAAATACAAGCATGGATGTACATATTGTGCTGGAACTCATCCGCGGTCACGATGCTTCAAGAAGTTATCTTCTGCTGTTGCCCCTTCACCCTGAGATCTTTTTCTCAAAAGCAGAAACGCCAGCGACTCTATTAAACATGCTGCCATGGCTTCACATATGGCCAAACCAACGGATGGCGGACCTATTTATTGTTTGAAGGTTTCCATGATGGTTTTCCATTACTTGCTTATTGGGGTTCTGGTCATTTTCTCTGTGCTAGTTTGCCTTCTGTTCAGCGTCATGCTGCAGTTTTTGAAGAAAAAATCTTTAAAGAACTAAAGGAAGTAAGAGTTGCTGGCTCTTTTGAATTTCCCCCCTTTTCAATTTTTAGTGTTTCTCCATTAGGCATTGTTCCTAAAAAGGAGCCGAAGTCCTTTAGGTTAATCCACCACCTTTCTTATCCAAAAGTATATTATTGAATGACGACAATATCCCTGAGCTTAGCACTGTTTCGCATTCATCTTTCAATGATGCCTTGGTCAAGATCTGGAAATTGGGCCATCGGGCATTGCTGGCAAAAGCAGACATTAAGTCCACTTTCTGGCTTTTGCCGATTCATTCAAGGGTGTTTAATTCTTTGGGATTTTACTTTAAAGGTCATTATTATTTTGACAAATGCCTACCTATGGGTTGCTCATTGCCATGTCGTTATTTTGATATGTTTTCTATCTTTTTGAAATGGGTTGTCTGTTTTCAATTGGGTTCGTCTAATTTGCTACACTACCTGGGTGATTTTCTTTTCAAGCGTCTTGCTGATTCTGAAGAATGTATCTATCATTTTACTGAGTTTCAAATTACTTGTTGTAATTTGTGAGTCCCTCCTGCTAAGGAGAAATCTGTTCTTCCTACTACTTGTTTGGAATTTTTGTGTCACGATCGACACCGACATAATGCATTTCCATTTGGCACCAGATAGGATCTCTAGGCTTCTTTTCCTAGTCGACTATGTTATCTCTTAAACAAAAGTGATTTTATGAACTTTGCAGTCACTTTTGGATTTTTTGGCCTTCACTTCAAGAGTCTGGGAAGGGTATTCTCTAAATGGCTATAAATGTCGCTTTCTGGCATTGAGTCACCTTTTCATTATGTGCGTATCACCACTGCTTTGTGGAAAGACTTAATGGTTTGGAAGAAATTTTTATCTTCCTTTAATGGTTGTTCTTTTTGGCAGGCTCCTTTTTGTACTACTGAAGTGCTTAACCTAGTGACAGATGCTTCCGAATCCATAGGTTATGGTGTTTATTGGCAAGGTCATTGTTGGCGAACGAATGGCCCCATTTTTGGCATGAAAAGGATTTGACGACTAACATAACCCTGTTATAAATCTTCCCAGTTTTGATTTCCCTTAAACTTTGGGGTGCTTTGCGAATCGTAGGATTATCATGCATTCTGATAACAAGGCTGTTGTATATGCTACAAACTACTTATCCTCAATCTTTACCAGTGTAGGCGGTTCTTAGACACTTGGATTTCAAATGTTTAAATTTGAATATATGGATTAAAACTAAGTATGTACCTGGGATTGATAACTCTGTACCTGATTCTCTGTCCAGTTTACAGTTGGATCAATTTCAGGCTTTGGTTCCAGACACGGATGAATTCTGTGCCCATCGCATCTCTGGGAACTGGTTTAACGCAAGTTGGTATAGCCATCAGTAAATCCTAAACCCCCTCCACATGGGCAGATTATAATTCCGTGTGGATTTCATGAAGTGGTTTCCTGGACTCTCAAGGCCAGGTTTTTACATAATTTTCTGAGCAATTGGTATGGTCTTTTTTGAATTTTTGAATTACTTCATTCTTGTTCTCACATCTTAAAGAAATTGTCTGGGATTTATTTTTTCTCCATTTACCTGGTTTCCCTGGTTATCGAAAGATGACTGTTACACCTGATTCTCATTTGCATATTTCTATTGATATATTAGAGAACACATTTGTTCGTGCTTTTTCGGTGCTTTTTGCATTTACGAGTTGCTGCCTAACAATATATGGGATACATCAGAGATTTTGTTTTCGGATTTAGTATTAAGTGATGGATTTGTTCAAATATGGATCTGCCACAGCAAAACTGATCAGTTGGGTCCTGGTCACTGGGTTACATTGAGACATTCTTCTACAATTTGTCTTTTTTCTTGTAGTCCAGTTAGGCTTTTGATTGCCACCTCCTGATCCACTGCTCTGGTTTACCCCTCACTCGTTATCAATTTCTGTGTTAAAAAAATGTTGAATGCATCTGGGTTTAAGTCTAACTCATTCTGTATCGGTTCCGCTAGTACTGCAGCTTTTGACTGTTCTTATATTTTCTGAAATGATCTCCCATTTGCATTGGCTGTTACGTCCTAAGTTTAAGTATTGCAAAATAATTATTATTATTAATAATAATAGTATTAATAGGGATATTACCAAATCCATGCCCTCCATTAATGGATTGTCCTACCGCCATGTAGACCTTGAGGGTGGTTTGACAGGTTTTATCGGTCTGACGCAGTTCATATGTTTGCTATAGCCTTAGTCATTTCTAATTTGGATATCCAAAATTGTATTGAACTGGCCGTGGCGTGGGTGGGGTGCCAGGCTCATTTTGGATGAGCCTGGCATATAGGACTGTTCTGTATTTATTAAACATCTTTTGTATTAAACTTGAGCTTTTATGGCTGAGTTAAATGTGATATTGCAATGATGGAGGACCTTGGCAACCCAGATGTTTTGGAACTACATTTCCCATGATGCTCAACTACACTGCAGAGTACATGAGCATCATGGGAAATGTAGTTCCAAAACATCTGGGGTGCCAAGGTTTGCCATCACTGAGATATTGTATGAAGGTCTATTTTAAGTTTGAAAGTGTTACATTATATTAAAATGGATACATGCTTTTATGGTTGGTTAAAATTAATACCAATAATAAAGGGCCGCGGCCATTTCAATCCACTGGAAAAGTGTTTGTTTGTTAATTAATGAATGGTTGTTTATATTAGGTTTAAGTTCTGCCTACGGTCCCATGTAATTATATCTCAATCAGTGCAGCCTAACTACCTCCTATACACATAAACAGTATTATATCACTCAAATAAAATACAAATACAGTGTGTTGCCGGCTATAACACTTGAAGGTGATTCCACCCACCTTCTTGCACAGAAATAATTATAAAAATTAAGTGTAGCGCAACACTCCCATGTGAAAAATTATCAAAGTGTACATCAAACTCAATATACATAGATAAAAAACAATATTTGATTCTCAGTCTATACAAAAATATTTAGTTCTCCATACAAAATTCCTAAAATAACAATAAACAAAAAATAGTCCAGCACCTCAAAAAGTGCAATAAAATGACCGTCTATCTTCACTTCTTCACGTGACGTGTGCACATCCACCACCAGATAGAAATCCTGCTCACTTCAAGCAAGCTAAAAACAAACTTATCTGTATCCTCCAACTGGCAATGATCTCAAACTCAACAGACCCTCCACAGCTCTCCTCAGACTCTGGATGGAAGTACCCTCTGATTCCATGTATACTTGTGTGACATCCAAAATACTGTATATTATATGGGAGAAAAAGCCAACAACATAGTGCTCTCCATTTATAAAACATTTTTTAACCCCAGCCAATATAAAAAACTCACTGGAAAGAATTGACAATACGCTTTTAAAATGTAACCATCAGCCTGCTCACCACTCCAATCATATGGTGGCGGCGTGATGTCACGGGCTCTGCTCATCCCTCCTAGATGCATTGCGCCCTCCAAATGGGCTTCTTCAGTAGGCGAGGAGCAGACTCACTGGAGCATTTAAATAGCCGCAAGCCACATCTCCATGGCTACTCCCCTTCATCCCACGGGAACCGGAAGGATGTTCATTAAAACTACTTCCTCTTAACCCTGGATGCAATTCAATATCCCAATCTAATTAATGGGGACACTGATGAAACCTACAATACTACTATAAATCTAACAAAAATCATAAAAGATAAAATAGAACTCCATCCATTATAAATAGTATAAGGGAAAACTTCCAGATACTATATACATTCACAATTACAACATTAAAAAGACATGTATTTTTATTTATAAACAAATCCTTAAAATAAATATATAAAAACTATATAAAATGTATATCAAAGACAACAGTAATGTTTATATAAAAAATAAACTAACTATTGCTTATAAAGCAATATAAATCAAAATCAATGTTTAAGCCCCGAGGTGTTGACACTTTGGTCTAGTGGATCCAATAAAATTCCCGCTGACTTAAATATCTAAAAAAATTCCCTCCCCTCCAGTGGTTATTCACTTTCTTAAGCCCCCAGAATTTAAGGCCCCTCGGATCCCTAATATGGATAGCTCTAAAATGTATTGATACACTATGTTCCTTTTTCCCTTTTATATTATTAATGTGTTCACGTATCCTCACTTGCATAGGTCTAGAAGTCCATCCCACATATTGAATAGGGCAAGGACACTCAAGCATGTAAACTACTCCTTTTGATGTACAAGTGATGAAATCGTATTCTATATGTTAAACCTGTGCTGTAGCTGTCACAGTAAATTCTTCTTTTTATTATTTATCCCCCAATGTTTTACAGGCTAAACATTTCCCACATGAGTAAAACCCTGATAAAAAACTAATTTCCCCTTATTTTTTACTAGTGGGTCAAGTACTCCAGGGGCTAGTCTGTTGCGAACATATGGTCCTTTTTATATACAGATTTAGGGTAGAGTGGTAAAACTTCATCCAACACTTTATCTCCCATGGCTTAGGAACACAGGCTGCCTGATCTTTCTCTACAATTAAGCTTTCTCTCTGTAAATTATTAATCCTCTATCTCCTTTCTAATTACTTATTTTTTGTATCCTTTTTGGACGAATCTATTTTCAAAAATTTCCTATTGTTGTAAAAAAATATTATATTGTTGTGCAATTGTCCCCTCTGTATACTCAATAGCCATGGTTTGTAATTGTAATTGTAACTATCCGTGGCTATATGGCCATTATAATCTGTAGGTTTACAGTAATTTTTGTACATATTTTCTATTTTTTATCATAATTTCCAAATCAAAAAACAATACTGGAACAATCATATTTCCAAGACAGAGAGATGTTTTTATTGTTCTTATTCAATCTGTCCATGAAGGTGAGGGGGCTCCCCTCATCCCCTCCCACACCATAAACAGATCATCAATAAATTGTTTGTAACAAACTAACTGAGTCAGTTTATCATAAAAAAACATGCAAACCAGGCTCCCGTAGCTACTCCCATGGTTTGAAGAAAATACTGATCAGCGTAGCAAAAATAATTATGTAAGAGATCATAGTCAAGACATTCCAACAACATTTTTTTATGTTTCTTCTTAAAGTAGAACTATAGGCAAAAGTTTTTTTTTCATTTTAGATAGAGCAAGGGAGGGTCAGATTTTTTTTCACTATCTGTGTCCCATTGCAGAGATTTCCCTTCACTTCCTGTGCCATAGCCAAACAGGAACTAACAGGAAATCCCTGCAAATTAAGGAATTCCTTGGGGACCCCCGGCTCACCAGAACTAGTGTCCCCATTGGAAGATTTCCCCTTTATTACTTTTCTGGGGACAACCCAAAATTTGGGATTTTCCTTTACTTTCACTTTCAAACATTATGGTAAACATAACAAATAGAGAGGTTGAATCTCCTTAACGGGGGCACAGACTGCAATAAAAGCTGACCAGCATTCTAATCTCTCTGCACTCTATCCAAAGCTAAATAAAAAGTTTTGCCTTTAGTTATACTTTAAGGTCAGATCCTTCTAATGTCCATTTTACAGACTCCATAGCATCGGAATGTTTAATGACAGTATACAGCGAACTCACGTCTGCTGTTACTAAGAGGCATGAACTTTTTCTAGGATCTGCAGTAAATGCTTTGTGTTCTTTAAGTAAGCCACGATGACAGTTACTAAAGGCTGTAAAATAAAAAAAAATCTAAATATTGACCTGCTGATAAGGAAGGGGGGAGAAAATAGTGCTTATGTCAAAATCATACTATAAGGCAGAGATTAATAGGCTGCGGGAGGATAGAAATACATATAAATTGTTACATTAAAATCCAGTAAGTGAATATAAGGAGTTGAACAGGAGTTGAGGGTACAATTTGTCTGTTCGCAAAGAAATTGCACAGCAATAAAAGATTTTTTACAACAATCAGAAATTTTTGAAAATAGGTTTGTCCAAAAAGGATAAAAAAAGAAGTAATTAGAAAGGAGATAGAAGAGGTTAAGAATTTACAGAGAGAAAGCTTATTGGTAGAGAAAGGAAAAATTTAGAATTATAATGGATTTCAATGTCCAAAGTTACAAGGGTGGTAAATATGTTTGGCAGGTTCTGGAATATACTTTTACATTATAAAGTTTTGGGAGAAGTATTACCACCCTACCCTAAATTAGTATATAAAAAGGCTCCAAATCTTTGGAACAGACTAGCCCCTGGAGTAATTGGCCCACCAGTAAAAAATAATGGGAGATTAGTTCCCTTTTTATCAGGGTTTTACCCATGTGGGAAATGTTTAGCCTGTAAAACATTGGGGGTAAATAATAAAAAGAAGAAAGAATTTTCTGCGACAGCTACAGGTTTAACATATACTGTAGAATAAAATGTCATCACTTGTACATCAAAAGGAGTAGTTATTTGCTAGAGTGTCTTTGCCCCATTCAATATGTGGCACAGACCTCTAGACCTATGCAAGTGAGGATACGTGAACACATTACTAATATAAAGAAAGGGAAAAAAGGAGCCTAGTGTATCAAAACATTTTAGAGATGTCCATGTTAGGGATCTGAGAGACCTTAAATTCTGGGGATGTGAGAAAGTAAATATCAACTGGAGGGGAGGGAATTTTGTGATTTTTTTAAGTCAGGGGAATCCTATTGGATCCACAAGAACAAAGTGTTAACGCCTCGGGGCTTAAACATCGATTTTGATTTAAATTCCTTTATAAGAAATAGTTAGTTTGTTTTTTATATAAACATTACTGCTGTCTTTCATGAACATTTTATATAGTCTTATATATTTATTTTAAGGATTCATTTGTTTATAAATAAAAAATGCACGCATTGTAGACACGTGCGGTTCATTTCATTCTGAATAAATATTTGGACAAATTTTTCATTATTCAGAGATTCGGATATATCCAAATACTCGAATTACAAAACAGTATAAACGAAGATTACCGAATGCTCTGAATAACTAAATGAAATTTGTCCAAATTTCCGAAATTCAAATTGAAATTCAAATAAAATTTTATATCGAATTCCAGTTGAATTTAAATTGTAAACATGTTTCTGAAATCAAAGACTGTATGTGTTATTAGAGTACCATTTCAAAATAATGCTGTTTTAGTTAAGCCAAAGGTGATTTAAAAAGTCATTGTAATCAGTTGATGGAGATTTTTCTTTTCATTATTCACTTTACCACATTTCAATCGAAAAAAAAAATCGAAAGTTTTCGATTAGGCCGATTCAAAATTTATCGATGCAAACACTTTGAATCGAAAATATCGGTAAGTAAGTTCAAAGAAAATTTGAAAAATACATAAAACTAATTCCGAATACCAATCCCAATTATTGAACAAATCAACTGAATTTAATGAAACTAAATAACTAGATCAACTAATCTAAACAAAACAAAACACATTTTTTCGTCATGCACATGTCTAATGTATTGTAAACGTGTAATTTAAGGGCTTGGGTGAGTCGGCTTCCCACCTACTGAAGAAGCCCTATTGGAGGGTACAGCTCATCTAGGAGTGAGGAGCAGAGCCCGTGACATCATGTAACCGCCGTATGAGAGGAGTGGTGAGCAGGCTGATGGTTACATTTTAAAAACGCATTGTCAATTATCTCCTGTAACTTTTTTATGTTGGTTGAAGTTAATAAACCTTTTTAGAAATAGAGAGCACTATGTTGTTCCATATAATACATGTTGGAGGGCACTTCTATCCAGAGTCCAAGGAGAGCTGTGGAGGGCCAGCCGAGTTTGAGATCATTGCCAGTTGGATGATACAGATGAGCTTGTTTTTAGCTTGCTTGAGGTGAGCAGGTTTTTTGCCTGGTGGTGGATGTGCACAAGTCACGCGAAGATAGACGGTCACTTTATTGGAATTTTTGGGGTGCTAAACTATTTTCGTTTATTGTTATTTTAGAAATTTTGCATGGATTGAGAACTTAATATTGTGGGCGGCACAGTGGTGTAGTGGGTAGCACTTTCGCCTGGTAACAAAAGGGTCGCTGGTTCGAATCCCAACCACGACACTACCTGCCTGGAGTTTGCATGTTCTCCCTGTGCCTGCGTGGGTTTCCTCCGGGTACTCCGGTTTCCTCCCACACTCCAAAGACATGCTAGTAGGTAAATTAGATCCAGTCTAAATTGTCCCTAGTATATGTATGAATGTGAGTTAGGGACTTTAGATTGTAAGCTCCTTGAGGGTAGGGACTGATGTGAATGTAAAATATATATATGTAAAGCGCTGCGTAAATTGACGGCGCTATATAAGTACCTAAAATAAATAAATAATAATATTTTTGTATGGACTGAGAACCAAATATTGTTGATTAAGCATGTATATTGAGCTTGATGTACACCTTGATAGTTTTTCACATGGGAGTGTTGTGCTGCAATTATTTTTTATAATTATTTCTGTTGTAAATAAATGTCAGAATTACATGTCTCTCAGGGGGCATGGCTTGGCGTGTGGCTGAGATGGAGGCACATTAGCAGAGCTTAGTGGAGAGCACAGCATGCATCCTGACTCCCTGCTTTCTTTAACCTGGAAATGGGCAAGTTGCTTCATCAGACCCCACACTCTTGATCCCACCATGGTTCAACCCCTGCATTGGTCCAGAACATCTCAGACTTATTCAAATCTCAGCCAGCAACATGAGGCAGCTTGACAGGGAACAAGATGGCACGGGCACAGCGGGAGGAGGAGGACTTCAGCAAGGACTCTGTCTGCCGTGGAGGACACAGGTAGGGGCTGCACACACACAAATCAATCCCTAACCTATGCAGATATGTCTGGCTTTGCTGCAGACATAAAATCCACCTTCTCAGCAGCCATAACAGACCTGAAGTTGACTTTGCTGGTCCTCACTAAAAAGCTGGTCATGGTGGAGGCCACAGGAAAACACAGGAACAAGGCACTCCATAGATTGGAGAAAGTTACGGATTCCCATGCTTCACATTTCTTTAGACATGTGCAATTCGTTTTGTCCCAAATTTGTTTTCAAACAAATTTTGATAAATTCGTTAATTCGTAAATATCTGAATTTCCAAAATTTTAATTTCCGAATTTTTCAGAATTGTCAGAAAATTCAAAATTTGAAAATCCAAAATTTGGGAAATTCAGAAATCCAAAAATTTGAAAATTCGATAATTTGGAAACTTGAAAATCCGAAAATTCGATAATTCAAAATTTGAGATTCGGAAATTTGGAAATTCAAAATTTGACAATTCAAAATTTGAAAATTCTGAAAATAAATAAGAATGAAAATCCGAAAATATGAACAAAAATTTGAAAAAACAGAAAATTTGAAATTCTGAAATAACTAAATAATAATAACTTAACTATTACTATTAACCACTTCAGCCCCGGAAGGATTTACCCCCTTCCTGACCAGAGCCCTTTTTTTCGATTCAGCACTGCATCATTTTAACTGACAATTGCGCGGTCGTGTGGCATTGTACCCAAACAAAATTGGTGTCTTTTTTACCACAAATAGAGCTTTCTTTTGGTGGTATTTGATCACCTCTGCAACAAATACAAAAAAAAAAAAAAAGAGCGACAGTTTTGAAAAATAACATATTTATTTACTTTTTGCTATAATACATATAAAAAAAAAAAATAAAAAAACGAATTTATTCATCAGTTTGGGCCGATATGTATTTTTCTACACATTTTTGGTAAAAAAAAAAATCGCAATAGACGTATATTGATTGAGTTGTGCAAAAATTATAGCGTCTACAAACTATGGGAAGTGAATTATGGCGTTTTTATTATTTTTTTTTTACTGGTAATGGTGGCAATCTGTATTTTTATCGGGAGTGCGATATTGCGGCAGACAGATTGGACATTTGACACTTTTTTGGTACCACTGACATGTATACAGCAATTAGATCTAAAAACAGCCAGTGATTACTGTATAAATGTCACTGGCAGGGAAGGGGTTAACACTCAGGGGGAAATCAAGGGGTTTACTGTGTTCTAACTGTATGGGGGCTGGGCTGGCAGGGATATAACAGATCTCACTGATCCTAATGGCAGGGATCAGTAGATCTCTGTCATGTCCCCTGACAGAACGGGAAACCGCCGTGTTTCCCCGCTATGCCTCTCTATTAGGCAATCGCAGGTCGCTGGCGGACCTAGAGTCCACCCGAACTGGGGCATGCACACACAGCGTGCGGCGGGCATGAGAAGTCCATGGACATGCGTCCGACAATTCAGGTCCACACTGTAGCAGTCTTTCAGCTATAGCGCGGACGTGTAGTGGTTAAATTATAGGTATTCAAATTTCCTTTAAAATTTGGCTGTTAGTGAAAGTAACGAATACAAATTCATCTGAAGTTAAGAAATAATGAATGCCGTATCTAAATGAATGGAACATAACACATTAATAGTAATCAATAACAACAATAATCATAATAAAAACATTTTATTATTATTCTTCTTTATTATTAACTTGTTCCATTGCATTTGTTTAGATGCAGCATTTATTATTTCGGATAATTCATAACTTCGGATAAATTAGTATTTGTTACTTTTACTAACTTCCAAATTTGAAAGGAAATTCCAATACCTATAATTTAATAGTTACTATTATTTCGTTATTATTTCAAATTTTCGGATATTCTTTCTTATTTTTGAATTTTCGAATTTTCGGATTTTTTAAATTTCTAATTCAGAATTTTCAAATTTTTGACTTTCCAAATTTCTAATTTTTGAATTTTCAAATTTTCAAACTTCCGAATGTTTGAATTCCTAACTTTTGAATTCCGGATTTTCGAATTTCCAAAAAAAAAAAAACATGAATGAAACAAAAACAAAAAAATTTTGTGCACATGTCTACATTTCATTGAAGTGAACAGGCACCTGGAGGATTTAGACAATAGGGACCACAGAAACAATATACGAGTGAGGGGTATCCCTGAGACTGTGGCCACTGAGCAAATCATACCTGCTTTGCAAAGAGTCTTTAACAGCTTGTTGGAGAGACAGGATGACACAGAGATAGAATTTGTCAGAGCACACAGGGCTCGCAGAGCTAGAGGGCCTGACTCGGCTCCCCAAGGGATATTATTTGTTGCCTACAGAATTTTACATTGAAGTAAGACAAAATTCCTAAAGCTCTTTCAAGACCTCTTCCAGATTACCTAAAAAAATGCAGGGCACTGCACCCCCTCCTGGATAAACTCAGAGAAAAAGAACTGAGATATACTTGGCGCTTTCCCTTTGCTTTGATTGTCACACATGCAGGTAAACAGCACATCCTACGTACCCATGCAGAACTTCCAAACTTCTGTGAGGCCCTGAACCTGGGAATGTTGGAGCTCCCAAGATGGTACCAGGAATTTGCTTTGCCTCCCCTGGAAAGGAGCCCCTCAAGGTCACCCTTTTCCTCACTTGACAAGCAGTCAAAGAAAATAAAACATAACCGAGGAGGGGACTCACACTTGAGGAACCCCAACCCACGACCTACTCCCTGCAAGGTCTATGATGGGTACCTATGCTACCTTGTCTTTTAAGGCCTAATTCAGAGAGTTCACTTATGATTGTGATCTGAACCATAAAATATGAGTAAGTGGACTTTGTTCCCTTTTATAGTGTTGCATTGGCTGAGAAACTGCCTACACATGGCTCATACATGTTAAATGGTTATACCAGTTGATATTTTACCATTCCGTTCAGAGTTATTTAATGACTAGTCCTTTCTGCTGGAGCCTGAGCCTTACCGTGGAGGAGATGGATCTGTGCACAGTTTGAGGACTACTCCATAGACTAATTCTGCCTATTGCTTAACTATATATTGCTACTATTTACATGAGGCAGGCTTGCTTGACCATCATTTGCGCCATTATTATTCAGGGATTACAGATCTGGAGAAGTCGAGGTTCTGGTCATAAACAAGGCTCTGTTCCTCTTGTAGTTCCTGGGCTCAGAAATTCCTCTGGATCTAGCAGTGAATGCTTGGTGCTTAACAAACTTGTTTAACTTAGTTTTACAATGTTTTTGGCTGCGTGCCCATAGTCATGATAGTCCTGAGAGGCTATATCATATAGCCCTATGCAGGGTCAATTCATACTGGACTACATTTCAATTAGCTTATAACAAGCTGTGTTTTTTTCTTTATTCTGCTGTTTTGATTTAGGATATTGGTTAATTCTGTATAGTACTGAATTATACGGGTAATTACTATCCCCTTGGCCATAGGCTCCCTACGCCACCACAAAGTGGTCTTGAGCTTAGGCTTTCTCAGCTCAAGACACACTAACTCGATACTTTGGTAACAGTGTATACTAAGGAAAACAGCACACCACTAAATAGGTGAATCTGCAGATGACCATGGGTGCCCGCCTCGGCCCGCCGCCGTTTATTAACCAAAGAAATTGACAGATTGGTCGCACTCCATGGATAAATATTCTTGAGCTTGCAATTTATTGTATGAACAGCCACATACAGGTACAGAATGTAGACGTGTTTCACTCGATAGATACGAGCTTACTCATTACAAAAGACAAAGTGCAGGTGATCAGCTTATTAAGGTAGCAACTATCCTGGGCACTCACCCAACCAGCTGATTGAAATAACCTAGTTACATAGAAATATATGTAGTTTAAAATCATTACTGTCACATATAAGATAATTTGAAAAAAAAAATGCACATGAGAGACAACACAATAAATGGAATATAAGTCAATACCTACAACCAAAAATAAATCAAATATAAACAAAAACACAAGAAAGTATATATACAACTGAAGTGTGATAGTGTTGAATGTCTGCACACCTTAAATTTAATTATATGTTCATAATGGTAACAACAGTCACAACACCACAACCACCACACTCAATTGTATGATGTTAGTTGGTGGAAGGTCCTGAAAAGTTCCCAACACAGTCATAGAAAATTATATATATTTAAATCGGGAATAAAAGACCTATCCACCAAATGAGAACATGCAGCTATTGTTGCTACAAATTAAATCAACAAAAATTGTTTCACTTTGTTTTATATCATAAAGATGATTATACAAAACACAGCGGTCAAATGCTTGTGGGAAAGATACCATGTTATATCATACTGTATATTGCCATATCAATAGAGAAAGCAAAACTACCCTATATATATCTCATGAGGGAACACAGATCCGGGACCCACGCGCAGCAGCGCAAGCAGATGGCTCCACCAAAGACCACAATATCTAACATTGAAAACATTTAGTGATAAGCCTATAAATCAGTGTCGATTGGTTCGGGCGGTGTAACATCTCATCATTTATGTACGTATGTAAGTATAATATGATTGGTTCATGTCTCCATAATGCCATATCTATTACATCTAAATGCCCCATATGCTAAAGAAAAGTTAAGACAACACCCTTTTGAACAAAAAAAAATATCTGCAAGAGGGAGGATACTATTCATAAAAGTGGGTAATATCCCACTCATAATTTAAACCCAAAGGCATATGTGTATTAAAAAACCAAGATCCGGGTGGGCGTGGTCTGATGCCGAGCCGGACGGTCGCATAACTCCGGAGCTCCGACTGCCAAGGGACACAGCGGCTCACAGCAACGGCCCGAAAAGGCACAAATCACCCGACACAGACCCAGCATCAGTGGGGAACCAGACACGAGATGTCTAAGAAAAAAAAAGAGCAGAGGAAACCGCACAGATTGACTGACTTCTTCTCACCGGAGCGCACAGGAGGTGGGCAAGATGGCGGCGAGGCCTACTCACCCCGGGCCTCGCCGCAGCACAACAACCCCACATACCGAGCCATCCAGGGGGACGAGGAGACAGTAATGAACGGGAGACACTCCCGCCCGTCCACACCATCATCCCGTAGCCCGGCCAAATCCAAAATTAGGCTGGATGGCGGCGGATGCAACCCGTCCCTGCACATGGCAGCAGATTCTGGGGATGACACTAGGGAACTACCCGATTCAATAGAATCATTCCCCACTCAAAACCTACCTGTGCTAGATACTGTCCTAAAAGAAATGCTCCTCTCACTGAGAAGTACAATACACACGGACATAGTGTCATGTATGCATAAATTCCATCAAGACATACAGGTAGTGGAAAATAGAGTGGACCACATAGAAGGCAAGATGGGAGAATATGCCACTACAATCAATGACCTAGTTGACGCACATGATGAAAAAGAGAGAGAAATGGAATGGATAAAAGCCAAATTAGCTGACATAGAGGACCGCGGGAGAAGAAACAATTTGAAGATTAGGGGTATACCTGAAACGATCCCCCAAACTGAGCTACGCACTTATGCCACTTCTATGTTTAAAGCAATTCTCCCAGACCTATCTGACCTAGATGTCACTATAGACCGCATACACAGGCTGCCAAAACCAACACATCTGCCAGAACAGATCCCAAGAGATGTGATCCTACGTCTCCACTACTACCATATCAAAGAGACCCTTATGTCTGCTATGAGAAAGAGAGATCTGCTACCCCAACAATACCAGGACTTACAATTTTTCGCTGATCTCTCACAATACACCCTACAGAAGCGTAAAAACTTGATCACGGTGACTAAAGCATTAAGAAATCATAAACTGATCTATCGTTGGGGATATCCCTCTAAGCTTACAGTCACCAAGGATGGCCGGGAATACACCATAAACACACTAGAAAAAGGGCTATCCCTCCTAAAAAACTGGGGTATTATTGTAGATACACCAGAGGATCGCAACACTCCTACCCCTCTGCAACAAACCACCCCAGAGTGGACAACGGTTAATGCAAGGAATGCTAAATCCCACAGATGATAATGCCAGGGCGCACATACTCTATTCCTCAGTCCCTGCTTTATGAGCTGATATCGCGAACTTAACCCCCCTATCATTTTGCAGCTCACAGCTGCTCCAAACTCTCCATACTCTCTTTGGCATGTTGCCGCCAGTGTTAACTATGCTCCAAAGAAGACATAATAACTGTACTGTTCTTTTTCTTTTACTTGTTTTGTTTCTATTGTCAAATGCTGGAGATATTCAGAATGAACCAGAGATGCTCCTAGGAACCTGCAGGACCCTCATCCTCAACCCACAGGATTATATTTCAGAATCCATCCCTTCCACTGTGAGTACTGTTTATTCATCTATAACTAGCCAGAACATTTACATGCAATACCTAATTGTGCCACCAGAGGGAGCCTTGGTTTCACCTGTAGAACCAACGCTCAATACCACCATAGATATATACAACAAAAATGGAAATCACAATCTTAACAATTAATGCCAAGGGTCTAAATCACCCGGCCAAACGGAAATCTCTGTGGAAAGAGGCCATACAACAGAAATGTGATATACTTTGCACGCAAGAAACGCACTTCAGTAAAACATCTCCACCAATGTGCACTCACAAGAATTTCCCCAACATATTTGCAGCTAACGCGGATACAAAAACCAAAGGGGTCATGATAGCAATTAGAGACTCAGTCGCATTTACTCTCCGTGAACAGCTTGCTGACCCTCAAGGACGATATTTAATCCTGGTTTGTGATTTAAATTCGGTAACCTATACCATAGTCAATGCATATTCACCGAACCAACATCAACTACGTTTTTTCCATGGTCTGATGGCGAAAGTCCGTCGTCATCACATAGGGCGGCTGGTCATGTGCGGTGACTATAACATTATCCCGGAATCATCCTTAGACTCTACTTCCAAGCCGAGGAGATGTGCCCCTACACTTCAATCGGCTTTGTACAAGCACTCTCTCTTTGACGCTTGGCGTTGCTTACACGCAGAAGAAAGGGACTACACATTCTTCTCATCTCCTCACCGCACCTATACCAGGATTGACTTATTCTTAGTTGATCAACAAACCCTCCTTAAAATTAAAAGATCTACAATCAACACAATAACATGGTCGGACCACGCTTCCGTGACCATGACCATAGAAGATACAACAGCCCCTTCACCTAACTCCGTATGGAGATTGAACACTTATATTTTGCAGCAGGAAGAGTATAATGCTATTTTGAGATCCAAACTGAGTGAGTTCTTTGCTGACAACCTTTTGTCGGTACAGAGCCCATTCACATTGTGGAATGCCCACAAGGCATTTATGAGGGGGATCTTGATACAACTATGTGCCAGGGATAAGAGGCAGAGGCAGCAGCACATTAAAAAGATTACAGAGGAACTACAAAAATTAGAATCTCTAAACAAAACCAAACCAAAAATTGATATAACTGAAAAAATTTCTCATCTCCGTCAGGAGCTTAGATTATCCCTTTTAGATAGTTTTGAAAAATATAACAAGCGCCTTAAGATGACCTACTACGCTAATGGAAACAAAGCGGGGAAATTACTAGCACATAAAATCAAAGGCCACAGGTTTAAATCCAAAATTCCGTTTATCATTCACCCTAGCACTCACAAAAAGAATACCATCCCCAAAAAATAGCCAATGCTTTTAGCCACTATTATGGCTCACTTTATAATCTAAAGAACGATAAATCTACCTACCAGCCCACACAGGAGATGATCAATTCATTTTTATCTGCATTAGACATTCCTAGACTCACAGAGGAACAACTACAAAACGTAAACCAACCTTTTACTAATGAGGAAGTCTCAGTAGTTATTGAATCACTTCCAGCCAATAAATCCCCAGGGCCAGATGGATTCGGAGGAGAGTATTATAAGACTTTTAAAGAATTATTAATACCACATCTAAGCAATGTATTTGAAACAGCTGCTGCCTCGTCCTCATTCCCACATGAAATGTTGGAAGCACTTATTGTAACTTTACCTAAACCGGGGAAGGACCCAACCTCGCCTATGAACTTTAGACCGATTTCACTACTGAATATTGATGTAAAAATATACGCAAAACTGATAGCTACCCGTCTAATTGACATTATGCCCTCACTTATTCATCCAGACCAAACTGGATTCACTAAATCAAGACAAACGTCAGATGCTACTCGTAGGCTGATTAACATTATACATTTAGCTGAGACCCGGGGAAAGCCTTCTCTGCTTCTGGCTCTGGACGCAGAGAAGGCTTTTGATAGAGTTCACTGGTTATACTTAACCAAGACATTGGAATCCTTTGGATTCTCAGGTCACATCTTTAAAGCAATACTGGCCTTATACTCAAACCCATCCGCTAGAGTCTACACGAATGGCACCCTTTCAGCACCTTTTCATATATCCAATGGTACTAGACAGGGGTGCCCTTTGTCGCCTTTAATATTCAATTTACTGATCGAACCACTCGCGATCCACATCAGAACACATCCTCGAATTAAGGGCTTTCCGACACCCTCATCCACGCACCTGATCAGTCTATTTGCAGACGACATCATATTGGTTCTTACTGAGGTTGGGTCCTCCCTGGCAGAGGTTCACCAAGTTTTACAATTGTTTAACAAACTGTCATATTATAAAGTGAATGAAAGTAAATCTTATATAATGGGCTTAGGTATTGATAAAGATACTGAGACAGAATTAAAATCAAGGTTCCCATATACCTGGAACAAAGAGGGTATTAAATATCTAGGAATCACTCTCACTCCCCATACTTCCAACCTGGTAGAAACCAACTACAATACGTTTTTACGTGAACTGAAAACTAAGTTGCAAGATTTAAATAAAACAGAGCTGTCATGGATGGGACGCTTAGCAGCATTTAAAATGCTTATATTACCTCAATTCTTGTACCTATTCAGAGCTATGCCAATTCCAGTATCAGAACAATTTTTCTCTAGAGCTCAAGCTCTATTAAATAGCTATCTATGGCAGGGAAGGAGGGCTAGATGTGCATTCAAAAAATTGATTAAGACTAAAGCCATGGGGGGTATAGGACACGTAGTATTGAAGGATTATCATGCTGCTGCTATATTAGCACAGCTCAAACAATGGTTCATAAACGAACAAATCCCGAGATGGATTGACCTAGAATTAGCTCAAAGTCCAACTAGGAACCTGCCCAACTTACTTTTAACCAGCAAACTCATCACCCATAAGCTGTACAAATTTTCCCCCACTATAACGGCCTCCCTACAAGCGTGGAAAGACATGACAAACACCCCTTTCGAGCTGACCGACATAACCACAATAGATTTACCTATATCCGCTTTAAACCTGCTAATCCCTGATCTAAATGTATCACACTGGATAACCAAGGGTATAAATACAGTAGAAGACGTTAAAATTGGCCCGACAACCAAA